>CAMTDV010000025.1:50679864-51118935 GCA_947069175.1 Scalesia atractyloides
TTGTTAAGAATAAAGCACAACTTGTTGCTCACAAGAGTGGCAATGTGTATGTGGTTGATATGTTGAAAGATAACCCAATGTCTAATGCATGCATGTTCTCAGTTGCCTCAAACAAAGAGACAGAGCTATGGCATAGAAGACTTGGGCACACAAATCTTAAAACTATCTCCACTCTCTCAAAACAAAGTCTTGTCAGAGGTTTACCTCAAAAACAATTTACACGTGAAGAGCATTATGTTTCATGTTTAAAAGGTAAACAACATAAAAGCTCATACAAATCCATTGAAGAGTCCAAAACAACCTAGTGCTTACAATTGTTGAACATGGATTTGTTTGCCCCTGTTAAAATCATGAGTCTCACAAAGAGAAGGTATTGTTTGGTCAATGTTGATGATTTTTCAAGGTTTACATGGACTTTCTTTATGCATTCTAAAGATGAGACTGCATGCATTTTGCAAAATTTTGTCAAACAAGTTGAAATGCAATTTGACCTTCCAGTAAAAATCTTTAGAAGTGACAATGGGACAGAGTTTAGAAACAAGGAGTTCGATGCTTATTGTGAGTCAAAGGGGATTGTTAGGCAATATAGCATCCCAAGGACTTCAGAACAAAATGGGGTGGTTGAAAGGAAATATAAACTTTAATTGAATCAGCAAGAACTATGCTTGCAGACTCAGGTTTACCCTTGTCGTTTTGGGCAGAGGCTGTAAACAATGCTTGCTATGTTCAGAACAGAGTTTTGATTAACCCCAGGCATCAAAAGACTGCCTATAAAATTCTTTATAAAATCAAACCTCTGATCTCATATTTCAAAGTTTTGGTTGTCCTTGCTTCATTTTAAACTTAAAAGATTCAATTTCAAAGTTTGCAGCCAAAGTTGATTGTGGTTATTTTCTGTGATACTCAACCACTGCTAAAGCCTATAGAGTTTTTAACTCTAGGACTAAGTGTGTTGAAGAAATTCTAAATGTGAAGTTCAATGAACTTTCTTCTTTGAAAATCCCAGCAAATCCTACTGAATTGTTTGATAGAAAAATTTACATATAAAGATGTGTCTATCATGACAAACCATGCAGGTACATCACAACCAACACATCAAGATCAAGGATATGATTGTGTCCTTCCAAACTTCAAAGTCAGTCAAGCTACTAGAGGAGCAGATGTTAGTAACAATGGTGAAAGCTCTACTGGCTCAACAATTGTTGATCCACAAACCTCTACCAGTTCTCAACATCAAATCACTGTTGATAAAAGTCAACAAAATGTGAACAAAAGTCAACACAATCTCACATCCATACCTCCTATCCCTCCACAACCATTCCAATCAGAGGCTTAAACTTCAAATTCACCAGCAGAGGTTAGGTCAGATGATACACATTTGTAGCCTTCACCTCAAAATGCAATTGTCCCATACCAAGGTGAATTGATTTCCTCAAAAGTTATCCATTGGATCAAGTTAATGGCAATATAAATGAGCGAGTGCTCACGAGAATCCAATCCTAAAACATTTGCCTATTTGCTAGCTTTCTATCACTCACACAACCTGTCAAGTACCAATAGGCACTTAAAAGACAATAGTTGGGTAGAAGCTATGCAAGAGGAGCTCCTTCAGTTCAAAAGACAACAAGTTTGGGAACTTGTACCACTGCCTAAGGATGTATGTCCAATTGGCACAAAGTGGGTCTTCAAAAACAAAACTGATGAAAGGGGTATTGTTGTCAAGAACAAGGCAAGGCTCGTGGTTCAAGGTTACAGACAGGAAGAAGGCATTGAATATGATGAAACCTTTGCTCCTGTAGCAAGGTTAGAAGCCATCAGACTATTCTTAGCTTTTGCTGCCAACCACAACATCAAAGTGTTTCAAATGGACATCAAAAGTACATTCTTGTATGGAAAGATCAAGGAAGAAGTGTATGTGTGTCAACCTCCTGGATTTGAAGATGCATTCTATCCTGATCATGTGTACAAGTTAAACAAATCACTGTATGGTCTAAAACAAGCACTTAGAGCCTGGTATGAAACTCTATTCACTTTTCTCTTATCCATAGGTTTCTCAAGAGGTAAAATTGACAAAACCTTGTTTTTAAAATGGAAATGAAAAGATCTGATGCTTGTCCAGATTTATGTGGATGACATCATTTTTGTATCCACATGCACTACCATGTGTGAAGAGTTTAGAATACTCATGGAAGCAGAGTTTGAAATGAGTGCAACGGGTGAGCTACAATGTTTTCTTGGTCTTCAAGTTAAACAGAAGCACAATGGTACTTTCATTCATCAAAATAAGTATGTCAAAGAACTACTTAACAAATTTGATATGAATGACTGTAAACCTTATAGCACACCCATGGTAACCTCAAAGCTTGTCATTGTTGAGGATAAAGATGTTGATCAAACTCTTTATAGAAGTATGATTGGGTTTTTGTTGTATCTAACTGCTTTTAGGCTAGATATCATGTTTGCAACATGTGTTTGTGCCAGATCCTAGTCAGCACCTAGAAAATCAAACTTAATTGTTGTGAAGAGGATATTCGGATACATAAAAGGTGCTCCCACACTTGGTATCTGGTATCCTGCTAATGGAAACATTGAGCTTTCAGGTTACTCAGATAGTGATTTTGCTAGTTGCCACAACACAAGGAAGTCCACATCAGGAGGAGTTCAATTCCTAGGTGATTTCCTAGTATTCTGGCAAAGCAAAAAAGCAAGTTGCAGTATCTACATCCACTTCTGAGGCAGAATACATTGCTACTGAAAGTTGCACTGCTCAACTTTTGTGGCTCCAGAACCAACTTCTGGGTTTTGGTGTAACTGCTTTAAAGACTCCTCTCAAGATAGATAGTCAAGCAGCTGAAAACAACATCAAAAATCCTGTCTCTCACTCCACAACAAAGCACATTGACATCGGACATCACTTTCTGCGAGATTGCTATGAAAAAGGTTTGATTTCTTTACAATGTCCATACTAAAGATCAACTGGCAAATGTTCTAACCAAAGCTTTAGATACATCAACCTTTGAAAGTCTGATCTCTAGGATTGGAATGCTAAGCATGGATTGAAAGCAAATTTTTGTGTTCCATGTGTAAATAGCAATATGTTTTCAGAAAATTAAAAATCCATCCTTAAAAACAGTCAAAATTAAAGTTTTTCAATAAATCTCAAAGTTCTGTTCTATCCATTGTTCTTTCAAAACACTGATGGGCTTGAAAATATCCACTGGACAAAGTGTATGCTCTGCTTGGTCAAACCACTGCATTGACCTTATCCACTAATAAGCTATCCACTAATAGTGTAAAATAAAAACATTGCTCTCCGTCCACTGTTGGCACACAACAGTGTTTACCACAACAACTGTCTTCCATACACTATCAGAGGATACACGTGGACAGATGATAGCCATCAGATCTTTGCCACGTCATCATCACTTTCCACTTTATAAAACCCTGTTTTATCCCAATCAGAGTTTTTTCCATATCGAATTCAAAAAATTCTAAAAGCGGTTTTTCTCTCAAATCTTCTTCATTCTCAAAATTGTTCTTTATCACTCTCATTCATGACAATCCTAAATTTCAAAACCCCACACAACTACACTACAATTTTTGAAGAAACAAACTCAAATATGCAATATCATTCTATGATTAAAGCGTTGAAAGAGTCAAAATACAAAGAACTCCTGGAAATTACTACTCCTATCTATCGTACATCTTTAAGAGAGTTCTGGGCTAATGCCACGGTTCACTACATGGAAGGTGGCCTATCTTATTGTTACCACTGTGCGAAAAACATTGTTGGAAGTAACTCCTGCTTCTATTTTAGAGGTTTTTAGGTTAAATGACCTAAATCATGCTACTACCTTCCCAATTGCAGAGTTACAACACGAGTTCATCGAAAGAGGGTATGTTGGTCAACTTAAAGGTAAGACTATCTATAAACCTCATTTTCCTACTGAAATGAAGTTTTTCTTCCACACTTTGTTAACATGCATGTCTGCCAAGTCAACGGCCTTTAATGAGATACCTTTGAAAATGCAATACTTGGGTTATGCTATTCTAACAAAATCTGATTTTAACTTTTCCCAAGTATTGTTCAATGACTTGGTAACAAATTTTGAAAACATTAAAAAGGATCGCTCACCTTTTCTGATGCATCCAAGATTTCTAAGTGTTTATCTTCAAAAGAAGATTGGTGACGCTGTTAAACAAGGGGTTGTGACCCCAACATGGTCGCCTTACTCATGAAACTTTTACTCGCATCACCAATCAATCAAAATCAAAAACACAAGTAGAGGAGGCTGAGCCTGTTTTAGAAGAACAAGATGTTCAATCTCAACCTCCTGCTACTGAGCCCACTGCTCCTGGTGATCAGGGAACCATAACCACTGCCTTGAAACCCACACCATTAATTTCCAAAAAGAAAACCAAGAAACAATCCAAAAAGCCCACCAAACAAAGTACCAAAAAGGTTCTCTAGAAGATGAGATCCCAGAGGAAAACCCTGTGACAACACAAAAGTCACCTGAAAACACTGCTACTACTTCTTCACACAGATGTTAGAAAGATCTCAACCTGCATACCAAACTCCTCCTTCATCCTCACAAAAGGATAAGGTTATAAACACAGGGACACCAAATTTTGAAGCTCTAGATCCACTTGGCTCTATCTTCCACAGTCCCCCTCCTAGGGCAATGTCTCTTCTTCTCCACAACCTCCTCCCATATCATTACCACATACCATATTACCTTTGTTGAATGCAATTGATTTGGAGCAGACACAAACTAGTTCTTCTCACCAACCTATCACTAAGAATTTACCTCTAAATGTGACTGGGTCTGATTCTGTAATCTTTGCTAACCCATCAACAAGTGAAGAGGCTACATCCCTTGGGTTACAAGTAACCCTTGGTGATAGTTCAACAAGAGCTGCTACTACAATTGCAAAACTCCCAAGTTTTCAATTGGACAGTGGTTACATATATAAGACTCTGTTGGCAACAACTGATGAGGCTACCAATGTATCCTCTGATAAAGTTGGAAGTCCCCAGTACGAAGACAAATGGGCATCTGTGTTTAAAGCAAGTTCTGAAACCTCTACTCATGATAACATAGATATAACTACCACAAGTGGTAAGAGTTCAGATGATCCTATTAAGTTAGGTGATGAGCTAAATATAAGGATTTGACGGAGAGAGTTGCAAAGATTGAAAATTCTGTGGAGGAATCAAAAATTTGGTGAAGCAGATGTTAGTACAATCCAAAAGTCAATCCACTGTTCTACCCACTGCTAAGCTACAACAAGTTTTGTATCCTCTGTTTCAACAACAACAATACTATGTTGATCTTCAACATAAACATCACATGCAAGAGCTCATAAATCTTGTTGAGGCACGATACATGGATACTCATGCAGATATAAAGGCAATCAAAGCTCACCTGATCAAAACCACTGGCATTTCTCCTCCCACTATGATTCTGGTTAATACAGATGATGCCAAAAAGGGGGAGAAATTCAATCAAAGAGAAGTGCTGAAGCTCAAAACTGATCCATCCTCAAGACCAACCGTGGTTATCCCTAGGCCAGATGGCTCCAAAAAGATTGATGAAATAAAAAATATTTTGGCTAGGGAAAAGGAGAAAAACAAGCAGAGGGTAAAGATGAGAGCATAGCTTTGGTTGAGCAAAAGATTACTCAACAAAAGAAAAAGAAGAGGTTGGTACTTCTCAACAAAAGAAGAGAGTTGTTAGAAAAACAAGACAACCAACATCCACACCTTCTAAAACCAAGAAAGTTGAAAATCCAATCACAACCTCTGCTCCAACAAAATCTCAAACACCACCATCCACAATACCATTAAAAACCACAACAGATGTTACAACTCCTATTGTGTCAACATCTGTTGATACATCAGTGGTTATAACAGATGTTAACCAAACCAATGCCATTATCACCTTTCCAATCACCACTCATCAAATTTCCACACCCACAAGAATTCCTCAACCACCATCACCCAAACTCATCTTCAAAAGAAGGAAAATGATAAATGTCATAGAAGATGAAAACATTATCCCTTCACCACTTCCACTATCATCACAACCACTAAACTCAACATCTGGTTCAAATCCCATCTCTGCAAAACCTCAAAACATAGTCCAACCAACACCTCTAACTACTCAATTCCCTCTAGATCTAATGGCTGTAAAGGTAGAGATAAAGTCGTTCTTTTCTAGAAGAAGATCCAGACAAAAGGGATTTCCCATCTCTTGAAGGATATCCTAAACCAAGGAACTTGGATGAATATCTGCAATTAAAAGATAAGCAAGAAAAAGATATAAAAAAGAGACACACAGGGAAAGAGTGATAGAGAGGTATAGAGTCATATGCAGTATCAACTAAGCAAAGTCAGGAAACTTGAAGATTTCTCAAGAGACTTGTGCAAAAGACTATCAGAAAAAGATGATGAAAGCTTAAGAGCATATTACATTGAACACATCATGGAAAACAAGCAATACAAGGCCACAAGAGCACAATTCAAGGACTGGTCTGTGAGTGAATTAAAGCAACAACTGGAGAGAATGCAAGAAATGTTAAAAGACCCACTCAAAAAGCCTACTCCTCCAGACTGGAACAAGTTCAAAAGAATGTGCCAAATAGGATGTTAAAGCTCAAAAGAATGAAAGAAGAACTGATAGCAGCAAACTATGGGTCAAAGAATCAGATCACAAGATGGTCATAGGTTAAGGTGATTGATACATATAAGAGGCTTGAAGAAAGAAGGAAAACAGATCCTACATTGCCAAAGAAGCCAAATTATCCATCAGAGGTTACAACTCATCAGATCCAACCTACTCAAAAGTCATCTGCAACATCTGCTCATTCCATCATGGCCTTGAATCAAAGAAAAAGGCAGAAAGAGATGTCAAAAGAAGATGAGAAAAGGTATGAGTTGGACTTCATAAAACAAGGAATCAAATATCAATTTCAGTTCCACGCTGATGATGCAAGTGATATTCTAAGAGAAACCGTGTCAAAGTTTGCACATCAACTTCCACCATCACTCTCAACAATAATAAGCCATTCCAGAAATCCTTCTGATCCAAAAATTCTAAAATGGAAGGTCAACAAAGACAACCATGAATTAACATTGCTCAAATCAGATGGCCAAGCTACCAAAATGAAAATGGAGGATGCATATGGGTTAGGTGAAGAAGACCTCCAAGATCTGATGAATTTAGAGCTTGAAAAGGATGTGGATGATATAGAGTCTCTAAACTTTGAACTTCAGTTCAAAGGTCAAACAAGAGAACTCTTGTTGAGAAATAAAGATCAAGAATAAATGTGTTTTGGCATCATCTGTTCCAGGGGAGATTGTTGTGATTGAACCCTGCAAACAAAACATATGATATAAAGCCAAAATCACATCATATGTTTAGTCCTGATAACAGAGTTTACAAGCTCTGTTCAATAAACTCTGCCTTGCCTACAGCTTTGCCTTCTATCAACTGTTGGAACTAGACGACAAAGATCAAAGGTCTGATTGAAGATCATCAGTAGTTATCCAGCAGAGTTTAGTTATAATAGTTTTATATTCAATTTAACAGTGCTTTTCACTGATCAGAGTTTAGGCATAACAATGCTTAGGGTTAATTTTATTTGTTACCTGGTACTATCAACCCTGACGGCATCAAAGATGCTTAGAGGTAAGAAGTGATAGTATAAATAGTTCATCAGTTGTACTGTTTTATTTATCTATCTAAAAAATCATTCACCTGTCATCTTCTCTGCATTTTTGTACTATTCAAACGATCTTATTGGGCTAAGGGGGAGTTTGTGATTCACATGCAAAAACTATAAGTTTGAGAGCATGATGATCAAAACAAACGACCATTAGTTGTGATAAAAGTGTTCCATATATTTCCGCTGCATTTTACTTTGATTTCTACGTTCACTTTCCATTTTTGAAACAAAAATCACAACTAATTCAAACTTAGATCCTAACACTCTCAGATTACGATTTTGCACCCGGTGTAAAATTATTGTCATGCGATCGTTTTAGTTTTTTTTATTTTCTATAACTATGTTAGTGTTTTATTTTGGTTAACACAGTTAGCAAAAGTATGGTGGTATTTTGTTTTAAGTGTTTTGTTTTACGTGGTTGACTCGTGTAATTTTTTTGAGATCGTGTTATGAGTAATATGTACAAGTAACCGAAACACAGATGTACATCTTGTGAGAGATAAATATTCGGCTTAGTGGTCGCTGCCTGGCACTTCCCCATTAGTCTAGCCAAATTACGATTTTGCACAGTTTAAATTACAGTTTTGTCATTGTTTTTGTTTTTTCTTCTCCTAGCCAAATTAAGATTTTGCCCCCAGCTCAAATTTATAGTTAGGTCATTGTTTTTGTTTTTTTCCTGTCAAATTACACTCCAGGTCTAAAACGTATTGAGTTTAACTTCTATTTAACATGGTCATGTCAGTTAAGTGTACTGTTTAAAATGCAATGGATAGGTTGGGTTTCACAACATGATCATGTTTTTGTTTTAACATGATCATGATAGTTTAGTGTACAGTTCTAAAGCGCAATGGATAGGTTGGGTTTCACAACATGATCATGTTTCTGTTTTAACATTCACGTGTATACCTCACCCAGGTGAGGTCTAAAACGCAACCTTTCACAATATGATCATGTTTCTGTTTTAACATGATCATGTTATTTTAGTGTACCTCACCTACGCAATGATGTTTAATATGGTCATGTTTCTGTTTTAACATGGTCATGTTTCCGTTTTAACATGGTCATGTTTCTGTTCCAACACCACACTCCACTCCAATTGAAGTACACTCCAGATCTAAATCGCAATGGGCTGAAAACAAAAAAAAACGTGTTCTTTTCATTGTGTTAAAAAAACGCAATGGATTAAAAGCATAAACCAAATGTATTTTCATTGTGTTATAAAACGCAATGGAAACAAACACAAAAGAAATGTGTTGTTTCTAAAAAGCAATGTACTAAAACAAAAAGAAATGTCTTTTTTCTAAAATGCAATCGACAAAAAACACAAAGAAATGTGTTGTTTTAAAAACGCAATGGACTTAAAGCACAAAAATATGTTTTTTCATTCTTTTGTAAAACGGAATGACTTAATTCAAAAACCCAAATCGTAAAACGCAATTCAAAGATTTCTTACATGGATCGAAGCTGATTTCCTTGGATTTCTTCAACGATTGGCGAAATTTGAATGTTAGGAACACTTATCAATGATCGAATCGAACGAATCGGACGAATCGAGTGATTCACTTCAAAATCACGGGAAAAATGAGAAACTGTATGAAATTGAACCGAGTTTCTTAAAAAAAGTTGAAGAACACGTTGATTGAGTGTTTGAATCACCGATTAGTGATGAAAATTGCACTATGATGTAGTGATTGTTAAGATAGAATGTGAAGAAAAGGTTGAAGTTGGTGGGTTTTGAAGTTACAGGGAAAAAGAAGGGAACAAGATGAGATAAGATTGACTAAAATACTCTTCCTCTTTATTTATCAATTTTGCCACATGTCACAACCCTATTGCTTCTTATCCTTCCTACCCAAACTATATTTCCTATTTGATCCTCACCCTACATTATATTTACCAAATAAATGCGAACGTTCATTAATATATGTATATAGATTCCTCATTTGTGTCACTTTTGATGGATTAAGGCAATGAAAGATTTGAGCTAGCCTTGTGTGAGGTTGTTAGTTCGAATCTTAAGTCTACCCTAGTTTTCATCCCATAGTGTGTAACGCCAGAGAGTTATACTCTTGTGGTGGCATAACAATTGTTAATTAGCGTTCGGCCATATTGTTTTCCGGGGGAACGTCTAAGCCGAACTCTGAAGTCAGCTTGGGCTCGGTTAAATCAACATAGTTTGGGCAGAGTGGGGACCGCGAAACTCTCCAATTTTGGAAGTGTCGTGGCCTAACACAAAAAGTCATTGTTCTAAAAGTTAATATTCAAAAGCATCCCCGAACACGGTATAGTCTATTATATTTTATATATATACAATAGACATGGAGGGGAACAGTGCAAGGTAGCTGTCTAGCACTTCCTCATTCGTTCAGAGAAATTTCTTTGCAAACGTATAGTAGTGTTCGGGTTTAGTTGGTTGACTCGGTTTAATTTTTATTCGATAGTGCTCACTCATTGCTCATGACAAATTATAGTTTTTCCCCCAGTTAAAATTACAATTTTCTAATCGTTTTAGTTTTTTTTCTAGCAAAACTATGATAACGTTTTGTTTTAATTGGTAGAGAAATATTTGTCCTAGCGCGCCCGCAATACGGTCGGGGCATAAACTACATCTCCAAGAAGGGGAATATTGTCAGGCAGCTGTCTGGCACTTCCCTATTAGTCCAATCAAATTAAGATTTTGCCCCGCTTTGATATACAGTTTTGCCATTGGTTTTGTTTTTTCTCCTCCAAACCAAATTACAATTTTCCCTCAATTCAAATTTACAGCGTTGCCATCGTTTTTGTGTTTACGATTTTGCACCCAGTGTATGTAAAATCTTTCGAAAAACAGGTTCTAAAACCTGAAATATTTATAAACCTCAAGCGTTCATGTCCTCGATTCGGTATACTTTTCTTTTATCATTTGCTTTTGGTTAATTCTTAATTAAACTTCACTCATTCGGCACTAATAATCATCCAAAAAAAAGAAATATAATAACTAAACCTTTGACAAATTTATAGATCATGTTGTCCCTGATTCATGATAAGTTTAGAAGATGATAGATATCATGCGAGTACATAAATTCGGAATCGAAACTTCTACAATCAGGGGACATAGACTAGTGGTTTATGTCTGTGGTTATCAAACAGAGGTCGCCGGATTGAGCCCCGGCTTCGGTTTATTGGCTGCAACTTTTTTTTAAATTGTTGTTATATAAAGAGTTAATTACGTTTTTCGTCCATGTGGTTTGTCAAAAATCACTATTTCAGTCCATTAGTTTAAAATTTGTCATTTCAGTCCATGTGGTTTCACTTTCGTAACTATTTCAATCCATTGGTTTGTCAAAAATCACTATTTCAGTGCATAAGTTTGCAATATAGTGTCAGAATAATTGGATGGAATTAAGGAATGTGGATTGAAATAGTTACAAAAGTGAAACCACAAGGACTGAAATGGCAAATTTTGAACTAATGGACTGAAATAGTGATTTTTAACAAACCACGGGGACAAAAATGTAATTAACTCTTATATAAAACTGGGACCGATGAGTTGAACTGTTGTATAAAACCAATTAACAATCAAAGTCTAAACTGGTTAGTCACACGGTCCAGTGGAATGGCGTCTGCACTGGAAACCAGAGGTCGCCCGTTCGAGTCCGGCAGACCCCGGTTTTTACCTTTTTTGGGTTTTAATATTTTGTTTCATTATGTATTGATTTAACAGTTTTATTCAATTATTTAAATAGAAACAGTTAGTAATAAAAACAACTAAATAAACTTATTTTCATTTTAATCAAAACACTAAGTTGCAATAATAAAACATAAACGATATACTAAATTTAGTCCGTAGAAAACCGTTATGCGTAAATAACTTAATCTTATTTAATAATTTAACCCTTATCACGTGTGCTATTTTCCGTACTTAGGATAATCGCTCTCGGTTTTTCAGTATCCTCCCTCGTGCGTTATTTTCCTGGAATCCGCTATACGCAAAATCGTGAGTAAATCTAACTCCCCTTTTTATTACACGTTTTGGGGTGTATCATATGTCCATTTCCAACTCACGTTTCTAAACCATACGTGCCAAGAAACCGTATGTTATGTTGTGATTATTTTGTTGTTTGAATTTGTTTAATTATTTGCACTTACATTATACATTACCATTGGACATCTTTGGCCATCCGTTTCCCCATTACCTATGAGTGGAATAGGATGATGCCGACAAACGAGATCGGCTCCGTTTGATTGAGCCTAGATCTTGCATTTCAAAACCGCACACCATAATATCGTGCACCCTTACAAGAATGTCTATTGTTTGGGATTGTGATGAGTTTTGTCGTTTACCATTACTATTTATTTCAAGTTAATGAATATTTCGCTATAAACAATATAAGATACATTTTTATTTTCAAATAACAAATAAGATTTACTCGTCAACTTTTGTTGAACCAAAAAAACTATCTTTTTACACATGATACATGTGAACAGGTTTGAAGGATGGATCATGTAGGATTGGGCCTCAGAATAATAAACAAGATATTTGGATTTATTTCATATTATGTAATTGATTTGTTTGGATATTGTGTTATGGGATTTTTATTTAAATTGAAATAATAAATATCGAACTTTTAATAGTATGTCATAAGTTTTGATGAAAACCCAATCATGCCCCTTATCCGCTGCTGGCCGGGGTGTGACATATTGATATCAGAGCCAATGATTATAGTGATATAGGATAGGTTATTAGACCCTTTAGAGCCTATACTATAGTCAACAAGGACTTAATTGCTTATATGCTAAATTGGTTATGTTCGAACTTATGGCATTAATTTATTTTACATTTTTTTCCCTGTCACACACAATCGCATGCAAGCACCTTAATTGCTACTTGATTATGTAACACATACAACTGTTATATGTTTTGTCAATACAATATATATATATATATATATATATATATATGTGTGTGTGTGTGTATTATCCTTATAATGCAAGTTCTTGTTCCTATTCCAAAATTTTTAAAACATTTCCCTCGATTTTCAAAACACTTGTTCATTTTTTCAAAAATTTGTGATTTTTGGTTTTCAACTCTCATCAAAATGAGTTTAAACGACGGGCATGTAGTAACTGGAAGGGTTCGAGTACTGATAGTCGGAACGTCATGTCTAGGATTGGCATTCGTATAAATCCAAAGAACGGACCAGTTTGCCGGGACTAACGATGAGAGTACGAATGACCTATTAGGCCAAAGCATGCTAAACCAAACGTCGTGTGAACTAACCCACTTTGAGTTGTCACTGTGTCCACACCAGGATACTTTCCGACTTTATACATCACAACCATGTTTCTCGATTTTTCATTCGGGTTGTGCTTATGTTAACAGGCCAAAACTGATGTGAACCCTACGAAAGCCCAGTAGTGATGGGGGCCCACATGACTACATAGGTGAAGTATGGGGGACATATGAGGCCCAAACATGAGCAAAGCCCAAGGCATCCTAATGATGCAGTGGATATATATATATATATATATTCCTTACATTTTGTGAATGTTTATTTCTGAATTTCCATTTTGTACAAGCACCCCATTACTCCTACTCACCAAACTCACAACACTGTTTTGCGTTAATTCCTGTAGATGTCTTCTAGGCACCTTCGCGGAGGAAAGATGTCATGAAACTTCGGCAAATGCATGGCTGCACAAATAGCCAAGCAAATGGCCGTCGTGATTCCAAACATTGTGATCGAGGTTCAACAAGCTCTCCTTGCTAACCCAGTTAATCAAGCTAACCGGGTCAATCAAGACGAACAGAATGTTATCAACGCTCCTGCGAACTCAGCCAAGTGCTCCTACATACATTTCAACTCCTGCAACCCACCAAAATATGAGGGAACTGAGGGGGCCACTGCCCTTCTTCGATGGTTCGAGGAAATGGAAAGCACCTTCCTGAACTGTGACTGCCCTAACGACAGTAAGTTTCGCTATGCTACTAGTCGACTCTTTGGAGTAGCTTTAACTTGGTGGAACACTGAGAAGGGCAGAAGAAGAGCCGAAGCCATGGTAGCTCTAACGTGCGAACAACTTAGGGAGCTTATGACAAGGCGGTTTTGCCCAAGGAGTGAAATTAAGAAATTGGAAGATGAATTCTACTTCTTGAAGCAAAATAATGGGGATCATATGACATATAACAAAAGGTTTCTTGAACTAAACTAGATGGTCCTGAATATATTCACCCCCTTCATCGCCTTATTGAGCATTACATCAGGGGTCTTCATTACTATTGATGATTCCATGATGAGGACTATACCCACAACCTTAGAAGCTGCAATGGAGCTAGCCACTGAACTCACTGAGAACCACATTCGGAATGGAGATTTCGATGAAGAAGAGAAAACGAGTTCAACCACCAAAACATTGGCTACCCTCCAAACCAACCCAGACTGGATCTTCCTCTCGTTTCGGCACCAAGAGGAAGCATAACGGGAGAAACTATGTTGTCACTCAAACCAACCAACCAAACCCACCTAACCAACCCATCCAGGCAGCCCCAATCACCCAAGTTGCTCCTCCTACTACACCTAGGAAGCTGTATTCTGGAACCTACCCAAAGTGTAACTGATGCTAGTACCACCATCCAGCTGAAAACTCATGCCCACACTGTACCGGTGTGGCCGAGGAGGCCATACAGTTCAAACTTGTCGTACTCTCCAAAGGGAAGCCCGAAACTAGAACCAAGCCCAACCCAATAACCAAATCGTGGGCCAAGCCCCTTACTAGCCACCTCCACTCATATTACCACCTGCCCAAGTTGTAGCCCAACCTTTTTACCAGCCCAACTACCCTGTGATGCCTCAAATGGGGGCTTGCTACAATTGCGGTGACCCAAATCATTTCCACAACACGTGTCATCGATTGGTGAACATAATCAATGCTTAGGCTCAAGCTAACCCTGTGAACCAAGCAAACCAAGCCAATCCACCAGCCAGGGGCAGAGCTTTCAACATCAACGCCAACCAGGCCAGAACAGATAACAATGTGGTTAACGGTACATTTCTCATAAATGGTAGTTATGCATCAATTTTATTTGACACGAGCGCGGATAAGAGTTTTGTGTCTTTAGAGTTCAAGTCTATTCTTGGTCTTCCTCGTGATCGTCTAGCCGAATCACTTTTAGTGGAAGTAGCTGATGGAGAGCCCATTACCCTAGATTCTATTATTCGTGGTTGCACTTTTACACTTAACGAGCATGATTTCTTAATCGATCTTATCCCCCTATGAAATTGGGGAGTTTGACATCATCATTGGTATGGATTGGGTCCGTCAACACCATGCTGAAGTTGTATGTTATGAAAAATATATTCGAATTCCACTCACCGATGGCCAAACCGTTCGTATATTTGGTGAAACCTCATCCAAAGGGCTTAGGTTGATGTCGTGCCTACAAGCCCGAAAGTACCTCCGCAAAGATTACATGACCTTTCTAGCCCATATTGTCAAGAAGGGAGGAAATGAGAAGAGGCTTGAACATATTCCTATTGTTAGAGATTTCCCTAAAGTTTTCCCAGACGACGTCTCGGGACTTCCTCCCATGCGAGAAGTCGAGTTTCATATCGATCTTATGCCAGGTGCCACCCTAGTTGCAAAATCCCCATATCAATTGGCTCCATCAGAAATGCAAGAATTGGCTAGTCAATTGCAAGAACTGATGGACAAAGGGTTCATCCGCCCTAGTTCATCACCTTGGTGTGCACCTGTCCTTTTTGTCAAGAAGAATGATGGAACATTCCGAATGTGCATAGACTATCGAAAGCTAAACAAGCTAACTATTAAGAATCGTTACCCCTTACGACGTATCGACGATCTGTTAGATCAACTCCAAGGGCGACATGTTTCTTAAACATTGATCTTCGATCTGTATACCATCAGCTTAGAGTACGTGAAGATGACATCCCGAAGGCCGCCTTTCGAACTCCTTACAGTCACTATGAGTTCATGGTCATGCCCTTTGGTTTGACCAATGCTCCTGCAGTCTTCATGGACCTAATGAACAGGTATGAAAGCCCTATCTCGATCGTTTTTTATTGTCTTTATGATGACATTCTTATCTATTCCAAGACCAAGTCGGATCACGAGCGACATCTTCGGTTGATTTTGACACTCTTGAATATTGAAAACCTTTATGCTAAGTTTTCCAAATGCGAATTTTGGTTAAAGGAAGTCCAATTCCTTGGTCATGTGGTCAACGACAAAGGGATTCATGTTGATCCAGCAAAAATCAAATTAGTGCAAGAGTGGCAGGCTCCATGCACTCCTACTGAAGTTAGATCTTTTCTTGGATTAGCAGGCTACTATCGGCGTTTCATTGCCAACTTTTCCCGAATTTCTCTACCGCTTACAGCCTTGACCCATAAGGGTAAACCCTTCGATTGGGGCCTAAACAGGAAGAGGCTTTCCAAACTTTGAAGAAGAAACTTTGTGATGCACCTATACTAACCCTCGCAGACGGTTGTGATGACTTTGTAGTTTATTGTGACGCGTCGGGCAAGGCTTAGGGTGTGTCTTAATGCAACGAGGCAAGGTGATAGCCTATGCCTCAAGGCAACTCAAAGTCCACGAGAGAAATTACAAAACTCACGACCTCGAACTCGGAGCAGTCGTGTTCGCTCTGAAGATATGGAGACATTATCTCTATGGCACGATGTGCGAGATTTACACTGACAATAAGAGTCTCCAGCACATCCTCAATCAAAAAGAGGTAAACATGAGGCAACGACGATGGGTGGAAGTTTTAAACGATTATGACTGCGAGATCCGTTACCACCCATGCAAAGCCAATATCGAGCAAACGCTCTTAGTCGAAGAGAGTATGCAAACTCCATCTATTTCTTGTGCTCTCAAATTCTAATAGACATTCAAGGACTCATCTGAGAAGCTTAACATACCTATGTAACAGAGTGCAATTTACACGATGAATTACACTATGGAGCGAAACCAAATTAGAATCAAAATCCGACGGTATTCTTCACTACCTAAATCGTATTTAGGTGCCTGATCGTGATAATCTTCGTACTCTTCTCATGAACGAGGCACACAAAATGCGATATTCTATACACCCAGGACCTGAGATGTATCAGGATCTCCGATACACTTATCGATGGTCGGGAAGGAAAAAGGATATTGCCTTTTTTTCCAAATGCCGCACATGTTCAAAGGTCAAAGCAGAACGCCAAAGACCCTCACGCTTACTCGTTCAACCCAAAATCCCCGTTTGGAAGTGGGGAAATATAACCGTGGACTTCATTACTGGGTTACCTCGCACTTGTAGTGGGCACGATATGATTTGGGTTATTATCGATCGCCTTATTAAATCTTCTCATTTCATCCCAATTCGCGAAGACTATAAGAATGAGAAGCTTGCTCTTATTTATATCGATGAAATTGTAAGCCGACACAGTGTGCCATTGAGCATTATTTCTGGTCGAGATGGAGGCTTTACCTCACACACATGGAAAGCAATGTAGTCAGCAATAGGCACTAGACTAGACCTAAGTACGCGTTTCATCCACAAATTGATGGTCAGTCAGAGCGCACCACACAGACACTTGAAGACATGTTGCGTTCCTGTGTCATCGATTTCAAAGGAAACTGGGATGCTCATCTACCGCTAATCGAGTATTCTTACAATAACAGTTACCACTCCAACATCGGTATGGCCCCGTCAGAAGAGTTACACAGACAAACGGCGAAAGCCGCTCGAATTCAGTGTCGGCGATCAAGTGCTTTTGAAGGTATCACCGTGGAAAGTAGTTATCGGATTCGGACAAAAAGGCAAGCTAGCACCGTGCTATGTTGGTCCTTTTAAAATTCTCGAGAGAATTGGTCTTGTAGCTTACAAGCTTGAATTACCCGAGGAACTCAGCAGGATCCATACTACCTTCCATGTCTCCAACTTAAAGAAATGCCTTGCTGATGAGAATCTCCATATACCATTGGAAGACATCCAAATTGATGAGTCGATGCACATCGTAGAACGACAGGTCGAAATCATGGACTTCGATGAGAAACGCTTAAGACAGAGTTGAATCCCTATAGTCAGGGTTCGCTGGGAGTCAAAGCGTGGACCTGAATTCACCTGGGAGCGTGAAGACTCGATGCGCGAAAAGTACCCTCATCTCTTTCAAGAAAACGCTTCTACCACTTAAATTTCAGGACGAAATTTCCAAAAAGTAGGGGATACTGTAAGATGCTAAGGAACCTAAATTTGATATCTAACGTCCATAATAGCAGAAATATTACGTCGTGTTTACCAATAGACAAGAATTAATCAGTTTAACATTAGTTTTATTGATTAAACATCAAGAGTACAAACTGACAGAGCTTCACCTCCAAAATGCCAAAGTTACAAATGAGAGAGGCTAGCTAGCTATTTATAGATTATCAAGTTCGCCTGAGGGAGACCTAAGTTTGCCTGAGGGAGACCTAAGTTCGCCCGAACTTGCCTTAGCAAGTTCGGCTGAACTTTACTCAACATGTCAATCATGGGCGAACTTGTATCAACATTACATAAATACAATGTTTTGCTAGCCTATTCAACTCTATACTATACAGACTCGATATAAGACTAAGACATAGACATTATACACCAACAGACTCCCCCTTGGATATCGTCTTCGTCTTGTATCAGTCTTCAAAACTCTGTCTTCATAATAAACATTAACGCACACGACCGAAGAAGTTCTTGTAAGCCTTCTTTCGTCGTTCTTGTTAGGATCCGGCGTCTGGTCTGTAGGAGGCACTTTGTTCATATGCTGAAATCTTCTAATACTTGCCTTTCTAGTTTTCTCATGAATAGCCTCGAGACGCTTTTCCTCTTTTAGGAATTCAACTCTCTCTAGATCCCTCCACTTTACCTGCCACATCTTCCCTGAATTTACTTCTCTTGCATAGCAAACATTCAAAACTTTCTGATACTACATAGCTTGTACCTTTTCACGTTTTTCAAATACAATCTTGCTATAGAACAAGGTTTTGATATCTTCTCTGGAACAGTTAACAAGCCACATAGGATCTAGAATCCTGATCGTTCTCCATAATCCTCTCATGCCCTGAAATCCCAATATTTCAACTCTTTCCTTCGAAATATCCAAATGTTCTTCGAATCGTAGCACAATATCAGCTTCACATGTGGTTGGATCTATCTGCCACCACTTGAACAATGGATAGAAGTTTTTTTTCAATCGACATCAGTGGCATGTTTCTCATTGCCCTAGGTCGCTTCATTATCAACGTTATGTCTTTCTCCCCTGTTTTCTTGTTAGTCTTGATACGGCGACCTGGAATGAATGGCTAATATCTGAATCCTTTGACCGCTTCATACTTTATCAACTTCCATAATAACTTATCAATCACTTTCATGTGATATGTAACATTAACGGTCTGAACCAGCTCTTCCACATCCCAATATGGTAACGTCTTGAAATCAGCAAGATACTTGAAGTATTACACTCCAAATTCTCTTTTGATTGCATATACATTAAGTTCCTTGAACCAACCCCAACTTAAGATATCCCCCAATGACACATCTTTGTCTCTGGTAAAGAATACTAGAGGACGTCGAAACTTACGTTCGCGCGGCATTTCTTTAAACCAAGACTTTTTTGCTTGAGCTATCTCTTCTTTCGTCATCGGCTTTGGTACTTTACCTTCTCTAACTGATTCCTCAATCTTTTCTTTTAACATGTCTTTGTTAAGTTGCTTGTACATCTCCTCAAATGTAGGAAAACTATCAGTATTAGGACCGACGTACTTCGCAGTTTGATCTGTTTCATCATCAGAAGACCAATCTTCAACAATCACTCTGTTGTATTCATCAGCTTCAAATCTTCTAACATACTGATAATCATTCGGCTCAAACGGTTTAACATTCAACACATCCTCTTCAAAATCAAACTCTAGATCTTCAGTATCAACTTCAATTAACTTGGGCAGATCTTCCTGTGTATAGTTGTGCACATACTCGCCTTCCTCCACATTATGCTCTAACATCAACAATAAAGGCTTAGTGGGTACTGCAGCAACCGGCTTAACAAATCTTTCAACATTAGACATATCAATTTCATCTGATGGCCCTGTCTGCCCTGACTCCCCCTGAAACTGATCATTTATCTTATTCGATTCATCATCCATTAAAAAGGAAAAAACAACGTCATCAGAAACTTTTCTTTCACTGATTCTAATACTAACTCCTCCCTGATCATCATCATCATCATCATCATCAGCAACATTCCAATCCTCATACTTAGAATCATCCTTCTGTTCATCATCCTCTTTATCCTCTTTCTCAGCTTCTTCATCGTCCTTTTCTTTAGAAGCAACGATAGGATCAGAAGGATTGACAGATTCGTCAACCTTTGGAATATCAGACTCAGAAGCTATAACAACATTCTCTTTAACAGATTTCTCTGCAGCTTCAGAAGACTTAGAAGTTTCACCTTCAACCCTTTTTCTTTTTCCATTAGCAGCTAACTCTTTCTCAGATCGTTCTTTAGCTTTTTGTTGATCCAGACGATCATATTCATCGATGAAATCGATATTCAGAGCGTTTGATAAAACTTTCTGCATCTTGGAAAATCTACGATCATTTAGAGCTTGAATTGACTTCAGATCGGCAATCTCTGTCTGCAGCTTTTCATTTGCATCCTGCAAACTCTCAATCAAAGCTTTAAAGTATTCTCATTCATTTTCCAACACTTTCACTTTATCGTCCAACATCTCTTTTTTCAACATTACTTTGATTCATTTTCTGAATAAGCTCAGTTTTCTCCTCCTCATTCTTTGCCACTTTTTCTTCTAACACCTTCACACGCTTTTCAAGAAGTTCAACATTTGTTTCTGGAAAGAAATCATTCTGATCTTGAAGGCTTATTGGATCATTCTGCATATCACCAAACAGATTAGGCCCTGGAGTAGACTTTGGAGTAGCAGTCTTGGTGTAGTCTTCTTTGGAGTAGACACAGGAGGTTCTTGTGTGGCTCCTTGCCTTTCAGCTTCAGATGAGATAATCACAGGAGGTTCTTGTGTGACTTCTGGACATTCAGCTTCACTTGTAACTGCTACAGGAGGTTCTTGTGTAAGAGGTTCTTGTGTAAGAGGTCTCTCCTGTGCGCCAGAAGGTTATTGTGTAACTTCTGCGCTTTTCAGCTTACCTTTATATCTTTTACTGACTGCCTTTTGAACTTTCTTTTTCTTCTTGCCCTTTGTCTGAGGAGACCCTGTAGTTTTTGTCGATGAAATAGTAGCAGACTTCACAAGTTTAGTTTTTTTCTTTGGTCTTTCCTCATCAGAATCTTTTTCAAGACTTGGATCAAAATCAGCATCCATTTCTTTCTCCTTTTCTACTCTAATTTCATCCTCTGATTTTTCTGGTTCTTTCACTGGAGTTTCATATGAATCATCATCATTTTCAGATGTAGCAGAGATAACATCTTCTTGCGTTGACTTTTCAATCTCTTGACTTTCAACAACTACCGCAGCACTTGAACCTGCTTCAGCTTGAATATTTTCTGGTTGTTCTTCATCTATGAGCATTGTATCAACTTTCTTTGCAGCTCGTTTCTTTTTCGGCTTTTCAACTTCAGCCTTTAAGAACCATTCACTCCGAGACTTAGGCTTGAAATCTTTGAACCACTCTTTCTCTGCATTCAGGTCTTTCTCATCACCACTTCCGTCTTTCCTCCACTTGTTGTCAGACGGCGCTACATAATTTGAATCTTTAATCGCTCTAAACACTGGCTTAGCAGCAGGAGCTGTCGCTTGCTTCTGAAACTTTAAGAGCTTCTTCACCGTTGTATCATCAAGCTGACTAATATACAGCACATCATTCGGATCCCGTGCAATATTAGTGAATTCTCATCTATCAACATTTGCGGAACCTCAGATAAAGATATAGCCTTGAATCATCCATGTTTTTTGACATAAGTGTAAAAACCAGCTTAGAATAGTTAAACGGCTTCTTCAAGATCAATGTCGTTGCCATACAGGCCATGTAGTCTTGAACATCGTGTAGACCTGCCTTGCGGTGACTGAAAGTATGTATAATCGCATGCATTAGAAGCTTGTAGGGGTTTGGCACTTCCCCTTTCTTCAGAGTCGGCTTGTTCACACTTCCCTTGTAACCCATTCTATAAAAACAACCTCTGACCATCTTTTCATCAAGAAATATCGGATCTTCTTTGTCATCATTAAACTGTAGGATCCGTCGAATATCGTCTTCTGTAACTGTGATAGGTTTGACTTCATTCCCGACTCGCACAGAAGATGTAATGGTCTTTTTATCATCACTTAAGCTTGCGTTCATCCAGAAATGGTACGTGTGAGATCTATAAGACACTGTGCGCTCCGTGATCGCTCGATGAATAGGACTTTCCTTTAAAAACTTCAAGATACTGTCGTATTCTTTCAAAGATGGACATATCGTCTTGTCAGCGTAATACAAGTATTATGGAATTTCGTGAAATCCATAGCAATCACCCTTGCTGGTTCTTGAGCCTAAAAAACGACACAAAATACTTAGCACGCATTACGAGAAAAAGTTTCAAAATTTTTCAAAAACACTCTCATCAAGTTCGGGCGAACTTGATAAGTGTTATGACATTCTGAATTTGATAAGTTCGCCCGAACATGTCCTTCACAACATGTTCAATCCTTCAATTATAAGTTCGGACGAACTTATAACCCGTAATTTCAGATTTTAACAACTCAAGTTCGGGCGAACTTCCAAAAACTTTTTCATTTCAGATTTCCTAGAAGTTCGGTCGAACTTATGAACTATTCATATTTATTTTAATTGATTAGCAAGTCCGGTCGAACTTGATAACAAGTTCGGCCGAACTTGTCATCTCCTTCAAACAAAACTTGTTCAACATAACAGCAACCATTTTTCTTAAATTCAACAAGTGTTCATGGTCGATTTTAAGTATTTAACAAGATTTTAACTTCAATTCGATCATGAAACCCCTAGATCTATCAGATTTTATAAACTCATATCTAGATTCGTTCAATTTACGGTTAAAATCACGAATACACACCTCGGCCATTGATTGTCGTGTGCTAATCACCAAAATCAAATGAAATTTGGGCAGTATGACGGTATAATCTTGCCAAAATCACAACTTCGCTCAAAGTACTTAAGTTCGCTCAGAGGATATAAGTTCCAGATGAATGAGTTCGGCCGAACTTGCTAGGTACTTATACCCTGGCAAGTTCGGGCAAACTTGCAAGCCCATAACAAAGCCTATTCAAGTCCGGGTGAACTTAGCTTTAAAACACACAACCACTAACTGCAAGTTCGGTCGAACTTGCTGAGAAGTTAAACTCTGATCAGTTTGACAAGTTCGGCCGAACTTGCCAAAACCAAATTCAAATTTTTCAAATTTAACAATTTCAACCCCGGAACTTTCCAACTGTTACCAATTATGAAAATCCACTCAGTTGACCAAGTCCAAGTTAATGACCTTAGTTAACCGATTTGTCTGCCGAGTCCAAGTTAATGACCCCGGTTTGACCCGTTACAAACAAACTGTTGATATTTTCAAAAACAAAGTTTCAAATTAATGAACTTTTCATTGTTTCGGCTTTTCAGATTTTACAGATTAGCTCCCAGCCCGTTGTCAAAGAGATTCCCACCAGTTCTAGCATCTTACCAGACTTCGAAGACCCGTTCTCCAACATTGGTTTGCTGAATACAATGTAGAAACAAAATCTTTTTGTATTTTTATAAGTTTATGCTAAAACACACTGAAAATCTTTTTGGTTTTAATCTGTAAAGCTGATAAACTATTTACAGAGCAATGTAAACTTTGTACAAACATATTTACAGACATATTTTTGTGAATTCGTGTCTAAGGATCATATCAGTTGATTGAGACATATCACCAGTACCGTTGACCTTTAGATGACTTTAAGCTTTAAACTCGTTTACATAGATTGTCGATATGTTTATCCTCTTAAACTTTACCACGTTTCTCAACTGTTTCAAGATATGTTAAGGTAAGATTATGAAACTTGACTTAACTGTGGTTCCCACTTCTTGAATATACTCCCATATCAAGACTCCCTAGATTTCATCTTACAGGTGAATATAGCGTAATTGATATCTGTATCTAGGTTATGCGAGACCTTGAGGCTTAGGTTAGTACTACCGTACAGAGAAAGAGATGAAGATTGCATGCAGTTTAGGGTTTTATAGCGAAAGTATTATAGAAGTTCTAGGCTATTGCTTCCGCAAAATCAGAAGAACTTGTATAATACCCCAGATATCAACTATCTATAAAGACCTCGTATCTCAGAATCAGAGAATCTCTCAAACGAAATTTCGGAGTACTAAGTCCATATATCCAAGATATGTTAATCCACAAGATTAAGCAGTTGTAAAATTTAATTTATATCTCAAAAACAGTTTACTGAACGTGTTAAGCCTATCGACACATCCATAGTAAGACTCGTTTATCACTTTTAAACTTTCCATTTCTTTAGCATACTGTGATAGTCCACTGATGTACTATCATTTCCTTTTGTGACACTGAATTCTTTTTGTCTTTTTCAATGTTTTTGTACTTTTTGTATTTTTCAAATGTTTTTGGATTTTAAAATTTTCAAATGTTTTTGTATTTTCTCTAACATTTCTTCCCCTAAAATCAAAAACATCTTTTTGTATTTTAGTTTTTAATAAAATTCTAAACTAGAAAGATATAGACAAACCAATGTGGATCACGCGAACTCGTCGTCCGATCCGTATTCAACCTCAGCGTCCGCACCTGTCAGCAAATTTTTGATACCATTAATTCTTAACAAGTATTTAAACCGTAATAAAGAAAATGGTTTGGTATAAAAATCAGCCTTTTGTTCGTCGGTGTGGATTTTTCTATTCGCACCAACTTCTTTTCGTAGCAATCATGAATAAAGTGATAACAATTTTCAATGTGTTTTGTGCGTGAGTGATGAACCGGATTTTTAGTTATATCAATGGCTGCCTTATTATCAACATACAGCGGAGTGTCGAGAAATTGCAGACTATAGTCTCTCATCTGCTGTTGTATCCACAGAATCTATGAACAACAGCTGGAGGCCGAGATATACTCAGCTACACAGGTAGAGAGAGCGACCGTAGTCTGTTTCTTACACTGCCAGGTTACCATTCTTGTTCCAAAGAACTAGCATCCTGCTGTAGTTGATTTTGAATTCAACTTATCTACACCAAAATCAGAATCAGCGTATCCTGCAAGATCGAAATTATCATTCTTCGGGTACCACAAGCCGGTGCTTGGGCATCCCTTCAAGTACCTGAAGATTCGCTTCACGATCGGCATGTGTGAAATTCTCGGGCTTGACTGATATCTGGCGCATAGGCAGGTAGGATACATGATATCTGGGCGCGATATCGTCAGATACATCAACGATCCTATCATTGATCTGTAGAGCATCTCATCAACTTTGGCTCCAGTTTCGTCAATGCAAATCCCGTGACTAAGAGCAAGAGGAGTAGATAACGGCTTTGAGCTTTCCATATCAAACTTCTTCAAGATGTCGTGCACATACTTGTTCTGATGAATGAAAATACTCTCAGGAAGTTGATCTACTTGTAATCCGAGGAAGAATTTCATTTCGCCTATCAAGGACATTTCGAATTTCTTCTTCATGATGCCCTCAAACTCCTTGCAAAGACTATCATTTGTAGATCCAAAGATGATGTCGTCCACATAGATTTGAACTATAATTAGATGATATCAACTTCTCTGGTGAAGAGAGTACTATCCACAGTTCCTATGACAAATCCGTTTCCCACGAGATGTTGCGATGTCTCGTACCAAGCTCTCGGGGCTTGGTGTAAACCGTAAAGAGCTTTATCAAGAAGATATGCTTTCCTTTTGTTGAGTGGATCGACAAACCACGGTGGTTGTCCGACGTACACCTTCTCGCGTAATTTTCCATACAGAAAAGTTGATTTGACATCCAACTGATAGACTTTAAATCCCTTCCATGCTACGAAAGCAAGGAATATTCGAATAGATTCTAAGCGAGCTACTGGTGTGTAGACTTCTGTGTACATTTAAAGACCCATTTCGTATCAACCGCTTTCTGATTTTCAGGTAGGTCTAAAAGCTTCCACACTCCTAGATCTTTAGAAACACTTCCTCTTGCATTGCTTATACCCAGTTTTCATCGCCTAGATCTTTAGAAACACTTTTTGGCTCCATCTGGGATATAAAACATGAATAGTAGCAATACTCTTGAATTGGAGCAACACGAGTATAGAAACAGCTCAATGCTTTGTTTATTTGACTCCGTGTTCTAACACCAACTTGTAATTCGCCTATTATAGAATTTGACGGATGATAAGAATATGATCTTGGCATCACTTCGCCTGGAACAACCAAGTATTCTCTTGATTTGTGATATGTTGATCTATCACTACTTCAACTTCAGGAGCACTACTCTGTCACACCCCGACCCGCAGCGGAATAAGAGTCGGGGCATAATTGGGTTATCACCAAAGCTCATGACATTTACTAATATGTTTCATATTTATTAAAGTCAAAGTTACATTCCAAATAATCCAAACATGTGCATACAATACAAAGAAAATAAACCAAACATAACAATCCCAAACTCTAAATCATTTTATTCTTCTAGTCCAATCCTATGTGTTCCTAGCTGCTGCTGGTTCACCTGTATCATGTGTAAAAAATGGGGGTTTTTGGGTCAACATAAGTTGGCGAGTGAACCTTGTTAGATAAACATTTATTATTGATTTACTTGTTAGTTTATCAATGAAAAATTGTGCATAATCATAAATGAGCAAATGTAAATAATCAAGCAGTGGCAAATAGCAATCACAACTATAACATATAATAACATACGATAGCATACATTAACATACCAACAACATACGATAAAAAACATAAATGAACTGTGCGATCAAGGCTCAATCAAACGGAGCCGATAGTATTGCATGTACTGAAAATGAAAATGTCTGTGCGATCAAGGCTCAATCAAACGGAGCTGATCGTATGTGGACACGCCAGGTTCACGCTCATAATGAAATGGGGAACATGCTCAACGCTCATAATGTAATGGGGAGCGGCGGCCTATGAAATTGCATGTACTGAAAATAATAAATTGCATCTAACGATAACCACACAACAATTGAAACAAACTGATTACACATGTCCATGATATGATGTATGCACAATGATTTAAATATAATACTTAGCAAGACACATGATACACCCCAAAACGTGATTAAAACGGGGAATTGGTAAGATTCCCTCACATTGGGTGCGTTGGATTGGAGATGGTAAGATGCGCACGAATTGGATGAGCGGAACAACGAGAAATACTAACCTAAATAATAACGGAAAAATATATTAAATGAGTAGATTTTATTAAGGATTTTAATGAAATTTTTAGATATATTTTTGTGAGTTTAAGGCTATTTTCTATCTTTAAAAATGTTATTTTTAAGTATTTTTAATTGATTTTTAAATTAAATTAAATAAATAAAAATATTAAAAAAATTGTTTATTTTGCGTTGACCGTTGACCGTTGACTTGTTGACTTGTTGACCGGTTCGGTCAGTGGAATTGTTTGCGCCAGGTGAGGCTCGAACCCGAGACCTCCCGTACGCGTGCACGCAGCTCTACCAACTGAGCTACGTGTCTAACCTGAAATAATCTTGTTTTTAATTATATTTATATACTAATTCAGTTTAACCAAAATTCTTTTAATTTCAAAAACATTTTAATTCAATAAACCGGTGCCAGTAACGGGTTTTGAACGCGTGACGTGCGACTTAGTGTTGCACACAGTCCATCGCTGGACTGTGTGTCTAACCTGGTTAATATCTCGGTTTTTATTATACTTAACAACTAACGGGATTAACCCGGTTCAGCTTTTATCAAAAAGGCATTTTATTAGAGGGTGCGTGTATCAGGATCGAACTCGTGACGTGTGCGTAATATTTGCACACAGTCCACCGTTGGACTGTGTGTCTAACCCGTTTAAAATAACAATTTTAATTATACTTATAGTGTTATCACAGTCATCTTCTTCATTGAATTTTTACAGGCAGTCGATTATACCGTTATATCTTGTGTAGTTCGATTGTTAAACATTGTACAACCTAATATGAAATGGCAGAAACGATAATTAGAAGTGAACATACCGATGAATGGTTTATTTCAGAATTCCGGCAATGTGTCGGTCCCTGTTTTTATGCTATTCAACTGAACAAGACAATTAACCGTCTTGATTAGCTAATCGTGAAATTGAAGTGATCAGCAAATGTTAACAGAGGGTTTGAATGCCCTTACCGATTCTCAGATGAACATAGAGATTTTCAGAACTTTTCCGGCGAACTGAAATTGCTGAATACAGTGCCTGAATTCGATTTCAATTGAAAGGTTTAAGTTAGAAATAGCTTAACAATTGTTGGACTACAACGTTATTGAAAGAATTACCGTTTTGATAATGAATACGGTTTTCCGGCGAATCTTGAAGAAATTTCCGGCGAGTTGATTTAAGCGTTCTGGCGGACTGAAAATGTGATGAAAGTGAAATAGAATGTTGGTCTGATGTTTCTGAGTCGCGAGAGGGATCTTGAGTTGAAGTAATTGGGACTTTGATTCTTTTCGGTTATAAAAACCGATAATAATGAAAATTGATGTTCAATCACTTCTGAATTGATTAAAATCATTGGTTCATCGGTTATAAACGTGAATGTGCGAGTAATCAAACGATTTGACGATTGAATTGCCGATTTCCGTTTCTCAGTTGGCGCAACCGGTTTAACCGAGTCTGTGTATAAATGTTATTTGTTTCCTAGAGATAACAGAAAACAACAAGTGGCGGAGGGGTGATGTGGGTGTGTGTTAAGACTTTGAAGTTATGAACCGGCTGACCCGGGTTCGAGTCCCGGCAGCAACATTTCTTTTTTATTTATTTTGTTTTCACTTTTTATCAAATATAATTTTTATAGTTTAGTTTGTTTATTAATTATGTATCATTAAAAACCAAAATAACCATAAATACACAACGTGACATTTATAACTTGATATTCGATTACAAAACGGAGCGGGTTTTGGGACCCGTTTTTGACAAATGTTACAGTATCCCCTACTTTTAGGAATTTCGTCCCGAAATTTAAATAGTTGAAGTAGTAGGAAAAAGATGCTGGTATTTTTCACGCATTGAGTCTTCACGTTCCCAAGTAAACTCAGTTCCCGTTTCGACTCCCAGCGTACACTAACAATTGGAATGCGACTTCGTCGTAGACGTTTCTCTCCGAAGTCCATGATCTCTACTGGTCTTTCAATAAAATGCATAGATTCATCAATCTGAATATCATCCAGAGGAATGTGGAGGTTTTCATCAGCGAGGCACTTCTTCAAGTTTGATACGTGGAATGTGGGATGAATCCTGTTGAGTTCTTCTGGTAGATCAAGCTTGTATGCTACAGGTCCAACTCTTTTGAGTATCTTGAAAGGTCCAACGTAGCGTGGTGCTAGCTTGCCTTTTTGACCAAAACGAACTACTCCCTTCCACGGTGACACTTTTAGAAGTATATGATCACCAATGTTAAACTCTAAAGGCTTCCGTCGTTTATCTGCATAACTCTTTTGACGACTCTGAGCCGCTAGAAGATTGTTTCGGATTTGATGGATCTTTTCTGTGGTTTCTTGGATCAATTCTGGACCAGTGATTTGAGCTTCCCCAATTTCGTGCCAACATACTCGAGATCGGCACTTACGACCATATAAGGCTTCAAAAGGTGCCATGTCAATGCTTGAATGATAGCTGTTGTTGTACGAAAATTCAACTAATGGTAGGTGGGCGTCCCAATTTCCCTTGAAGTCTATGACACATGCTCGCAGCATATCTTCAAGGGTTTGAATGGTGCGCTCAGATTATCCATCAGTTTGAGGATGATAGGCGGTACTGAGATCTAGTCGCGTACCCATAGCGAATTGTATTGCTTGCCATGTTCGGGAAGTGAAACGACCATCACGATCAGAAATAATGCTTAACGGTACCCCATGTCGGCTTACGATTTCGCTGATATAAATACGAGCAAGTTTTTCGTTCTTGAAATCTTCGCGGATAGGAATAAAGTGAGCTGATTTTGTAAGTCGGTCAATAATTACCCATATAGTGTCATACCCACCAGAAGTGCGAGGTAACCCGGTAATGAAATCCATGGTTATATTTTCCCACTTCCATACAGGTATTTCAGGTTGGACCAGAAGTCCTGAAGGTCTTTGGTGTTCAGCTTTCACCTTGGAACAGGTAAGGCACTTGGAAACAAAAACAGCAACATCCTTTTTCATTCCAGGCCACCAATAGGTATATCGTAGGTCTTGATACATCTTATCGGCTCCTGGGTGTATAGAGTATCGCGTTTTGTGAGCTTCCTTCATAAGAGTTTCGCGAAGATTGTTGTGGTTAGGAATCCAGATACGATCTAGGTAGTACAGAATACCGTCAGATTTAGTTTCAAATTTTAGCTCAGCTCCACAGGACATCTCCTTTCGTACATCATCTTCCGTTATCGAAACGTGTTGGGCTTCTCGAATTTGATCTTTAATGTCGGTTATAATTTGCGAACATAGAAGACGAATGGAGTTCGCATAACCCTTTCGACTAAGTGCATCAGCCACCACATTTGCTTTACCAGGGTGGTATCTAATTTCACAGTCGTAGTCATTTAGAAGTTCGACCTATCTTCGTTGCCTCATGTTTAACTCCTTTTGATTGAAGATATGTTGAAGACTCTTGTGGTCAGTGTATATTTCACACTTAGTACCATAGAGATAATGTCTCCATATCTTAAGAGCGAACACAACGGCTCCAAGTTCTAGGTCATGAGTGGTGTAGTTCTTTTCATGCATCTTGAGTTGTCTCGAAGCATAAGCTATAACTTTTCCTCTTTGCATTAGAACGCAGCCTAATCCTTGCCCTGACGCGTCGCAATAGACCACAAAATGATCACAACCTTCAGGAAGAGTGAGGATTGGTGCATCACAAAGTTTTTGTTTAAGAGTTTGAAAGGCTTCTTCTTGCTCGGGTCCCCATATGAAAGATTTTCCCTTATGAGTTAAAGCCGTGAGTGGTACAGCGATGCGAGAGAAATTTGAAATGAATCGACGATAATAACCAGCCAAACCAAGAAAAGATCTTACTTCAGTTGGTGTACATGGAGCTTGCCATTCTTGTAGTGCTTTGATCTTTGAGGGGTCGACATGTATTCCCTTATCATTGACTACATGTCCGAGGAATTGCACCTCTTTTAACCAGAATTCACATTTGGAGAATTTGGCGTAAAGCTTTTCCTTCTCTAGAAGTGCAAGGATGAGTCGAAGATGACGCTCATGATCAGATTTAGATTTCGAATAAATAAGAATATCGTCGATGAAGACTATAACAAATCGATCAAGATAAGGTTTGCAGACTCTGTTCATTAGGTCCATGAAGACAGCTGGTGCGTTGGTTAAACCAAATGGCATAACCATGAATTCATAATGGCCATAACGAGTTCGGAAAGCAGTCTTTGGGACGTCTTCTTCATGTACTCTAAGTTGATGATAGCCCGATCGAAGGTCGATTTTTGAAAAGCAATTGGCACCTTGAAGTTGGTCAAGAAGATCATCAATGCGTGGTAAAGGATAGCGATTCTTGATTGTTAATTTGTTGAGCTCTCTGTAGTCGATGCACATACGAAACGATCCATCTTTCTTCTTTACAAAAAGGACAGGTGCACCCCAAGGCGATGAGCTAGGACGTATGAATCCCTTGTCAGTCAACTCTTGTAATTGACTGGCTAACTCTTGCATTTCAGAGGGGGCTAACCTATAAGGAGATTTTGCAACTGGTGTAGCACCAGGTATAAGATCGATACGGAATTCGACGTCTCTAACTGGAGGAATTCCTGAAATGTCATCAGGAAAAACTTGTGGGAAATCTTTCACTACTGGAATGTCTTCGAGTTTCTTCTCCATGGTCCCCTTTTTGATGATATAAGCTAAAAACGCGACATAATTTTTGCGAAGGTATTTTGGAGCTTGAAGACAAGACATTAAGCTGAGCCCTTTTGACGAGGTTTCTCCAAAGATTTGAAGAGTCTGACCGTTTGAAAGAGGAATACGTATAAATTTTTCGCAACATACAACTTCTGCCTGATGTTGACTGAGCCAGTCCATACCAATTATGATATCGAAACTTCCCAGCTTCATAGGAATAAGGTCGACTGAGAATTCGTGGTCGTTTAGGGTGAGTGTACAGTTGCGTATAATAGTGCTTAATGAAACTGGTTTCCCGTCAGCAACTTCTACCATTATGGATTCCATGAGCTTATCCCGATTTTGGTTTAAGATAGGTTCAAATTCTAAAGACACAAAACTTCTATCCGCACCAGTATCAAATAACATAGATGCATATCTACCATTTATAAGGAACGTACTGTTAACCACATTGCCGTCGGCCCTAGCCTGATTAGCGTTGATATTGAAAGCTCTTCCTCTTGAAGGTGGAGGAGCTTGGTTCGCTTGATTCACTGGGTTGGCTTGAGCTTGAGCATGAATAATGTTTACCAACCTTGGATAAGTGTTTCTGAAATGGCTTGGGTCTCCGCAATTGTAGCAAGCCCGCATAGGTTGGCCCATAGGATAATTGGGTTGGTAATATGTTTGGGCTAGGTGTTGGGTGGGTGGATATAGTAGGGGTTGTTGGGCTTGACCCATTATTGTTGGTGGGTTTGGGTTGAAGGCTGGTGGCGGTTTGTTCGCTGAGGCATGCGGCAGGTTTGAACAGTATGACCTGCGCAACCGCAGCCGGTGCAATATTGGCAAGGATCTCAGGAGAATGGTGATATTGGCAACGGTTGCATTTTGGTAACGGGCCAGTGTAAGGTCTTCTGTATGGTGCGGGTGAAGGAGCGACTTGGGTAATGGGTGCAGCAGGAATTGGGAGGTTGGTTTGTGTAACGGCGAAGTTTCTGGTGTTGCGTTTCCTCTTGTTAGCAAACTTAGAGGAAGAGATGGGATGGTTTGAAGGTTGACCCTCAACAGGGGCTTTCTTTTTCTCTTCTTTGAACTTCCGTTGTGAATTCGATTCTCGGTCAGTTCAGTTGCTAGCTCCATAGCAGCTTCAAGTGTTACCGGTGAAGTGCTGAGGGCTGAATCTTGAATTTTCGAGGGAAGTCCTCGAATATAATGCTCAATCAGACGATAAGTTGGGGTGAACAAATTTGGAACCATTTGGTTCAACTCCAAGAACCTCTTGTTATAAGTGGTATGGTCTCCCTCCTTCTGCTTTAGAGCATGAAATTCATCCTCCAACTTTTTAATTTCACTGCTAGGACAGAAACGCCTAGTCATGATTTCCCTTAACTCCTCCCAAGTTAAGGCCATTGCATCTTCAGTTCCCCTCTTCCCTTTCTCAGTATTCCACCAAGTGAGAGCTACCACAAATAGTCTCCCAGTGGCGTATCGAACCTTGCGATCCTCAGGACAATCGTAATTGAGGAAGGTGTTTTCCATTTCCTCGAACCAGTGGAGGAGAGCAGTGACACCTTCGGTCCCCTCAAATTTAGGAGGATCACAAGATTTGAAATGTTTGTAAGAGCACTTGCTGGTAGGAGGGTTGTCGATGTTCTGGTCATGTTGTTGGGGATGGTTAGTAGGATTTGTTGCGAGGGCTTGTTGTACTTGGACCACAATGTCAGGCAGTATCGTGGCCATTTGTTTCGCGATTTGTGTGGCCAAGCATTCCTGAGACCTTCCTGATCTTTTACCCCTTCGTTGTTGTCTGGACGACATCTACAGGAACATGCATGAGAAGATTGTGAGTTTATGGTGTCTTTTTAGGTGTCATGTGTCTTTAAGAAAATGAAAATAACATAAATATCAATAATGCAACTACATCCATAGGATGTCTTGGGTTTGCTCATGTTGGGCCTCAAATGTCCCCCATACCTTCACCTATATAGTCATGTGGGCCCCCATGGCTATTGGCTTGGTAGGATTCACATTAGTATTGGCAATTTAACACTCGCATCACCCGAATGCAAACCACAAAATATGTTCATGAGATGTTTGGTCGGAACGTGTCCAGGTGTAGACACAATGACAACTCAAAGTGGGGTTAGCTCACACGACGTTTGGTATAGCATGCTTTGGCCTAATAGGTACTTCGTACTCTCATCGTTAGTCCCCAGGTAGGCAAACTGGTCCTTTATTTTGGATTTATACGAATGCCAGCCTAGATAGGACGTTCCGACTACCGGTACTGGTACCCTTCCAGTTACTACATGCCCGTCATGAGAACTCACTTTGATGAGATTTGAAAACACAAAAATCATTGTAAAAGCAATCATGATGTGGTGTGTGCTTTCATGGATGTGATATGTTATGAGTATATGATTCATGAAAGGCATTATATGATAATACATACTTATGAACATGCTTGCATAATATTGAATGTAACATTTAACATAAAACATATAAACATCATGAAATTTGGCATGTAACACACAAAAATCTTATAAGTTTCTAATCAACTATAGTATAGGCTCTAAGGGTCTAATAACCTATCCTATATCCCTATAGTCATGGCTCTGATACCAATCTGTCACACCCCGACCCGCAGCGGAATAAGAGTCGGGGCATAATTGGGTTATCACCAAAGCTCATGACATTACTAATATGTTTCATATTTATTAAAGTCAAAGTTACATTCCAAATAATCCAAACATGTCCATACAATACAAAGAAAATAAACCAAACATAACAATCCCAAACTCTAAATCATTTTATTCTTCTAGTCCAATCCTATGTGTTCCTAGCTGCTGCTGGTTCACCTGTATCATGTGTAAAAAATGGGGGTTTTTGGGTCAACATAAGTTGGCGAGTGAACCTTGTTAGATAAACATTTATTATTGATTTACTTGTTAGTTTATCAATGAAAAATTGTGCATAATCATAAATGAGCAAATGTAAATAATCAAGCAGTGGCAAATAGCAATCACAACTATAACATACAATAACATATGATAGCATACATTAACATACCAACAACATACGATAAATAACATAAATGAACTGTGCGATCAAGGCTCAATCAAACGGAGCCGATCGTATTGCATGTACTGAAAATGAAAATGTCTGTGCGATCAAGGCTCAATCAAACGGAGCCAATCGTATGTGGGCACGCCAGGTTCACGCTCATAATGAAATGGGGAACATGCTCAACGCTCATAATGTAATGGGGAGCGGCGGCCTATGAAATTGCATGTACTGAAAATAATAAATTGCATCTAACGATAACCACACAACAATTGAAACAAACTGATTACACATGTCCATGATATGATGTATGCACAATGATTTAAATATAATACTTAGCAAGACACATGATACACCCCAAAACGTGATTAAAACGGGGAATTGGTAAGATTCACTCACATTGGGTGCGTTGGGTTGGAGATCGTGAGATGCGCACGAATTGGATGAGCGGAACAACGAGAAATACTAACCTAAATAATAACGGAAAAATATATTAAATGAGTGGATTTTATTAAGGATTTTAATGAAATTTTTAGATATATTTTTGTGAGTTTAAGGCTATTTTCTATCTTTAAAAATGTTATTTTTAAGTATTTTTAATTGATTTTTAAATTAAATTAAATAAATAAAAATATAAAAAAAATTGTTTATTTTTGCGTTGACCGTTGACCGTTGACTTGTTGACCGGTTCGGTCAATGGAATTGTTTGCGCCAGGTGAGGCTCGAACCCGAGACCTCCCGTACGCGTGCACGCAGCTCTACCAACTGAGCTACGTGTCTAACCCGAAATAATCTTGTTTTTAATTATATTTATATACTAATTCAGTTTAACCAAAATTCTTTTAATTTCAAAAACATTTTAATTCAATAAACCGGTGCCAGTAACGGGTTTCGAACGCGTGACGTGCGACTTAGTGTTGTACACAGTCCACCGCTGGACTGTGTGTCTAACCTGGTTAATATCTCGGTTTTTATTATACACTAATGGGATTAACCCGGTTCAGCTTTTATCAAAAAGGCATTTTATTACTTAGAGGGTGCGTGTATCAGGGATCGAACTCGTGACGTGTGCGTAATATTTGCACACAGTCCACCGCTGGACTGTGTGTCTAACCCGTCTAAAATAACAATTTTAATTATACTTATAGTGTTATCACAGTCATCTTCTTCACTGAATTTTTACAGGCAGTCGATTATACCGTTATATCTTGTGTAGTTCGATTGTTAAACATTGTACAACCTAATATGAAATGGCAGAGAACGATAATTAGAAGTGAACATACCGATGAATGGTTTATTTCAGAATTCCGGCAATGTGTCGGTCCCTGTTTTTATGCTCTTCAACTGAACAAGACAATTAACCGTCTTGATTAGCTAATCGTGAAATTTAAGTGATCAGCAAATGTTAACAGAGGGTTTGAATGCCCTTACCGATTCTCAGATGAACATAGAGATTTTCAGAACTTTTCCGGCGAACTGAAATTAGCTGAATACAGTGCCTGAATTCGATTTCAATTGAAAGGTTTAAGTTAGAAATAGCTTAACAATTGTTGGACTACAACGTTATTGAAAGAATTACCGTTTTGATGATGAATACGGTTTTCCGGCGAATCTTGAAGAAATTTCCGGCGAGTTGATTTAAGCATTCTGACGGACTGAAAATGTGACGAAAGTGAAATGGAATGTTGGTCTGATGTTTCTGAGTCACGAGAGGGATCTTGAGTTGAAGTAATTGGGACTTTGATTCTTTTCGGTTATAAAAACCGATAATAATGAAAATTGATGTTCAATCACTTCTGAATTGATTAAAATCATCGGTTCATCGGTTATAAACGTGAATGTGCGAGTAATCAAACGATTTGACGATTGAATTGCCGATTTCCGTTTCTCAGTTGGCGCAACCGGTTTAACCGAGTCTGTGTATAAATGTTATTTGTTTCCTAGAGATAACAGAAAACAACAAGTGGCGGAGTGGTGATGTGGGTGTGTGTTAAGACTTTGAAGTTATGAACCGGCTGACCCGAGTTCGAGTCCCGGCAGCAACATTTCTTTTTTATTTATTTTTTTTTCACTTTTTATCAAATATAATTTTTATAGTTTAGTTTGTTTATTAATTATGTATCATTAAAAACCAAAATATCCATAAATACACAACGTGACATTTATAACTTGATATTCGATTACAAAACGGAGCGGGTTTTGGAAACCCGTTTTTGACAAATGTTACATACTCGGGCTTGCAGATTCATTCAATAACTTGTAATCTACTCTGCTTCTTCATCTGAAGAAGATTCTCCATCGGCATCGAATGTTGGAGCCTCGTCCGAGTCTGAACTCTATGCTTCAGAAATATTAGGATTTACTGTAGTATTGACCGGTTCTATAGTCGGTGTCACTTGATTTGTTTGAATTTCTTGACTACCGCTGTTACTTGAACTAGCCTCAGAAGAGATGATCCCAACGTGGGTTGATTAACCACAATCGGTCTGATGATTTGCTCTTGATTTGCTGATTGATGAAGCTAATCTAACGCTGTGATTTCTTCATCGGATGGTTCTTCAGGAAATCAAATGATTTCCACAAGTCTTGATAGTTGAATAACCATGCGTCACCTTTTCTCTGAATAGGATCCATATAGTTAAAACAATCAACATGCTGCGCTTCAATGACTCTTCTTAATGTAGGAACGTAAACTCTACGCAAAGGACTTGCATATCCGACAAAAAAACCTTCGAGTGATTTAGCTCCAAATTTTCCATCTTGATCGATTACAGTACATGGTGCTCCAAATGGTTCTAAGAACTTCAAATTCGGTTTCCGTCGGTTAATCATCTCAAAACAGGCCTTCTTCGTTGGTTTTACTGTTAAGACTCTGTTGAGTGTGTAACAAGCCGTTGCAACTGCTTCACTCCAGAAGCTTACTGGAAGTTTAGAGTCTGCAAGCATGGTTCTTGCAGTTTCGATAAGCGTCCTATTCTTCTGTTCAGCTACACCATTTTGATGCGGAGTGAGGGTGCACTAAACTAATGCAAAATCCCTTTAGCATTGCAGAATTCCTTCATTTTGGTGTTTTTGAACTCAATATCGTTGTCACTTCTAATGCGTCTCACCGGAAGATGGTACAGGTTCTCAAGTTTCTTGAAAAGAATCACCAATTTTTCAAACGTCTCAACTTTTGATTCTTGGAAAAATACCCACGAGTATCGGGAATAATCGTATATGACTACCAAGCAGTAGAGATCTCCAGAGATGCTTCTGACATTTACTGGACCAAAAAAATCCATGTGAAGTCTTTCGAGCGGCAACTTTATCGAATTGAGAATCTTTTTCGGATGAGATTTCTTTATCTGCTTTCCCTTTTTACACTCAAGGCAATTATCTGACATATGAAAAATTTTCAGATTCACACCTTCCACCAAATTACTATGCACCAAATGATTCATCTTTCTCAGGTGAATATGACCCATCTTTCTATGCCATAAGATTGACTCCTTCTCAGTAGCTTTCGAGACAAAACATTGTGCCGTTTTTGAAGAAGTAGTAGCATTTCCCATGTCAAGAACATACAAATCATTCTCTCTTGGTGCATGCATGAGTATCCACTCGTCTGGTATTTTGAAACCCCGTTTGATTATCATGCATTCTTTATCATTGAAGTGGACGGTAAATTTCTTATCACAAATTTGAGAAATACTCAGAAGGTTGTTCTCAAGCTCCACAATGTAGTTCACTTGATCAAATGAAACAACTCCGTTTGAGAGCTTTCCCTCAGCGACAATCCTTCCACCTTGGTTTCCATCAAATCCAACATATCCACCATTAATAGCTTTATGTCGAACAAGAGTGCTTTCATTCTCGTCATATGTCTGGAAGCTCCACTATACAGAATCCACTTGGAAAGTACGGATCTCTGGAGCCCCTACACATTTCAACAATTATTAAACAACGCGACCCAAGCCTTCTTGGTCTTGGGTTGAATTGGATAACCATCATCGTAATCAAATTCACATTCATCAGCATAATCAAATTCAAATTCATCATCTGAATTTTCTATGATGTTTATGTTTGAAAACTTCACTTTCTTGTTATCTTTCAAACTGTTACCATTTGTAATTTTGACAGTTTTAGATCATTATTTCAGATTTTGATTCTTTCATGCTATCACTAGTCTTAACAGGCTCAGACTTAGTGATTTCAGATGTTGCTGACCTTTTCTTAGCAATCCAGGCTTGAGATTTTATGTCAGCCTTTTTGATGTAAAACTTGTTTTCATTAGCTTTTGAAGTTTCACCTTTTTTGAAAATTGAACTTTCAAACTTCTTTTCTGTTTTAGATTTAACTTCAGCTTTTGATTCATTTCTTTTCAAAATCATTACAGGTTTTACAAACTCTGGTTGCTTTGGTTTCACAACATTTGAACTTTCTGTCCTTTGAAGGTAAGCCGGCTTTGATTTCGGACATTGGCGTGCAATATGACCAATTTCATTGCACTTAAAATAAGTCCGAGAGTCATATGGATGTCCTTTAGTAAGTTTTACACCACTTGTTTTGGCACCACTTTCAATTTTGGCTTTATCTTGAAGTTCTTTCTGTTTTTTAAACTCGTCATTTGATTGCTTCCCAATCAAACTTTCCTCATGAACCGTGCTCGTCCCATATACAAAATTCATATTTTTATTCTTGTATTCATGGAATGGTGACGTTTTCTTTTTAGGTTCATCTGATTCTTCTAATCCCAATCCAGCTCTCCGGTTTTCCGGATGATCACCACCATTACTTTAGTAGTTATTTCATTTAGGTTTGGAATAGAATTTCCTTTCATTGATCTCCAGATCATCTGATGTAACTTCCACGAGTTTAAAGAATTTGTCTAACAATTCTTCCTTCACGTTCTGAATCGGAAAGCTATCATCAAAGTACAATATATCAGAATCCTTAACCTTGTACATAACAACGTTAGGATCATCACTTAGATCGTTATCCGATGATTTATCGTCATCTTCAAACTGTGAATCATAATTCTTTGAACTCCAGTCGGCGCTTTTAAAGCTGCCTTCATCAGAATCATTCAGAACATTTTCAACCACCACCAAGCATTGTCATCATCTGTTTTAATATAGATTACATCAATGTTCTCTGGCAACTCATTTTTCTTTTCAGATAACAACTCAATGTTAAGTGCCTTATCCATCCCATCAGCGGTTTTACGACATTAGTTCTCGCATAGGGGTGGAGGAACATTGTTGTATTCTTTACCAATTTTCTTTTTAGGTTTTTCTTCCGACGGAATTGTCGGAAGAATGTGATCAATGACATATGCGTTACATGTGTAACTTCTCAAAAGTTGTTGAACTCGTTATGTTTCAATTTTCATGTCCTGGAGTTGTTGTTTAGTTTCAACAATGGTGTTAATATAGATATTAATCGCTTTTTGTTTATCCATTACTGTCCCTTTTAGCATCCTCACAGTATCATGTTGTTCAATATTGTTTCGATCGAGCCTGCCATAGTCATTTTCCATTTTATCATACGCTTCCTTCATTATTCAATAATCATATTTAAAAGTTCATTATGCATATTGATCTCAGCGATGATCTTTGATTTTTTGGCACATTCGATACATGGTTCGGTACATTTTGTACAACGTTTCTCAACCTCTACAACTTGTACTTTGACAGCTTCCTTTACCTCTGAACCTACCTTGGTTAGATTTGCCATCAAAGCTTTATCAGCAATGTCCTTGAGGTTTTCGGCATTCACTTCTTGAGTAACATCAATTACTATTTCATCAAATTTCTTCTCGATAGCTTGCTCCTGAGAACTTCCATCAATGTGACCTGCAAAACTGTCACAAGAGTTAGGAGATAAAATTCCTTGTTTCTGCATGAGGATATACTCCTCTTCTTGCTGTTGTTGTTGCAAATATTGTTCCAGCAAAATATTCTCTATCACAGCTGCTTCTTCGACAGATGTATCTTCAACAATCTCAGCCATTAATGCAACTCCGGTCTTCTTTCTGATATAAGAATTCCAATCGAAACCATCATCTTCGTTTGATGCAACCATGGCTTTCTCAGTGTTACTGCTGTTTGGCTTTTCCTGAATTTCAACTTGTGTCTTCTTTGGGAAAAGGCTTGTATTGAAGAGATTTCTTGTAATACTCGTTGCCTCCACCAAAAGGACTTTGTGGCTTCAGGATTTTTGCATTCTCTCTTGAAATGCCTTTCTATCGACATCTGAAACAAGTGACCTTCTATTTGTCGAACCCTAGCGCGTTGCTTGAATTTCCGATATCTCGGCCAGTGAGTGCAACAAACTTTGTGACTCTTCGAATGATAGAAGCTAGTGACCACTTGATATCCATTAGTTCAAGCTCTTCTTCATCCACCTGATCGTAGTCTTCGGGAGTCATTTCGGGATTGCCGATCTTTCCTGCTACAAGACTTTCGTACGATTCAAGAACAGTGACGAGAAGTGACATGTGTTGTTTTGCAACTTGCTCAGAAATAACATTGTTTAGATTCACAGCAATGTTACACTTGTACACGTTTGAATCAGAATTTGATTGTTGATTCTGATTTGCTTGACTCTAATGAGATGAATTTGAACCAGTGCTTGAGAACAAAGAATTTTGTGGACCTGTGGAGAAGAATTCATGTTTGCACTGAATGCTCCCTGAATCTTTGGACTATAAATGTTGTCTTGCACTCCGGTTTTATAATACAGACCAACATCTTGAACAACATTCGCATTTTTAGATTTTGCGATCTTTAGAAGTTCCATTTCATGGCTTTCGAGTTTGTGGATAAATGTAGACAACTTGAAGAATTCCCATTTTTCACTTTCCTTTAGAACCATAAGATAAGTAGTCCACTCTCCATCTGGTATAGCGTCTGCAAGCTTGTCGATGTACTCTTGCTCCGTCTTCTCGAGACCGTGTCTTCTCATTTGGATTTTAAGATGACAGAAACGTTCAATCATCTGCTTCATTTGTCTCACCCTTCAGCATGTTGAAGATATCAAACTCTTTCATGATGAGCGCTTTCTTACTCTTGATCATCTCTGCGCTTCCTTGATACTTCTTTGGAAGGGAGAGCCAGGGTTCTCTTGCAGTTGTGTATTCTGGTAGCAAGACGAGAATGTCTTCTCTAACGGATTGTTGGATAAGACTGATCATCTTTTTCTCAGCAATGTATTCTTCTTACTGTGTCTTGGAGTACTTGTATTCTCCAGAGCTTGCTGATGTTCGTCCAATGGAACTGTATAACCTCTCTCGATCGACACCCAGCCTAGGAAGTGCATGGCTTGAACCCAATATGTAAACTTCTCTTTGCATCCTTCATACTCGTCCATGCTCATTAGCTTTGGCGGTTTAACAGTCGTTCCCATCTCGTGGTCAAGATTGACTTGTTGGATCACATTGGCAATTAATGAACCCGCTGCTGTCATATATGCTCTTTGTAGATCATCCATCGCGAATAATGAGACACGTATACTGAAAACACTTGATAACCTTTGAAAATGTTAGAATTACTACAAGTTCGATCGAACTTGTAGAAGAAATGAAGAATTCAGAGATTTTTCACAAGTTCGGTCGAACTTGTGAATACTGATTTGAAAATTTTCCTTTGACCAACCTCGGTCGAACTTCTTGAATGCATTTCGTAAAGATCTTGTAAGTTCGAGCGAACTTAACCTAAACACTCTTGATATTAATCAAGTTCGGTCGAACTTGATATAAAATCAGTGAATATTTTGTAAATTCGAGCGAACTTGGCAAAACTTTCCTCAAAAACACCTCAAGTTCCAGCGAACTTGGTAAAAAAATCACTGAAAAAGTGATTTTTAGCACAAGTTCGGTCGAACTTGGCTAACAAGTTCGATGGTTAGGGTTTTGCAAAACATGGTTTTTTCAAAATTTTGACATCAATTCGGTTGAATTTGGTCTCCAATCTTTCAAGGGTTTATCTTTGTTGTATTTTACATGATATATTCAAAATTGAAAAGATTTTGACCGTGAATTCTTCATTTTTTTGTGAAAAAAGTAATGAAAAATAGATGAATGGAGATGAAATAGAAGTGTTCTTGTCTTGATTACTATCAAATCAGGCTGTTCTAGCTCTGATACCACTTGTAGGACCGATCCTCGATGCTAAGGAACCTAAATTTGATATCTAACGTCCATAATAGCGGAAATATTAGGTCGTGTTTACCAATAGACAAGAATTAATCAGTTTAACATCAGTTTTATTGATTAAACGTCAAGAGTACAAACTGACAGAGCTTCGCATCCAAAATGCAAAGTTACAAATGAGAGAGGCTAGCTAGCTATTTATAGATGATCAAGTTTGCCTGAGGGAGACCTAAGTTCGCCCGAACTTGCCTTAGCAAGTTCGGCCGAACTTGACTCAACATGTCAATCATGGGCGAACTTGTATCAACATTACATAAATACAATGTTTTGCTAGCCTATTCAACTCTATACTATACAGACTCGATATAAGACTAAGACATAGACATTATGCACCAACAACATGCTTCGAAAAACGGGTTCTAAAACCCAAAACATTTATAAATGAACTTTCGATGAATAAATATGAAGGGAATTTATTTATATATTCTTTTAGCATTCATTTTATTCTTATATTAAAACTTATTGGAGTAAACAAAAGAATATATATATATATATATATATATATATATATATATAATATATATATAATAATAATAATAAATAAATAAAAAAATTATACAACAAAACCGGGAGACCACAGGGGTCGAACCCGGGTCTACCGGGTTAAACGAAATAACACGCACCACTACACCATTTGAGTGTTTGGTGCCAATTATACGATCCTAATAAACTTATGTACACAAGAGCGAAGGTTCCTTTTGAACCTTGAATTGCCGTGTATGAGAACTCATGAACATTGAACCTGGACGCTTTGTCAGTCCAAATCCGACACTTTCTTTTCTCCGAGTTTGGGAATGTCGAAACCTACCAAAAACAATAATTTAGTAATGTTATAATCCGTGTATTAGAGAACCTCAAGTGAGCTACGACACCATCACACCACCACAACACCATACGAACCACCTACACTTTTTTAATTGTTGTTATAAATCGGGATAGATGAGTTGAACTGCATAAAAGCAATTAACGATCAAAGTCTAAACTGGTTAGTCACACGGTCCAGTGGAAGGATGTTTGCACGGGAAACCAGAGGTCTCCTATTCGAGTCCGAGAGACCCCGGTTTTTGCTTTTTTTTGGTTTTAGTATTTTGTTTCATTATATATTGATTTACCAGTTTTATTCAATTATTTAAATAGAAATAGTTAGTAATCAAAATAACTAAATAAACTTATTTTCATTTTAAATTAAAACATTAAGTTGCATTAATAAAACATAAACCATGTACTAAGATTTAGTCCGTAGAAAACGGTTACGAGTAGATAACTTAATCTTATTTAATTATTTAATAATTTAACCCTTATCACGTGTGGTATTTTCCGTAATTAGGATAATTGCTCTCGGTTTTCAATATCCTCCCTCGTGCGTTATTTTCAAGAATCCGCTATATGCAAAATTATGAGTAAATCTAACTCCCCTTTTATTACACGTTTTGGAGTGTATCATATGTCCATTACCAACACATGTTTCCAAACCATACGTGCCAAGTTACATATGTTATGTTGTGATTATTTTGTTGTTTGAATTGGTTTAATTATTTGCACTTACATTGTACATTACCATTGGACATCTTTGGCCATCCATTTCCCGTTACCTATGAGTGGAATAGGATGATGCCGACACACGAGATCGGCTTCCCTTGATTGAGCCTAGATCTTGCATTTCAAAACCGCACACCATAATACCGTGCACCCTTACATGTGATGTTTATTGTTTGGGATTGTGATGAGTTTTGTCGTTTACCATTACCATTTATTTCAATTTAACGCATATTTCGCTATAAACAATATAAGATACATTTTTATTTCCAAATAACAAATACGATTTGCTCGCCAACTTTTGTTGACCCAAAAAAACTATCTCTTTACACATGATACATGTGAACATGTTTGAAGGATGGATCATGTAGGATTTGGCCTTAGAAGAATAAACAAGTTATTTGGATTTATTTCGTATTATGTAATTGATTTGTTTGGATATTATGTTATGGGATTTTTATTTAAATTGAAATAATAATTTTCGAACTTTTAATAGTATGTCATAAGCTTTGATGAAAACCCAATCATGTCCCGGTTACATTATCTGTCGCGGGTCGGGGTGTGACAGTGTAAAATGATAGTAATGCTATCGTTTAAGTTTTTTTTATAACTATGGTAGTGTTTTATTTTGGTTGACTCAGTTTGCAAAAGTAGGGTAGTGTTTTGTTTTAATTGGTTGACTCGATATAATTTTTTTTGGATCATGCTAGTATGTACAAGTAACCGAAACACAGATGTACATGTTATGAGAGATAAATATTTGGCATAGTTGCAGCTGCCTGACACTTCCCCATTGGTCCATCCAAATTACGGTTTTGTACAGTTTAAATTTACAGTTTTCTCGTTGTTTTTTTTCTTCTCATAGCCAAATTAAGATTTTGCCCTAGCTTAAATTTATAGTTTTGCCTTTGTTTTTGTTTTTTCCTTGTCAAATTACGATTTTGCCCCCAATGTAAAATTCGTTTTAGTATTTTTTTTGACAAAACTATGGTAGTGTTTGGTTTTAATTGGTTGGCTCGATATAATTTTTATTCGTGCAAGTGGTAGTATTTCCATGGTTTTAGTTTTTTTATTTTTTATAGAATTATGATAGTGTTTTGTTTTAATTGGTTGACTCAATGTAATATTTTTTAGATCATGTTATGAGTCGTATGTACAAGTTACCGAAACACAGACGTACATGTTATGAAAGAGATATATTCGGTTTAGTGCCCCACGACCCGGGTAGGAAAAAAACTAGTTATTAACATAATACTGCAATTCATATCATTAATTTGTAGCGAAATTATTATGATTTTGGTTATAAATTCAAATACTACATAGGTTTGTTGAACCTTACTATGACTAAGTCAAGATGAAACTACAAAGAAAAAACAATATTTTAAATGGGTCTGTTTTTTTTCCGGATATTGTCGTTCGATTTTTGTTAGTATATAAAGCACAGTAGATGTTGATAGTTAACACTTATTAAATTTCTATTTTCATTTCTTCAAATTGCATTGTAATATTTTACTAAGTAGAAAGTTGCAATTTACTTATTATTTATTTTTAAACTTATCACGATTGACAAAGTTTAATTTGGTCCATTAGTATATAAAGATAAAAACAATATTATTAATATAGTAACTAAAATTGGAATAGTTGTGTGTATGTGTAGAAACATTAGTTTTAATCTGTGTGGGTTAGAACTAAGGAGGTAGTCTCGAAAGTGGGGTTAATCTCTTAGACTATTTGTAGTCGACAAAGCTAATAGCGATCTGCAAAACAAAGCACCGTGAGCTTGTTACGAGAAAGATGGTGGGGGGTTCTTCTCGTAACCATCATCCGACGCGAGAATAAGTATTGCTTAAGAAGATTAAAACAAGGGTGTGTTAAGTGTGAGAATGAGAGGAATCAGATCCTTAAACCTGTGGTTGGTGGTTGATATTTAAACCCGAAGAGTGTTCAAAAGGGAAATGGCTGACACCCACACATGAACCATGGATAAGCTAAGTGTTGTCGTGCTTAAGTGTGGATATGGTCCCTAGGCGTATATTGTTTGCGCGGTATTTGGGACTATACCCTTTCAAGTCCCCTTAGTCTAGTGTTGCTCCCATGCACGGATGACAAGTGGGTGGAGCTCTAGACTAGATGAGTGCTGCTTTCTTTTTAGATGGTTAGTTGGCCTGGCCTACCAAGGCTCTTTAGCTATTGCGCAATGCATTTGAGCTATTGTCCTTGTCTTAGAATTATCATTTCTCGGCGTATGGCACATGTCGACATCATATCAGCACAAGGAGGTCGCGTCGGAGGTTGAAGCACAATCAGTTGGCTTTACCTCCTTTGAAATGGTGAGAGTCTAAGTTCGAACAGATTGTGACCATACTAGGGTTTCCGGATAGCTAGGGGGCCTTGTTCCGGCACCTAGTCAGACTGTTGCTCATGCTCCTGCAGGTTTTATAACTCTTTTTTTCTAATTTCTTCTACGATGGCAAATTTCGCTTGCCAATTACGCAATTTTTTGGGTCACTGTTATCGCATCGTGGGTTTCACATTTCCCAACTAAGCCCATTGGGGATGGTGCACATCAAACATTTCAAGTTTTGTTGCCGATCTCAAGGTGTAGGACCGACTATGGATAAATTTTGAGTTTTCTATCAGATGCATTGCACGTTCGGTTTCTACTCTTTCTTGTTGCGCAACGTCGTAAAGAAAATCTTGCCTATATCTCCGAAGACTTACCATGACCGGAAAGGTAAGTTTTTCTTCATTAAGGCGCGGTGCTTCTGGTGGCCATGAATAAGATCTGGTCACTGTGGCCATGAGTGCTTATTAGGACGCGTAGAGCAAGCATGTCCCCATGTAACTTGAGAACAAAACCGGTGAGTCATGTGTTGCGCTGATTTTCCAGTGTGGGAAACCTATTTACAATGTGGTTTATGTCGATGCGTAAGGAGCCATGGGACGCGTAGAGCAAGCATGTCCCGATGTATCTTTGTTTTATTTGTCTCACTGGCGTAGGGAAACCTATTTACAATGTGGTTTATGTCGATGCGTGAGGAGCCATGGTGTCACACCCTGATTTTCTAGTGGGCTCGGACTTAGGGTTTATACGTGACAATTGATATAGTAATTCACATAGCATAACAGAAGGGTGAGAATATAAATTATATATTCTATATACAAGTGTCCGAAATGTTCAAAATAATCATACAGAATAAAATGTACTAAAAAGATCCATAGGCGAATCAGAAATGACAAAAAGGAGACTTTAGACTAACAGGCCTTGCGTTGATAAAAAATTCCAATATGCTTAGACCGAGCAGTTCCAGCTTATTTCGTATTTGCTATTTAACCTGCGCTTAGTCTTTTGAAAATATGTCAATTTTCACTGGTAAATACAATTAACCGACACGTTTTGGAAATCTTTTCAAAATCATTTTTATACCATTTGGTATATCATTTTATAAATAACATGGGATAAGATAATGTTTCTTGTTACCAATTTTACATGCTTGTCAATACATATAGGCCCCAGAACTAAACTGCGATACATGATTAACCGACCCACCACATTTTCAATAAAACTATATAATAGCATTAGCGTCTGTCAGGTGTATGCCTACACCCAGCGCTTAGGTTGTGCCACTTATAATTAAGTGAGCCAAGGATATCCAGGACACGGTCGCATTAACCCCCAATATTTAAGCTATTAAGCAAAACATATTAAAACGGGTTATTTAAATTTTAAGCATATTCGCTCATGATTTAACACCCGACCAAACGGCTAGTGTCGTATCCCAAGCCCGTATAGGGAAAATAGGCTAAGAGTATTTACCTGAGCTTATCTTTACAAATCAAAGATGTTTCAGGACAACCGTAATCAAAACAATCCTAAGTACAGGAGCAATTTACTGGAGGCTCCTAGTCTAGAATGAACAGAACTATGATCCATTAGAAAGTCATTTAACTTTGACCGGTTAAATATAATAAATGTGTATGCTTCACTAAATTAAGCGGAGACCCGATAGAATGTGATTTATACCCTTACGAGTACAAGGACTCGTATAATATGGGTTAAACAACCATACATTCTGATCAGAATTGATTTGGAAAGGTTTAAACCCGATTCGGGTAACTTATATAAATTATGCTATATAAGTCAATCGTATGCGCATATGCGGCAACGGTTGGTCGAATAGGTCTATGAAAAGTCCATAATGCCAAAACATACTTTATTATACTACAACACCAGTTTCATAATCAAATTACAAGTTTATTTCATTTTAAAACCATTTTTAGGCGATCAGGGCAATTTCGACATTTTTGGCATATAATATGGACTTCAAAAAATAACCTATAAAATGATATGATCAAATCGTATTACCTCATAGGGTTATTACCTACAACAATATGATTATATTACAACCCTTACAGTATCTATACTACCTAAGAATCGAAAATCAAAGCATAAGTCAAACTGTTAGACTTTCGGTTGCGAATCGAGCTCTAAGCAGGAAATGACGAGTTGCACATGATCTGACATGTCCTAATATGTTATATAAACTGTTAAAATGTCAAAAATTAAGATTTCGATACTTAGAAGTTCACTTAACGTGAATTACGAAAATTTGCGTTTTGACTTTTATTTAATAAAACTTTAACTCGTCATTTCACTAACTTAACATGATCTTCAGAAAGTGCTCTCATAGGGTATTAATACCTATCTTATTACGACCACGTAGCCATGTTCGATTTGAACTTAGGCTTGACCGAAATGGTCATAACCGAAAGTCATAGCAAAAGTCAGTTTACTTGACTTTAGGCTAATAACTAGCCTAGAAATGAAGTAAGACAGAAGGAGAACAGTTACAAATGTTTAAGGAAAGCTTAGACTTCAGGTAGGAGGACTCTTATGAGCAGTAGCAACTCCAAAGATGAAAGAAAGAAAGATGAAAGGTGCAAGTTGAAAGAAAGCACGAACAAGGCTATTTATACTTGCATTCAAGCCCTCAAATCTTGCAAGGTGTGACCAGGAGTGTTAAGGGAAGGATTAATGTCATCACACATGTCCTAAGCAGGAGAAAAGTGGCAAAAATTGCAAGTTAAGTGGCACTTTCTACAGCTGTTGTTTCCAGCAAACATATTCTACCAACTGCACCCCTTACGCCGTAAGGGGTTGGTTACGGTCCGTAAGGGACCTTTGGAGCCCAGGTTTTTCAAACATCCTTACGGACCATAAGGCTATGGCTTGCGGTCCGTAAGGGACTGTCAGAAGATAAAATTTTGGCCATTTTGGCACATTTGATCCTCCACTTTCCATCTTCCATATTTTGTACAATTTGGTCCCTTTCGTCTAACTTACCGGGAATATTTGAGAGTTAATGGACACGTGTTATGAGGGAATATTTCGAGGTGTCCCACATGGGTGTGAGGGAATTAAAGCCATGCGAGGAGATGGCTCAGATTGATGGGAACTTTATGTTCCCCTGAGAAAAGACACTGAGCGAGCCCCTACCGAACGTCGAAGGTGCGCGGGTTCCTAATCCTAGACCTTGTCGGGCTGTCACTCTTGCTAGGGAGGAAGTTATGATTCTTTCAAGCGAGGAGTCAATGGCTTCCTCTAGACATGGGCTAAATCCTTCCTATCATGTGTCATTTGCAGGTGACTTAAGCGGTCTCGGTGTTGTACTGGAGGTTGCGCCCAAGAAGGTTGAGAAGACCCAGCGAAAGAAGAGTGTAAAAGCTACTGGTGGTTCAAAACACATGAAAATAGAGACTGCTGGAATCACACCTAATGCGGGCTCCAAGAAAGTTACATCCCGTGTTAGAAAAGTTACCTTAGATGACTAGGTTATAGTGTGTTTGACTCTCTTGCTGGACTCGATGATGCAAGTGGAGATAGAGGTACGAAATCAGGATCTGGCTTGGGTTCAGGGAGACTGAAGATACTCAGACCGACGCGATCCTCACATCTTCCCCTGTGGACTTAGAGCAGAGTCATGTTCATGAGCTAGAATAGAGGATAACTTGTAAGAGGATACGGTCCGAAGGTGTTTATGAACCGGCTCGTGCTGCTATGAAGGTTTCTTTTTAGATGGTGCCTATTATTGGGGAGAAAAGCAAATTCAAGGATGTGATGTTCAAGGTCTTAACTAGTACACCACTTGTTACCCTTTATCTTTGCTTGTTGTAACTGTATTCGCGTGCGGTGTTTATAACTCTTGGGTAGACAGGTATGACCCCTCCACGCCCCAAGTTTTGGTTTATCCACTCAAAGGATCCGCCACCTAAAAATGTTCCTTCCTCATCTACTTCAGCCATTGGTGCGCCTCCTCCGCCCCCACCTCCACCTTCTCCAATACAAACAAGAGATAAACACATTGAGGAGGAGGTGCAAGGATCGAGTGTTGTAGGGACGGAGGCATTAATGACTGTTTAGATAAGCAAAACTGTGCCTGAAACAACTATTGCAACTGAAGAAGTCAGCAGAGATGTGTCTGAGAATGTTGAACTTAAAAATCGGCGTAAAGGTGGACCGGATAAAATAGTAGAGCCTTTTTAAGAACCAATTTTTGAAGCTTCTGGCCTATGCATAGTTGTGGCTACTGGTATTTTTACCTTTGTCTCCCTTGAAGGAGTCGAAGAAGAAGAAGAAGAAAAGGAACTATCGTTGATCAACCGTGCCGCACGGAAGGAGACTCTTGGGCAATCTTCCCACACAGCATGTGCTAGTGACGATGATGTTAGTGGGAATGTTGGTGATGTTGGTGATCCTCGCATTCACCTTAATGAGGCAGAGGGGGATTATTATCATCTTACCTACTCCACACACCGAGCGGAGGAAATACGCACACCTAACAGGAAGATTAAATAGGACGATACATTTGGCATAACTGTCACATGCAGTGAATTTATTCGTGGTGCAATTCCCCCGGCTGAGGTTGCACATCAAAAGAACATATCTCATGAAAATTTGTATAGTCAGCATATGTTCACCCCCACTAACTCTCTACTAACTGGAAACCAGATCACTCGTGAGTGGCAAAATGCACAGAGAACACGATGCCTTTGTGACTTCCAGAAACTAAGTATTGGTCGACCACCTGAAGCTTGTTGCAGCGCAGGCTCAGCTTATAGAGGCATAGGCAAAGTTACTCAAGATAAGAACACCATGGATGCGCCATTACTGGTGCCAAGAAGAGGCCTGGAATAGCTCAAAAGGAATTGTCGGATGCGCGAAACAATGGACTGAGATTTGTAAGAAAGACAATGTTGTCCTGCATAAGGCCCGCGAAGAGAACACTAATTTGAAAGCGCAAAATGATGCCCTTCAGTGAAGGAATGATAAGTGTAGGAATGTCCACTATTAGCACGGGAACCTAAATTTGTTATCTATTGTCCGATTAGGCGGAAACTAATGACAAGTTAACCAAATAACAAGAATTACTCATTTAAATGTTGTTTTCATTGATCTAAAGTTCAATACATTCGAGAACCGGATCCGACAGAGCTTCGCCGTCTCTGTGCCAATACCTCTCCACGTTACAAATGAATCACCAGGCACCTATTTATAAGTGCACAAGTTCGCTGGAGAGAGTGTATGTTCGGGCGAACTTGACCTAGTCAAGTTCGGCCGAACTTGACATCTCAAATGCAATCTCAAGCGAACTTGGCTCAAATCTCACTTAAATATGCCTAGATTCTAACAGATTAAGCCATATTCACTCAGACTCGATACACAATGACGTAGGCAACAAAAATATGCACCAACAGACTCCCCCTTGGATGTTGCCGTAGTCATTGACTTTTAAAATCTTCTGAGTCTTCCGATCTTTAGTTCTTGAATAAACTTTAACATTTTAATTTTATATCCTCTTCCTCTTTCTTGAGCTTTGTTCTTTGATAAAACTTTAATCAACATACTCCCCTTTGCTTTAAGCTCTCCCTCTTGCTTTAAACTTTCTGGTATCTTCAATCTTTGCTTTATCAACTCCCCTTAATCTTTAATTCCTGTCTAAATACTTTCTAACATTCAAATAAACATTTAAGATTCAAAATTTGAAATTTTGTACCATCAACATTTCAAACTTTAATCTTCACTTCAATCTTTTCAAAAACATTAGTTGTTTCAAGTTCAACTTAATGACCTTGAATACATTTTACATTTAAGACCTTCAACTTTCACATTTTTATTATTTGTGAAAATCCACTTAGTTGATCAAGTTCAAGTTAATGACCTTGATTAACCAAATATGTCAACCAAGTCCAAATTAATGACCTTGGTTTAACAACCGTTGTGAACAACCAGATTTTAAAGTTTCAAATTAATGAACTTTTAATCATTCTCCAAATTTTTCTTACCAGACTTCGAAGATCCGTTCTCCAACATTGGCTCGATGAAGCTAATATAGAAACCAAATCTTTTTGTGTTTTAGAAAATTTATGCTAAAACACACTGGAAATCTTTTTGGTTTTATATTGAAAAGCAAGTAAAGTATTTACAGAATTTTTTAACAAATAAAGTAAACTATATACAAACATATTTACAGACATATTTTTGTGAATTTGTGTCTAAGGATCATATCAGTTAATTGAGACATGCCATCAGTACCGTTGACCTTTTGAGACTTTAAGATTTAAACTTGTTTACTTAGATTGTCGATATGTTTGTCCACTTAAACTTTACCACGTTTCTCACCTGTTCCAAGATATGTTAGGTATGAATTATGAAAACTTGACTTAATTGTGTTTCCCACTTCTTGAATATACTTCCGAATCCAGATCCCTAGATTTCATCTTACAGGTAAATATAGCGTAATTGATATCTGTATCTGGATTGTGCGGGGCCTTGAGAGCTCAGGTTAGTACTATCGTACAGACAAAGAGATGAAAGCTCGTCTTTAAGGAGTGTTCCAAGTATGAAATCTTTTAAGCATTGCAATTGATTAGATCTTTCAATTCTTTTCAAGTTTGCATGCAGTTTAGGGGTTTATAACAAAAGCATTATAGAAGTTCTAGGCTATTGCTTCCGCAAAATCCGAAGAACTTGTATAATACCCTAGATATCAATCATCAATAAAGACCTCGTATCTCAGAATTAGGCAACCCTTCCATCGAAATTTCGGAGTACTAAGTCCATATATCCAAGATGTGTTGATCCACAAGATTAAGCAATTGCTAAATTTAGTTTATATCTCAGAAACAATTTACTGAACATGTAAAGTCTATCGACACATCCTCAGTAAGACTTGTTTATCACTTTTAAACCTTACAATTCTTTAGCATACTGTGATAGTCCACTGATGTACTATCATTTCCTTTTTGACAACCAAATTCTTTGTCTTTTTCAATGTTTTTGTACATTTTGAATTTTTCAAATGTTTTTGAATTTTCAATTTTCCATATGTTTTTTATCTTTCTAAACTTTTTCTTACTCCCCCTAAAATCAAAAACATATTTTTGGATTTTGGATTTTTAAGAAATACTATTCTAAAAATGTAACAAACCAATAAGGATCCCGAGAACTCGTCGTCCGATCATTTTGATTTCATTTTCTGCATCATCGCCTGTCAGCAGAACAAAACATTAAACTTTGATAACATCAACTTGTAGAAACCACTTGTAAGACTCACTTGTAAGAAATCCATTTTAAATGATTTTTCAATATAACAATCAGTGTTCTGATCAACTGTGTGGATTTTCTCAAATTTTTAAACATTCTATTCAATTTTTCTTTTTCAACCACTTGTAATTTTAAAAAACGACAAAGATTATGACTTTTTAGATAAGTTAAAAACTCATGGAGCTCCTCTATCCTGTATCAACTTTGATAGAGTGGATCTTGGGACTCCTGCACATGAAACAACTATTTGAAAAATGAAACCCAAGCCTCTTTGGTCTTGGGTTGGAAAGAATAACAATCTTCATAATCACTTTCCAAACTATCATCATAATCAAAATCATCATCAAGCATTTCTTCCAATGATAATTTTGAAACTTTTTCGACCTTTTCTTTCTTTATCTGTTTGATTACTGACTCGTTTGTTTTGACATTTTTAGTTTTGTCAGCAACAGACTTTGGTTTTTCAGATGATGAAAGCTTTTTCTTAGCAACCCAAGATTGTAGCTTGTTTCTAGCTTTCTTTATATAGAATCTAGAATCTTTGTTTTTATTAAATCTTGAAGTTTCACCTTTTTCAAATTTTGAGTTTTCAAACTTTGAACTCATTTTAGGTTTCACTCCGTCTTTAGATTCATAGTTTCTATTTGATTCTGTGACAGGTTTCACAATCTCTGGTTGTTTTTGCTTTTCATCTTTTGATTCGATTTTTCTTCGTGGAAACACACGCTTTAAATTCAGACACTTGCGAGCAATATAACCAACGGTATTGCATTTAAAGCAAGTCCGATTATCAGAAACATTTCCACTAGTGGATTTTACTCCACTTGTGGACTTGGTTTTAGCCTTGTCCCGAAGTTCTTTCTCTTTCTTGAATTCATCATTCGATTTCTTACCAATCATACCTTCTTCCTGAATCGTATTCGTCTCATACACAAACTTCATGTGTTTACCTTTGTATTCATGAAATGACGACTTCTGGTTCCTTCTCGGCTCATCTTCATTTCCTCCAATCCCAATCCTGCTCTCCTGTTCTCAGGAAAATCACCACCAAACTTTTGATAATTGTTAGCTTTCCTTTTTGATTTCGAGTAAAATATTTTCTCGTTTTTCTCAAGATCATCTGATGAAACTTCTACAAGTTTGTAAAAATTATCAAGTTGATCCTCTTTCACGTTCCGAATCGGAAAACTATCATCGAAGTATAATCTATCAGATTCCTTAATCTTGTACATGACAGCATTAGGATCATCACTTAGATCATGTTCTGATGATGTATCGTCATCTTCGGATTGTGATTCCAAGTTTTTCGAACTTGATTTGACGTTTTCAGAGCTGCCTTTATCAGAATCATTTCCTAACAAATTTTTAACCACATTTTTTTACAACCACTTCATTGTCATCATTTGATTTTGTAAAGTCTACGTCAATGTTCTCAGGCAATTTATCTTTCATTTCTGATAAGAGTAAAAGATTAAATGCCTTTTCAATCTCATCATCTTTCTTGCAGGAGTAACTTGCAAGAAGTGGTGGAGGAACACTTCCGTATTCTTTACGCTTTGATTTATCACCATTTTCCACCGACTTAATAAATATGGTCAATGACATAAGCGTTTGTAGTGTAACTTTTCAGCAATTGTCTTACCCTTTATGTTTCTATCTTTATGTCATGAAGCTCACGCTTTGTTTCGGCAATAGTATTAATGTACATGTTAATTGCTTTTTGTTTTTCAATTACTGTAGCATTTAACATTAGTACGAAGTTCACTATTAGCATGTTCAACATATTTATATTTACTTGATATTTTGTCATAAGCTTCTTTTATGGTTCTGTAATCTTAATGAAAGTTTTCTTTGTGTACAGTCAATTCTCTTATGACTTTGACTTTATCAAGACATGGTTCACAAGGACTTGCGCACTTTGTGCAAAGTTTTTCAACCTCCACAACTTTCACAACCTCTTTTTCAGACACACTTACCTTAGCTTTTACCTTTTCTGCCTCTGATTTCAATGCTTCTTGTTTTTGCATCTCAAGGTAAGCTAATTCTTCTTCCTCAGCTCTCTGCCTATAACCTTCCAGAATGGCATTTTCCAAAACAGTATCGACATATGATCTATCAGATTCCTCCACTAACTATGCTATCATAGCAACACAAGTTTTCTTTCCGATGTATTTGTTCCAGTCAAAACCATCTTCTTCATGATTAGCAATAAGAGCTTGTTCAGCTTTCTTTGCAGATTTATCTTCAACTTCGACTTATGTTCTTTTTGGATATGGCTTGTGTTGAAGAGCTTTCTTGTAGTACTCATTGTTGCTGCCGAAAGGATTTTGATTTCCACTTGCTTCTTGATTGTTGCATTCTCATTTGAAGTGCCCTTTATGTCGAAACCTGAAGCATGTGACTTTAAACTTGTCAAATCCAAGCTTGTTGTTTGAATTACCAATATCCCTTCCAGTGAGTGCCACAAATTTAGAAGCTCTTCTGATGATAGATGCAAGACTCCATTTGATATCCATCAGTTCCAACTCTTCTTCGTCCACCTGATCATAATCTTCGGCGGTCATTTCCGGATTACGGATCTTTCCAGCAACAAGACTTTCATATGATTCGAGAATAGTAGCAAGAAGTGCTATTTGGCCACTTTTTTAGGAAATACATCAATCGACCGCTATGTTACATTGGAAAACATTTGAATCAGAACTAGCTTGACTTGTCTGGTTTTGGAATGTAGAGCTTGAACTAACACTAGTATATCCAGCATATGGAGAACTTTGATTTGGAGAAGAATTTGTATTTGCACTAAATGCTGTTTGAATTTTCGGGCTTTGAATCGGAGTATCTGGTACACCTCCTTTATAATAAACACCGACATCTTGAACAACATTAGCATTCTTTGATTTCGCAATTTTCATCAACTTAGTTTATCGATGAATGATGACAACTTGAAGTGTCTCCAAGATGGACTATTCTTCAGAATCATCAGATATGTTGTCCATTCTCCTTCTGGAAGTGCATCGGCTAACTTCTCGATTTGTTCTTCATTAGATTGTTTAATATCATGTCTCCGCATCTGGACCATGAGATGACAGTATCTATCGATCATTTGCTTCATTGTTTCACCTTAAATCATCGTGAAGATCTCGAACTCTTTCTTGATCAAGGCCTTTTTGCTTTTGATCATTTCATCACTTCCTTTGAATTTATCACAAAGAGCGTGCCATAATTCTTGTGATGTTTCATATTCTGGCAAAAGAATCAAGATATCTTCCTTAACTGATTGTTGTATCAAGCTAATCATTTTCTTCTCAGCGACATAATTTTCTTTGTCAGTTGCTGAAAACTTGTTTAGCGGAAGATCTTGATCACGCTCATCCTTTGGCCATTTGTACCCATCCTCACCTGCAACCCAACTGTTGAATTGATTTGCTTGTATCCTATTCACAAACTTTCCTTCCACCCTTCAAACTCGTCCATACTCATAAGCTTTGGCGGTTTCGACGTAGTACCCATTTCATTGTCGATATTCATCTGATTCGCCGCAAGAGTATTAGCATTTGATGAAGAAGCCATATATGAAACAAACATGTTGCGGAAATCTTCCACTTTGACAATCTGAAGACTTATCTGAGAATACGATCAAAAACACTCGAAACTTGATTAGAAACAGACAAGTTCGGTCGAACTTGTTTGAAAATCAGATTTTGATTTCACTTTTTCACAAGTTCGGTCGAACTTGATGTGAATTCTGAGAAAAAATTCACTTTGAACGAACTTGTAAACGATTTCAAAAAGAACACTCAAGTTCGGTCAACTTACGTGTCTTGAGTTAACTACAAACGAACTTGTTAGAAAGTTTCAAGAAAAAACTAAGTTCGAGCGAACTTAAACAAATTTTTCAATAGATTTTATACAAGTTCGGTAGGACTTGAAGTTAAAGTCTTGAAAAACTATCAAGTTCGGGCGAACTTGAGTAAAATTCAGAGAATTTTATTCAAGTTCGTCCAACATGATTTTGCAATTTATGGTTTTTTGAACTTTTTGCTATCGATTCGGTTGAATTTGATGTCCAAACTCTCAGGGGTTTATCACAAGTGTATTTAACATGATATGTTCAAATTTGGACAGAGTTTGCTTGTAAATTCTTCATTTTTATGAAAATTTTATGAAAAATGATAGAATGGAGATGAATTAGAGAAATTCTTGTCTTGATTCCAGCAAATTTAGGTATCCAGGCTCTGATACCACTTGTAGGAACGTCCACTATTAGCACGGGAACCTAAATTTGTTATCTATTGTCCGATTAGGTGGACACTAATGACAAGTTAACCAAATAACAAGAATTACTCATTTAAATGTTGTTTTCATTAATCTAAAGTTCAATACATTCGAGAACCGGATCCGACAGAGCTTTGCTGTCTCTATGCCAAAATCTCTCCACGTTACAAATGAATCACCAGGCACCTATTTATAAGTGCACAAGTTCGCTGGAGAGAGTGTATGTTCGGGCGAACTTGACATCTCAAATACAATCTCAAGCGAACTTGGCTCAAATCTCACTTAAATACGCCTAGATTCTAACAGATTAAGCCCTACTCACTCAGACTCGATACATAATGACGTAGGCAACAGACATATGCACCAACAATAAGTTGCAATACTTACTTGACGACGCGGGATCCCATCGTGAACGAGTTGAATAGAGAGAAGTCGGGACGAAAGCACTCGTGGCTGATAAGGATGCAGAGATTGAGAAGGTCAACATTGATCTCACTGAATATGAAGCTATTGTTAACCATTTGGTTGCGCAAGACAAAGATATACAAGCCCAGGAAGTGGAGATTTCTTAGTTGAAGTGGCGATTGTTGGAGAGCCAAGAGAAGTGTGATTCTCTTAAGATAAATGAAGTGGAGCAGCAGGCTCACGCTGATGCCGCAGAAGAGGACTTAGTCACTGCTAACTCTCAATTAAATATTTCCAAAAAGACCCACGCACATGCGGAGACTCAACTTGATACAATTCAGTTTGATAATCTTTGGATGTGGCAATGTGTAGTTGCACATGTAAGTATCTCGTTTATTTAATTCATTATAACTTCGAGTTGTGACTTGTCGTTAATTCTCCCTGATCTGTTATGCAAGTGGTCAATGCTATCTTAAACTCCACTAAACTCGATAACATTTTGGCAGCATTAACTATTGCTACACGCCGAAATGGTTATCATGAGGGCTACCAAGAATGCGTATCTCATGTTAGGGAGGCACTGCGCGTCGAATGGGATGATCGGATATTCTAAAATGCATGATAAAAATACACAAGGAGAGTTGGAGTCTACCCAAAACGCATATGACAACATTCGACTTCCTATGATGAATCATGTCGCTGCTTCTTTACAACATGAAGATTTTGTGGATCGGTTGAAGGAGATATTCAGACCACCAACCATCCCGAGTGGTGCAGTTGGTGGAGATGAAGGTACTTCAGGAGCCAGAAGAGACCTTTCCTTCGTGACGTGAATGGGCAGGTGGACCTTGTAATAGTTGTTAGGATTCAAAAAGAAGCCCCCCCCAGTTGCTTTTGTTGGAGTAGGGATTTAAACAAGTTTTATTTGCCCAGCCTATATGTGATATCCCGGGTTTTTCGGATAACTTAAACGTAATACGTGTCAATCTAATTACGTGCTATGTGTACGAACGTGTACGAATTAAATGAATACGTGTTGTGTGTTGTGTGATTGTTTTAGTGATTGAATATTTAGATTTAATACGTGCACGAACTTAACCGAACCGCGACACGTTCTAAACCTTGGTTCATTGCGACTCTAGGAGTAACAAGTTTTAAACTCTAGTTCAAGTCAAGTCCTCGGCCAAGATCAAATCCAACACACATCGAAAACCTAAACCCTAAACCAAACATGTCTCGGCCATAAGATCAAAACCAAACCGAAACCTATAGCATGCAACTTTAGTCTTCGGCCAAAAGAGAACAAGAATCAAAGATCAAACCTAAACTCTAATACTCTAATCCTTGGCCACGATATTAAGCCCAAGACCGCAAATATATTTTGTTCAAAACCAAACCAAAACAGCCCAAACATGTTCGGCCAAAAGATCAAACCAAAACCTTAAATTAAAGCTATTCGGTCAAGACCAAACCAAACGTTTAAGGTGGTGTAGCGGTTTGTGGCTCGTTTGTTGTTCGAGTTGGCCGCGAGATCACATCCAAAACAAACTAACCCAACCCAAGTCCCTCGGCCACAACAACACTTATCCCAAACCGTAAACCTTATCATGTGCGCCTATAAATTCAGATCATGCATGTTCCTTCAGAATCCGAAAACCCTAACCAACAAGACTGCCGTCGGCAGCTTTATTCTTGCACCCTCCGATCGCGAACAGCTTTCCCCTTTATCATCTTGATCTGAATTAGTCTTGTTCACCCTCTCGGTCGCAACAGCTTTCCTTTCTTCCCTTCCGGACGCAGCAGCAACCATCGCCATCTTCTCTTATCACACTCACGGTTCGTTTAAGTTGTTTCGGATGATATGTATGCTTAGATGTTTAAGTTGTTTCGGATGATATGTATGCTTAATGGTTTAGTTGTCTTAAATTATATCTATGCTAGAATGGTTAGTTGTTTCGGACGATGATTGCTGAATGAAAGCGGCTTTGTTAATCCTCGTTTATATGTATGATAGTTGTCGGAACATATAAGCTTGCCAAGCCTGATTGAACGAATGTTAGACTAGCTGATTTGTTAATGATGTTTGCGTTAGATGATTGTATGATTGCGGAATGTTTAAACCGAATTGAATGTTATATTGAAAGCTGATTGTATAAGCTGTAAATTGTGTATAAAAACTAAAGTTATTGAGAAGGGTTTGCATGGATAGGTTATTAGTCTTAATCCATGAGTAGAAATCGGCTTATAATCACCTAGGTTAACCGTATGATCGAATTGTGCGAAATAATTGTAACAATAATGCTGAAACAGTCTGCTGAATAATAGTTACAGCCGACTTCATCTGGCTGTAACTTGGTCGTTAGTTGTCGAAAAACGGATTTTCTGATGTCTAGAACGTAGAGATTCGAATAAGGAATCTAATGGCGCTGGATTCATAATTTTCTGAAATCGTTTGATATTTTTAAAGGGCTAAACAAGTTCAGTAGGTAAAGCTGTTAAAATTCTGGAATTTTGTTGGTTGTTTATCAAGCTAGATTTTAAAATCAGTAGAGAGTTGAGTCATGATTTTTGTACAGCAACTAGGTATAGAAATTTCCGGGCAACTCCAACTGGAATTTCATTAATCGGACAATCAGTGATTTTTAAATAAATTCTTCCGTGGACTGCAGTCAGAAAGCGGTAAATCTGACTGCAGCTTAGGGAATTAATATTGATGGTTAATTGGTAGAGATTCAGGACTTAGAAAAATTATATAAATTTCTATGGTATAAATGTCACCTACTGTAAAAATATGGGAATTTTTAGAATGCTGGAACTATTTTATAAAAATCCTAGAAAACAGCTGAATAATTGAGTGTTAAGCAGAAAGTTGTTAACTTGTGATTTTATGCATTAAAGTGTTGCATGGATTTGGAATATGTTCATGATAAGTTGTTTGATTACTATGATCACATGAGAATACTTGCATGCATGTTTGAGTGTTAGATATGTTGTTTGTGTGTATCACTTTGTGAGTAAATTGCGTGTGGAATTTGTATTGGTGTGATTACACACTGACGTGGAATTAATTGGTTTGTTAGGACGCAACTAGCGGTCCCATCTCTTATAACATCTTTGCTACACTAACCGAGCAAATAAAGGTGAGTTCACGGCCCCTAACTTTATACGGTTTTAAACAACAGGGGGAGAAACATGTATACACTCTCAAACTCAAACTCTTTACGTTATACGAATCTAACGTCACATAACTATACGGTAACTAAGTTAATGTTAATGTAATGTTATGGTCACTATGCAGCTTTATCACTTAAGTCCTCGACAATCTCCTCGGATCGTTAGTATTTGGGTTAAATAGCGGGGGAATTATAAGTAGTACTACTGGGTCTGACGAGCCCCATCCGAGCTAGTCGCGCTAGCTGACCGGGTATGGTCAACGGGTGTATGATTGGCCTAACATCGCCATGGTCATGTGATAGGCCTGGCAAAACGGAGGCACAACTGTCAGCTTCGATCGCGAACACTTAGTGACATGACTTTAGGCTAGCTACCTATATACATTAATATTGAACTTAATTACGGAACAGCTTAATATTCCGGGTTTGGAATATTGGAAACATCAACTTATTATCCCGGGTTGGGGATAATGGAAACAACAACTTAATATTCCGGTTTGGGAATATTGGAAGCAACAACTTATTATTCCGGGATTGGAATAATGGAACTGATTAGTTATCCCGGGTTGGGGATAACGGAGTAACAAACTATAACCGAACAAACGAATTTATGAAAACCTGTGAACTCACTCATCTTTAATGTTGACACTTGTTTCTTTACATGTTTCTCAGGACGCTAGGAGCTCTAGGTGCACGCACATGCATTGAACAAGACATCTTTATCGAGTCTTATTTATTAATACTGTTTTAGGATTTTTCATTTGTTTTGGCGTTTGTGTTGGCGCCCGCATCATTACTTATTTATGCTTCCGCTCAAACTTTAAAAATAATGCTCTACTAAATATTGGTAATTGATATAAAATCTACAATGAACGATTTTGCAAAACGTATAATCAAATCATGTAGAGTCGTTCGACGTACTAGTGTTTCAGATTCTGGTTTGTTCACATGCCTCGCGGTAAAACTCCGCAAGTGGAAATTGAGGGTGTGACACTATATGCCGAGGATTTGGCCCCTTGTGGGTATGAACAAGTTCTAACCCTTCCGCAACCTCTGTTGGTTGCGAAAGTTAATACTAATACTGTGCACTTTATGCGTATTTTTGGCCTTATGAGGTGTATGTGTATATCAACTTTGAAAGTAACATGTTTTCTACAAAATTTGGGCGTGTACTACTACTTTGTTCATGTAACTATCACCAATGAAGATTGGCTTAAGTTCATAAATTGGTACAACATACAATCCGACCATAAGTATGGAGCTACGGCACGCCTTGAAGATCGTAGGCGTATATGAAGTTGTATTTTAGCCAATTATATTTTTGCGTATACTCAAATTGGTACGCGCATTTGTAGCATAGTTAATATGAACGTAAGCATGAAAAATAATGTAAAGGACTCTTTTTTATTAATAAAGATACGTTTGGCAACATGCCTTGCTTACAATAGATTGTGCCCATTCATATAACGTTTTTTTTAATTATGCGGCATTCCACGTGCATGGAAGGATTGTGCCATCTATTGTATGCGCCTTTTCCTAGGACCTCATGTATAGGTCCTTCCCATTTTGGGGTAAGCTTGCTTGGGCGCTCTGTGTTAGAGTCTTCATTATCACAAAAGACGTAATCTCTCGGGTTATAGGTACATATGCGCACTCACGCATTGTAGTATTTTTTTAACTTTGACTTAAACTTAGGTTCATTTATGGCCGTGTTTTCACGCCTTCCTTCCAGTAGGTCCAATTCTGGCAGGCGCTCTGTTTCATTGAAGATGGAATTAATGAACAGCATGTTTGGTGATGGGAGCCCAAATTCAGCTGGGATAACTGCTTCGGAGCTATAAGTCAGGCTGAAGGGTGTCTCGCTAGTCTCTAGTGCTTGTATTGAGTAGGGTATGATGGGCCCATATGATGCTTGGTAACTCATCGACACACCTTATATTTCGGTCCCTAGTCTTTCTTTGATTCCATCCACTACTCTTTGGTTGATGTCTCACCTTGTCATTCCCTTGTGGGCGCGCCATAGATGTAAAGATGTGCTCGATGTGTAGTTCAGCCAACCATTTCGGAGCCATAAGTCAGGCTGAAGGGTGTCTCGTTGGAGCTTGTATTGAGTTGGGTATGATGGGCCCAGACGATGCTTGGTAACTCATCGACCCACCCTTTGTGCTCGGTCCCTAGTCTTTCTTTGATTCCATCCACTACACTTCGGCTGATGTATTACATTGCATTCCTTTGTTGGTGCGCCAGAGATGTAAAGATGTGCTTGATGTGTAGTTCGGCCAACCACTATTCTGCAAATCTTCATGCATCAAGTTGGTGCCATTTTCCATGACGATGTTCATCGAGAGGATGAAACAACAAATTATGTATTCCCAAATGAACTTCTTGACCACACAACTTGTTGGAGACGCAAGTGCCTTCGCTTCAACCCACTTGGTAAAGTTTTCGTCAGCAACAATTATGAGCTTTACTACGCCAAGGGCTTCTGGGACAAGTATGAGCTTCTAAAAGGGCCATGCTGTGGTAATAAGAACCAACTTGTTCTTGGTCATAAGTTTTTGGGCATGCCTCTGAAAAGAGTCGCACTTGCGCAGCTCCTTAACGGCATCAAGGTGCATCCCAGACTAGTAATTGAATCAGAACGGTTTTAAAAAAAACCAACATTTCGGTTTCGGTTTTCCCAAAAACCTGACCGAACCTGCACACCCCAAGTTTCATTAATCTCCCATGTTCATGTATCCCAATCATCTTGGATTGTTCGACGTTGTAGGCGCGCATGAAAGGGCGTCCTTGTATTTATGTTGCACGTAGTGCCCACACTCTAATGTCTTCTTCTGTGATCTCTACGAGTGCAACTCTTGTGGCCGATCGACACGTGTGAGGGTGCACGGATATAAGGTGGGGTGCCGTAGTTCAAGGTGTGTGCACTTGTTTATACTCGTTGTCATGGGTTTCGGGACCGTGTGAGGTGGTCCCTATAGCCGCAAACTTGGAGATAGAATCGAACGGTGGAACTGGCGGAGCCTGATCAGCCACGTGATCTAAATGAAGAGAAAAAAAAGATTAAAGTAGTTCTAGCAATGGGTTGGAACCAAAGAAGAAACACTAGTTCTTATCTGCATGGGTTAGAACCAAAGAGGTAATCTCGACCGGGGGTTAATCTCTTAGACTCTTCTTGGTCGACAAAACTAACAATGATATGCAAAACAAAGCACCGCGAGCTCTTTACGAGAAAGTGAGGTTGGCGGGTTCCTCTCGTAACCACCATCCTACGTGAGAATAAGTATTGCATAAGAAGATTAAAGCAAGGTGGGGGATTCTTCTCGTAACCACCATCCAACAATGAATATCTGGTTTTTTGTCCCCTCAGACACGACAAGTAGTGCTTGCAGAGAAGGAGGGACGTTGGTGAACGGTGGTTGGTACCACGTGGCTTGCCGAGTGTACTTGTTATCGAATCTGTCATCAGATGTGAGTGGAGATCATGGAGCAGTGAATAGCGCACGCTGATTGGCTACACGTCATTTTCCTTTTGTATTGTTTGTCTCCTGCACGATTGATCCTCCTGTGAAATGTATGCGCAGAACATCGCGCATACTGATTGGTTGTAGGCTCCTGCCACTTGTACTAGTTGTACCTTTATGAGTTGTCATGGCTACGCGTCTGGTTGTGAAACCCGTGCATAAACCATGGAAAAGCTAAGTGTTGTTGTGCTTATGTGTGTGGTTCGTCCCAATACACGTATGGCTTGCGTGGTATTTGGGATCTAGCCCTAGTAAAGAGAAGAGCATTTAATCATCCCCAATCTTTCAGATCTGAAACCAACCCTAGGTCTAAAAAAAACCGTCACCCACCATCAGCGTCCCTTCTCACTACCTTAAATTAGTGTCATGGCTAATTTCTTATCCAATAATATCACCATTATCATCAACTCCACTTTTCTTCACACTTGAATATTGTTAAATATATGAGAACTCTTGAAATGTTTTTATTTACAAACAAGAAGATGAAGCTGTTACGAAGCATGTTTGCTTCAAATTGTTCATCTAGATAGTTTTATCATTCACCTTCTACCTTCAATTCATCAACTGTCATCAACCGTACATATGAACTCGTTACGAATCTGGGTGTCAGAGCGTGAACACGTGAGTACGGATCTGGTGACCTTTTTTGAATGGATTGTTTTTACGTTTTACAAAGAGGGGTTGTGTTTCACGTAAATAGGCTGCGTTTTTTGAACGAAAACCCTTATAATTTTTGTGAATGGATTGTGTTTTACAGAATGGGTATTGCGAAACAACTGGGATTGTATAATGTTATATATAGATGGGCTTGAAACAATTTTGTTGTGTTTTTTAATTGAGTATGATTTTAAAACATAATGAATTGTGTTTTATCTTATAATTGTGTGAATTGTGTTTTTCATCGGAATTGCATTTTACACTATGCACATGTATGGATAAGTGAATGATACTGAATCTGGTATGATAGTTGGAACCAGCAGCATGTCTTGAAGAAACATAAATAATAAAAGGAGAAAGAAGAAGGTGACACTTGTGGTGATTTCCTCTTTGTTGTGTTCTACAGAATTTGTTGTGTCATTATGGTGGGTTCATTGAAATTGAAATGGAAATGAATATGTACAGAAGATAAGATTTGGGTAGAAAGAGAATCATCGCTATTACTTTTGTGGTAACAGAAGGATGTTTTGTGGTGATTTTCTCTTTGTTGTGTTTTATAGAATTTGTTGTGTTTAATGGTGAGTTTGTTGATTAGAAACGAAATTGTAGAGAAGATCAAATATGGGTAGAGAGAGAATCATTGTTGTTGCTTTTTGTTGGAAAGAAGGATGTTTTTGTGGTGATTTTCTCTTTATTGTGTTTTATAGAATTTTTTGTGTTTTATAAAACACACAAATTCATTACTTTTTATTGTATTTTAGTCCATTGCATTATGTAACACAATGATAAAACACATGTTTTATAACAAAATGATATAACACTTTGTTATTGTGTTTTAGCCCATTGCATTTTGGAATATGTGTTTTAATTTGATGTTCATTGTGTTACAATTTGTTTGTGCATGATCTCTAATGTATAAGTCTTAGATAGAGTCTGTATTATAGGGTTTGAATATGTTAGATTTCAAGTTATTTAAGATTGTATTAGGACAAGTTCGCACGAACTTGCTTTGATAAGGGCAAGTTCGCACGAAGTTATACTTCGTGCGAAGTTGAGCCAAGTTGTTTTTGGTGCGAACTTGTAGCCCTATATATAGTCGTCTTGGTCATTTCATTGTAATAGTTTATATGGTGTAGATACAACTTAGGTACCGTTAATCTTGTACATTTGAACTCGAATGTACATTTGAACAATCAATAAACTGACTATTAAATGTTAATCTTGTGTATTTGTCGCTATTTCATATAAATTCCGCATATATGGTGTAGATACAACTTAGGTACCGTTGCTATAGAAGGAACTCGATCCTACAAGTGGTATCAGAGCTATGGTTGCCTGATTTGTTGATATCTACACAAGATATCTTCTATTTCCACCCATTTCTTCTATTTTTTTCACCTTTTTAATGAATCTGTGGTCAAAATAGGCTAAATTTTGAATATGTCATGATAAATCACCTAATGATAAACCCCTGAGACTTTCAGACCTCAAATCAACCGAATTCATGTCGAAATTTAAAAAAAAAATCAAGATTTTGGAACAAACATGTCCGAAGTGGATTAGTACAACTTCGCACGAAGTTGCACTAAAACTGTTGAATTTGTGTTTTTGGAACTTCGCACGAAGTTGCATCAAATTGTTAGATTTGGTGTTGGCTTACTTCGCACGAAGATGGTCAGAAACATTATTGATAAAATTTGTGCAAAGTTCGCACGAACTTGTCATTATCCTAGTTCGTACGAACTTGGTTTTTGAGCTAATCAAATTTTCAAGTTTCGAGTGTGTTTCAGGTATAATTTTCAGTGAATCGAGATGGAACCAGAGTTTTATAATGCGTTTGCCACTACGACTGTTCAAGCAGCAAATGCAGTTGCTCAAATCAATTTAGAAAGCGAGATGGGAACTTCCGTAAAGCCGCCAAAGTTGATGAATCTTGATGAGTATAAGAGCTGGAAAGAGAAGTTTGAGAACTGGGTGCAAGCGAATCATTTCAATTGCTAGCTCGCAATAGGAACTAAGTACAAATGGCCAGCAAACGAGCATGGTATAGAAATTCCTATGTCGAGGAGTTTTCTCCTGCAGAAAAAGATTTGTATGTGTACGAAAAGAAGATGCTAAACTTTGTGCTACAATCAATTAAAGAGGATATTCTGATGTTACTACAGCATGATAACTTTTCACAAACTTTGTGGAATGCGTTACGAGCAAAGTATCATGGTAGTACGGAAATGCGAAAAAGCAAGAAGGCTCTACTCAAAAAGGAGTTTGACATCTTCAACATAATGAAAGTAGAGTCGATGAAGCAGCTGATCGAATGCTTCTGTCATCTAGTTGTTCAACTGAGAAGGCACGAGATTCACAAGTCTAATGAAGTGTTGATAGATAAGTTAGCAGACGCACTACTAGAGGGGGAGTGGTCTACTTATCTGATGGTGTTGAAGAACGGAAGTGATTATAACAACTACAGTTTATCAGAATTCATAGAGAAACTTGAGGGACATGAGATGGAATTACAGAAGATTTCTAGATCAAAGAGTGTACAAGTTGTACGAGATGTCGGGTTGTATTACAAGAATGGAATTCCTGAAACTCCAAGTCCTAAAATACAAACCGCAAGCAGTGCAAACACTAATTCTTCTGGAAACTCATTTCAAGGTAAACCAAATGTTCAATCATTTCTAAATAATACTCCTAATACATCACCTTCAAGCTCAAACTCAAGTCCATTTCAAAGTCAAGCTATTCAGTCAAGCCAATCAAGTTCCGATCCAAATGTGTTACAATGCAACATTGCGGTCAACTTAAAGAATGTATTTTTCTGAACAGACTGCTAAACATCACAATGCTTTACTTGCAACTGTTCTAGAGTCGTATGAGAGTTTGATTGTGGGTAGAATTGGAAACCCAGAGATGACGGCTGAAGAGTATGATCAAATCGATGATGAAGAGTTAGAGTTGATAGATATAAAGTGGTGTTTGGCATCGATAATTCGAAGAGCTATGAGATTTGTTGCACTCACTGGAAGAGATATTGGAGATTCAAGCAACAAATTGGGATTTGATAAATCCAAGGTGACGTGCTTCAAATGTTGAGAAAAGGGGCATTTCAAGCGGTGAATGCACAAAAAGAGAAGCAAGTGGCAATCAGAATCCATTCGGAAACAACAATGACTACTACAAAAGGGCTATGCATTACAAACCATCTCCTCCACAAACGAGAAAGGTATTCATTGAGGATGGTTCGTCAAAGGAAAAAGTTCTAGTAGTTACACATGAAGATGAAGGATTCGACTGGAACAAGTACATTTCCAGGACTGCAAGTGTAGCATTGATGGCTGAGATTGTGGAAGAGCCAGATTCAGGGATTGATGAAGCAGCTCTGGAAGAAGCAATCCTAGGAGAATACATGCAGAGATCTGAAGAAGAAATGATCTACCATGAAAGCATGAGAAGCATTATTCCACCTAACTTATAGTCTAATTTTGCAGATTGCTTTGATTCTAAATCGCAGGAACAACCAGTGGAAGAAAAGAAAGTTGAGGTCAAGGAGATTATCAATGTGACATAAGACATGAATGAGAATAATCTTACCAAGAACGCAGATAAAGCTATGATGGCGAATCTGAGAGAGATAGGTTCTGAGGTTGAAGTAAAGGTAATCGAAAAAGAGGTGATTAAAGTGCAAGTTGTGGAGGTTGAAAAACCTTGTACAAAATGTGCTAAAAAGAGATTAATCATAAGTGATCTAAACACGCATAATGAACATTTTAGATTTGATTATCGAATAATGAAAGATGCTTATGATAAAATGAAAGGCACTTACAGCATGGTTAAGCAAGCAAATCTGGAACAAGATAAAACGATCAGAATGTTAAAAGCAACATTGTTGGATAAACAAGGTTCTATTAACATTTACATGAAGACAATTGCTGAGCTCAAACATGAACTGCAAGAAATAAAAATTGAAACTGAAAGAGTAAATCAGTTGTTGCTCAGTTACACAACGAATGCTTACGTCATAGATCATATTCTTCCAACAATTGCGTCAAAAGAAGATGATAAAAAGACAAAAGGTAAGAAAAGTGCAGATTATAAAAATGTTCCGCCTCCATTATGCGAAAGCTACTGTCGAAAGAAAGTAGAAGGAATGGAGAAGGCGCTCAATTTAAAACTTAAAACTGAAATGAAAAATGAGGTGCCTGAGAACATTGATGTAATCTACACAAAATCTAACGATGAAAGTGAAGCACTCGTTAATAACGTGATCGAGAAAGTGTTGGAAAGTGATTCTGATGATGGCAGCTTTGAGAGCGCCGATTCGAGTTTGAATAGTTCAGAAAGTTCACAATCTGAAAATGAAGGGAGTACTCTTTCGGAGAATAGCCTAAGTGATGATCCAAACATTGTACTATACAAGGTTAAGGATTCAAATAGACTATACTTTGATGAAAGTTTCCCGATTCAGAATGTGAAAGAAGATCACATTGATAAACTGTTCAAACTTGTTGAAATTGCATCAGAAGATCTAGATAAAAATGAGAATAAATTTTAGTCAAAACCCAACAAAGTGTTTAACAATTAACGAAGAAATGGTGGGGATTTTCCTGAAAACCGAAGATGAGGATTGGGTTTTGAAACTAAAGAGAATGAGAAGAAAAAGTCACCACAACAAGAATACAAAAAGAAAAACATGAAATTTGTGTTTGGGACTGACACTGTTCGTGAAAAGGATTCGATTGGAATGTAACCGAATGATGAGTTTAAAAAGGAAAAAGAGCTTCGTGAACAGCCTGAATCCACAAGTGGAGTAACATCTACTAGTGAGAAATCTGTTGATACACGGACATGTTTCAAATGCAATGAAGTAGGTCACATTGCAAGAAAATGTCCGAAATCAAAGCCTGATCATCGAAGAAACACAAGATCAGATGATGAAAAATCAAAGAAACCGGAGATTGTCTCAATTTAGATTTTGAAAAGAAACAATGAATCTAAATCTGAAGAGAAACCTAAAATCGAAAGTTTTCTAACTTTGAGAAAGGAGAATCTTCAACGCAAATGATTTTAAAGACTCAAAGTTTTATGTAAAAAAGGCACCAATGAAATCTCAATCCTGAATTCCGAAAAAGAGTTTATCATCATCTGATATTGTCAAACCAATTGTTTCAGTCAAAACCAAAGATTATAACCAAACAAAGACTGATAAGTAGGTTCTTAGAAAGATTTGAAAACTCAAACTTTTGATATCCCAAATCCACCCAAGACCGACAAGGCTTGGGTTTCCCTTTTTAAGTAATTGTTTTTACATGTGCAAGGGCTCCCAAGGTCTATCTTATCAAAGTGGATTATGGACAGCGGAGCTTCTCGGCACATGACGGGGATGCGAGCCTTATTATACGACATTAAAGCTATTAATGGAGGCTACGTTGGATTTGCTGGAAATCAAGGTGGAAGAATCATCGGAGAAGGAAAATTATCTAATGGTGTGGTGTCTTTTGATAAGGTCAACTACATTGCTGAATTGGAGAATAATCTTCTGAGTATATCCTAGATCTGTGACAAGAAGTTCACCACCCATTTCAACGATAAGGAATGCATGATTTTGAAGCCGGGTTTCAAGATTCCAGAAGAATGGATTCTTATGCGCGCCCCGCGAGAGAATGATTTGTACGTGCTTTATATGGGTATTGCCACAACTACATCAAAGTCGGCACAATGTTTTGTCACGAAGGCCACATAAAAGAGTCAATCTTATGGCATAGAAAGATGGGTCACATTCATTTACAAAAGATGAATTTCCTGGTTCACAACAATTTGTTGGAAGGAGTTAACTTGAAAAGCTATCACATGAACGACAATTGCTTAAGCTGCAAGAAAGGAAAGCAGATCAAAAAGTCTGTTGGGATTGAACCCTAACAAAGGAACATATGATATCAAAGCCAAATACACCATCCGAACTTTGGTCCAACTATTAGAGGTTACAACCTCTGATCTACCTTTACACTGCTTTCCATAAACAGTTGTTCCTATCATCTGATCGAACAAGAAGCAAAGGTCTGATAGAAGAAACAAGATCAGGGGATAGAGATCAGTGCTTACATTAGTTATAGTTAATTCTATGTAGCAGTGCTATGCACTGATAGTGTCTGTTTAGCAGTGTTTTAGTTAGTTATGATTTTGTTAGCTGCCACTATCAACCATGACGTCATAAAAGATGCTCAGTGGTTAGATAGTTAGTATAAATAGCTGATCGATGTAACAGTTTATCTTGTCTTCCTAAAAAAGATCAATTCACACTTTATCTTCTACATTTCTTACTATCAAACGATTTTAGTTGGCTAAGGGAGAGTTTGTGAATCACATGTGAGTTTACCAACCTGAAAGCATGATGATGATGAAAACAAACGACCGATTACTTGTAGTAAAAGTTTTCCATTAATTCCGCTGCATATATTTTAAATTCAACCCATTTTCCATCTTAGAAACAAAAACTACAAGTGATTCAAACTTAGTCCTGACAATTGGTATCAGAGTTTAGTCAATCGATTTTGATTTAATAGTCAAATTGATTTGAAAAAATCAGCTCTTTGTGCTAATTCGTTTGATACTTTTACTTGAATACAGAGTTTTATTACAACAGAAGTTTTTAAAACACAAATTTGTTCTAAACAAGAGAATGGCACAAAACACACCAGAATCCAATATTGGATCCATGTTCAAACCTCCGATGTTGAAACGAAATGAATATTTTATTTGGCAACGTCGGATGGGTCATATTCTTGATCAACAGAACACCGGATTCTGGAGATCCGTTGTATTTGGACCTCATGTTACCATGGTTCCAAGTATAGAGGATCCCCACACGCAGGTCCCTAAGAAACTCGAAAATTACTCTGAACAGGCCTTTAGCATTGTTGTTTCGGCTTTGCCCAATGAGATTTATGCGGGATTACTTCATTGTAATAGTGCTAAAGAGTTATGGGATGCTCTTAAAGAGCAATTCAGTGGTACTGAAGAGGTGATAGAGAATAACAGAGAGGTCTTAAATCAACAGTATGAAACATTTTGCCACGTTAAGGGTGAGTCGTCAACCCAAGTTTGAACGATATAGCTGTCTCATCAGTGAGCTCAAATTGGTAAATGTGGAATTTCCAAATTCGATTGTCAATAGTCGTTTCTTGAGATCTTTACCTGAGAAATGGGAGACTATAGCTTATGTCACTAGAACAGCTGTTGGTTACAAGGAAATGACCTTGACACAACTTCATGGACGACTCCTCACATATGAGAGAGAGTTGAACCAGAAAAAGAAGTTGCAAGAGTCAGGGAAAATGACTGATGATTATACTTTGGGAAACACTGCTCTATATAGTCATGAGGAGGGGTCTAGGTGTAACAACCCGCTTCCTCGCAACCTAGTCACTCTCGTTACGCCTAGCACCACAGATTCGGATCATAATGTAACCTAAATCGCCTATTACGCAATATCGCATATTTTCGCATCACACCACACAACCACAACGCTTACACTCATATCGCACTCGCTAAACACTAGAAAATTTGTGTGAAGTTTCCAAGGCTATCTACTAGCTTAAACTGCAACGTGACTCTCGCAAGACTTGGGAACAAAGCCGCATGCTACCTCTCTTATCCATCAAATCTTAACTTAATTTGTCGATTAATACGTTTAACGCTTTACTAAAACGCTTAATATAACTATATAATATGAACCAAATCGCCGAACAAACTCATAACGCGAAACAAACAAACAAAACTTGCCTTTTGGCCAAGTTCGGCCGAACTTGTGCATCACAAGTTCGCCCGAACTTGACCAGGCCAACAGACCTTCTCAAATTTCACCCAAGTTCGCTCGGACTTGGCTTGGAACCTCATCAACTCAACAAGTACGACCGAACTTAACTAAGAATCCTCAAAAATCTAACAAGTTCGCCCGAACTTGTATAGGAATATACAAGTTCGACCGAACTTGACTCCATCAGCTCCCATTTTTTCCTTCTCTTATAAATACTCAGCTCCATCCTCTCATTTGAACTTGCTGCAAGTTCGCCCAGAGCTCTCAAAACCCGAAACCCTTTGTTTTCTAAGTAAGATTTAACCTGATTTCAACTACAATGATGTTCAACAACGTTTTACAACGGTTTACAACGATTTTGCACAAGGCTTTGCCTTTGTTTTCAACAAATTTCTTCTGTTTACGAAAATCTTCATCTCCTTATGCAAAACTTCTGTTTTTCACTCAGATCTATACTAGATCTGAGTAAAACCTTTCAAAAACATTGATTTCTACACAATATTCTGACTAATGACGTATGTTTCGTTCACTTTTGAGTCGAACGAGGTGTTGTCAAGCAAGATCTTAGATCCGGAAGCACAAGGACGAAATCGTCACTTTACACAAGCTGGACTAACCCGTACGAAACTTCAAGTTCGCCCGGATTAGCCCGAGTTTCTGTAAACTAGCTAAACTCGCTCCAAAAGACCTCTTCAGCCTTGGTTTTGCTTAGTAGACTAAGGTTGGAGGGATGGACAGTCGATTTACTCAGCAAACGACGCAAAAACAAAAGATTTTGGACCAGAAATCATTAAGTTCGCTCGAGATTTACTGATTTCTATACAGCTCCACAGTCAATTTCGCTCGAACTTGCACCTTCTGGGTTAAGTTCGGCCGAACTTGAGTCAAAAATCTTCAACAAAATACCACAAGTTTGCTCAAACTTGTCAAGTTTCTCAGGAAACTTCACAAGTTTGCCCGAACTTGCATATCCTGTTAACACCTTATACAAGTTCGCCCGAACTTGTCTCAAAACACAACAGTTCCTCACAAGTTCGCTCGAACTTGTATGGAAACATACAAGTTCGCCCGAACTTTTCCTCTGCCCACTCCAAACTTAACCATTTCAGCAATACGGAAGACTAATGCACTTCTGTTCGCTTAAAGGCTGATCTGGCGCCCTGCTCAACTCATCTCAGACCCCATCTCTCCTTTAATCGCACCAACGGTTAGTATACTTGACCCATTTTTGCTTTAATGCACTTTTTGGGTGTAACATACGTGCTTATCAAAAATACACAACGCACGGTAAACTGATTTATCACATGCGAATATTTGTTATACATATTATACGTGATTGCTAGAACATATAAGCTTTGGCTCTTTTCGGTATCTCCACCTTGGCTAGTATAGTACTGTAGAGGGGCTCTCATCCGACGGGGTTTAGCTAAGATGTACGTGCGAGCTCTCTGAGAGGATAGCATGAGAAATTGTCTTGTGAGTTTATGTTTTGTATGAATCATGTTTATGTATGAAGAAATTCGCTACACTTTTATCTACTATGCTATTATATCAAAACCTGTATGCTCGCCAATACATTATGTATTGACAGATTATTTTAACGTATATTGCAAGTTATTGAGATCTACTTGCAGTCAACTGGATCTAGGATTTATCATTAGAAACGCATTGTAATAGAAAATCTAGGGAAGATCGAATTTGATATGTTTTACGAGATGCTATGTTTTGAAATGATTGATTATGGAATATTGGTTGATTCTATGGGAAATCGGACGATTTAAATATTGACATAAATAGTTGTTATGGAATTTCTCGTGAAACAATCTGATTTGCCTAGTGTCGCGCCCCAATGATTCCGCTATCGGTTGGGGTGTGACAGATTGGTATCAGAGCCATAACTATAGGGAAATTAGGTAGAATTGCCATGTTTTACCTTAGACTATAGTTAGGATACCAAATCAGACTGTTACGCATCGAATTATGCCGAAAACTCATACGAACAGACAAGTCCGCCCGAACTTGGGGTGACAAGTTCGCTCGAAATTGATCAGTCGCACTGATCAGTTCGCCCGAACTTGATCAAGTTCGCCCGGACTTGACCAAGTTCACCCGAACTTTCCTATCCCCTCAACATCAAACAAGTTCTTCGCCTGGTATGGGACAAGTCCGCTCGAACTTGACATCAGACAGAAGCCAAGTTCACCCGAACTTGACCAGAATCCTTCGGCACAAACTTCTAAACATTACTTTTCCTAAAGCTGCCACAATAGACGTGAAGAACCCTCGTATCACACCAACGAGTCGATTTGTCGGGATTAGGTGTGAAAACCGCGAACTCTCGACGAATCACTCATTCCGCGTATTCTCATCTGCACGAAATTGTCTGTTAAGTTAGGAGTGATATCCACATCTTAACGGAAATTTCCCATTCTATCCGGTGGAAGCCTCCTGATGGGTCCGGGAGGTGAAACCACAATCAGGGATTCGAAGTTATCAAGTCAGGGATGAAACCCGAACCTTGAAAACTCGTCCCACTCCAGGATTTTCAATCTCACCAAAGTCTCGATTGTTTCCAATGCTTTGGGACGCATAGTAACCGGAAGGGTGATGTCGTTAGCCGCAGGGCGGTGAGAGCATTTACCTATTAGGACAAAGCGTACGCCCGAACTCGGCGGAATGATCGAATCACTTTGGGTAGTCGCTGTCTCAAAACCCAGGACGCTCCATTGATTTTAAGCCGCAATTGTCAATTTTCGCATCATCGATTTACATGTGCTTCGCGCACGTTTTAACAAATTTTAAACTTTTATGTTTTCGATTTGTCGCCTTACGCTTACCTCTTTATCGCTTTCATCTTGCTATGTTAATGCGCAACTCACACAACCATCGCAATCCAAAACAAGAGCTAATTCTCGCAACAAAACTAAATCCTAACAACCCTCTCAACCACGTCCTCGCGTCGTACCACAATTATATATATACGTATCTAAATATATACTATATATATATAGCATATGATTACATGTGCTTATGTGAATACGTGAGAATTTAGGAAGTATGCGTTTTCCTATGTGGCGCCTATGTGAATCTTAGAAATACGTATTACTATAACAAGTTTTTAACGCGAGAAATCGCATCGCAATTACAAATCATTATGATCGAATCTCATTCCTAATCTCCTTTGTTCAGATGTCTTCGAACGCTTCCAACTCTTGACGTCAAGCTCGAAGGAACTCCGAGAGAGGATTGCTTCGCTTGTGGCAAAGGAAATGGCCAAGGTCATTCCTCAAATCATCACTCAGGTTCAAGCCCTCAACAACTCTCAGACCTCCGAAGACTCCAAATCCAGCGCACCGAAGTCTACTTTCTCCTACAAGCAATTCAAGGCCTGTGACCCGATGGTCTTCACAGGTGAAGGAAACATATCTCAAATGCTTTGGTGGTTCGATGCCATCGAGGTTACCCTTCGTCAGAGTGGGTGCCCTGAGCATTTCCAAACCACCTGTGCTACCGGAGTATTTCAATCCCGAGCCCTCGATTGGTGGACAGCCAAGCGCATCAAACGTGGGAACGACGCAGCTTACGCACTATCGTAGGAGGAACTGAAGGAGCTCATGAAGAGAGAGTATTGCCCTCCCCACGAAGTCCAAAAGCTAGAAAACGAGTTCTGGAAATCAAGCAAGTCGAAGGATACAATGTCAGCCTCACAGCAAGGTTCAAACAGCTTAGCATCATTTGCCCAAGCCAAGTCGACACTCCTGAAAAGGCAATAAAAAGTACATACGTGCTTTGCCGGAGTGTGTGGGCGATTTTGTCGAAGCTGCAAGACCGACTACCATTGAAGAAACTTACCAATTGGCCGCAGAAATCAACGACAAACGGGTATTGGAAAGGTTCTTCTCCAAAAATCCCTCCAAGAACCTGAAACAAGCTACTGTCGAATTGTCCGACGATTCCGACAACGAATCCGAGAATGATTCCGACGACGACGACGACACACCACCGCAAGCTGCCGCCAAGCCCAGCCGCAAGAGAAAAAGCTCGAGTCTCAACTACTCGGCCGCTCAATCCTGAACCTCTTCGAGCAGTTTCATTCTACCCAAGGCGTAACTACACCGAACCTCATCCCTAGTGTCAGATGTGTACTTATCACCACCGGGCCGGAGCCAGCTGTCGTTATTGCACCAACTGCGACTGTTACGGCCACTTCACAAGCAAATGTCGCACAGGACCACGACAGCAAGAGGAGTCGACACTCTTGGAGTCACCGACCCAAGCCGCAGCCCCAGCAGAGGAAGACGTCGACACCAACCTCGACCAGGCGCAGGACGACATTAACGAAGGTACGACTTTCGACATTAGTACTTATGCTTTATAATCATTCTATTATTTGATATCGCTTCAACACACGAATGATGTCTCTCTATCCCTCTCTCGACCCCTCGCACTTAGTCTAAGCGCACACACTAGTTATTATCACAAATGTTATATAGTATATCACGGTATAATACATTTTTCTACCCCTACTATACGCCTTTAAAACAAGTTACGATAAACATGCAAACACCAAACTAATCACGGGTGCACAAGGGATTATCTTGGGGTCTGCACGGTTACCGTAATGAGTTCTAATGGTACCCTCAAACGTTAAAAGCATGGTTAAAACGTGGTGGATACGCCGATGGTACTTCCTATATATAAGCGTTTTAACCATGTCAACAAAGCGCGACACCTATCCATGGGACGGAAGAGGCGTGGTTAAAGCATGGTGGATACGCCGCTGGTACTTCCTACATATAAGTGCTTTGCCATGTTAACAAACTTCCGTGGAGACGTGCCATGTGTAGTTGAACGTTATTAGACCTTCCATATTATGATGATTATTTTCACACGCAAAACTCTTCCGCAAGGGCGTAACATCTCATCTCTTTCTCGATCGCGCAAACACTAGATACCCCGCGAGCCTACAGCAACGCTATCGCACTATCGTAGGGATCTATCTCGCATCGCTTATCGCTTGTCGCTTGTCGCTTATTGCTTATTGCTCCTCTCTCTCGACGCTCGAACGCTATTGCTTCGCGTATCGTCTTTGCCTCATGCCAATTTAACGCTCATCGCATCTCTCGTTCTTACCGCATCGCTACCCCAATCGTCAATCTATCCATGTCATGTCGGCACAAATGACATCACTCCTCGCAACGGAGGCAATATGGCTAAAACATGGTGGATATGCCGCTGGTACTTCCTATATATAAGTGTTTTAGCCGTATTTACGAACTTCCATGAAAGGATGCCATGTGGGGTTCGACGTTATTCAAGCCTTATAATTTCTTGGTCCCCTCTTCACCCGTGGACCAAGGATACCGAAATCTATCTATACCGTGTCGACACACCTGACATCGATCCACGAAACGAGGCGATATGGCTAAAACATGGTGGATACACCGCTGGTACTTCCTATATGTAAGTGTTTTAGCCATATTACAACCCTTCGTGGAAAGATGCCATACGGGGGTTTAACACTAATTAAACTTTCTGATATCTTTAAAATTTGTTTTACCATTATGTTTTTGTAACTAAATGGAAAAAATTTTCTAAATATTTTGGATTTTTACAAAAAAAAATCTTTTAGGCAAGTAAAACCCTTCTCACAACGGGAATCGACCGACTAGCGCCACGTTGTGAGAAGATTTTCATAAATCGAATTTCTTTAAAAATGCCTTTTGTGATGGTTAACAATTTTTCAAAACTTAAAGGCATTTTCTTGATTGCCACCTCATGAATTATCAACCACGAGTTAGTTAATCTGTTTTACTCATCGAATCTTTACATCTTCGAGACGCTTTCACTCGCCAGTCCTCGGTCGACCGCTCATCCATCCTCGACTTACGATAAGCGCCTTACCGCTATCTATCGCTATCTGTTCATGTCAACTCTCAAGTCCTCCCTTCGAATAAATTTCAGGATGAAATTTCCTAAAGTAGGGGAGACTGTAACAACCCGCTTCCTCGCAAGCTCGTCACTCTCGTTACGCCTAGCACCAGAGATTCGGATCATAATGTAACCTAAATCGCCAGTTACGCTATATCGCATATTTTCGCATCACATCGCACAATCACAACGCTTACACTCATATCGCACTCGCTAAACATTACAAACTTTGCGTGAAGTTTCCAAGGTTATCTGCTCGCTTAAACTTCAACGCGACTCTCGCAAGACTTGGGAACAAAGCCGCATGCTACCTCGCTTATCTCATCGAATCTTAACTTAATTTAATCGATTAATACTCTTAACGCTTTACTCAAACGCTTAGTATAACTATATAATACGAACCGAATCGCCGAACGAACTTATAACGCGAAATAAACGAACAAAACTTAGCCTTTTGGCCAAGTTCAGCCGAACTTGTGCATCACAAGTTCTCCCGAACTTGACCAGACAAACAGAACTTCTCAAATATCACCCAAGTTCGCTCGGACTTGGCTTGGAACCTCATCAACTCAGCAAGTTCGACCGAACTTGACTGGGAATCCTCAAAAATCTAACAAGTTCACCCGAACTTGTATAGGAATATACAAGTTCGACCGAACTTGACTCCATCAACTCCTATATTTGCCTTCTCCTATAAATACTCAGCTCCATCCTCTCATTTGAACTTGCTGCAAGTTCGCCCAGAGCTCTCAATACCCAAAACCCTTTGTTTTCTAAGTAAGATTCAACCCGATTTTAACTACAATGATGTTCAACAACGGTTTACAACGATTTTGCACAAGGCTTTGCCTTCGTTTTCAACAAATCTCTTCTATTTACGAAAATCTTCATTTCCTTATGCAAAACTTCTGTTTTTCACTCAGATCTATACTAGATCTGAGTAAAACCTTTCAAAAAGATTGATTTCTACACAATATTCGGACTAATAACGTATGTTTCATTCCCTTTTGAGTGGAACGAGGCGTTGTCAAGCAAGGTCTCAGATCCGGAAGCACAAGGACGAAATCATTGGAGGGATGGACTCTCTATTTACTCAGCAAACGACGTGAAAACAAAAGATTTTGGACCAGAAAACATGAAGTTCGCTCAAGATTTACTGATTTCTATACAGCTCCACAGTCAAGTTCGCTCGAACTTGCACCTTCTGGGTCAAGTTTGGCCGAACTTGAGTCAAAAATCTTCAACAAAATACCACAAGTTCGCTCGAACTTGTCAAGTTTCTCAGGAAACTTCACAAGTTTGGCCGAACTTGCATATCCTGTTAACACCTTATACAAGTTCGCCCGAACTTGTCAAGTTTCTTGAGAAACTTAACAAGTTCGCCCGAACTTGTCTCAAAACACAACAGTTCGTCACAAGTTCGCTCGAACATGTATGGAAACATACAAGTTCGCCCGAACTTGTCCTCTGCCCAATCCAAACTTAACCGTTTCAGCAATACAGAAGACTGATGCACTTCTGTTCGCTTACGGCTGATCCGGCGCCCTCCTCAACTCATCTCAGACCCCATCTCTCCTTTAATCGCACCAATGGTGAGTATACTTGACCCATTTTCACTTTAATGCACTTTTTGGGTGTAACATACGTTCTTATCAAAAATACACAACGCACACTAAACTGATTTATCACATGCGAATATCTGTTATGGATATTATACGTGAGTGCTAGAACATATAAGCTAGGTTTCTTTTCGTTATCTCCACTTGGCTAGTATAGTACTGTAGAGGGGCTCTCATCCATCGGGGTTTAGCTAAGATGTACGCGCGTGCTCTCTGAGAGGATAGCATGATAAATTGTCTTGTGAGTTTATGTGTTGTATGAACCATGTTTATGTATGAAGAAATTCGCCATGTGTGGATGACATCATTTTTGGATCCATATGCACTGCCATGTGTGAAGAGTTCAGAAAACTCATGGCAGCAGAGTTTGAGATGAGTGCAATAGGTGAGTTGCAATGTTTTCTTGGTTTACAAGTCAAACAAATGCAACATGGCACTTTCATCCATCAAAATAAGTATGTGAACGAACTACTTAAGAAATTTGATATGGATGATTGTAAACCTTGCAGCACATCCATGGTAACATCCAAGCTAGTCACATTTGATAGCAAAGATGACCTTGTTGATGAAACATTGTATCGAAGCATGATTGGGTCTTTACTGTACCTAACTGCATCTAGGCCAGACACCATGTTTGCAACATGTGTTTGTGCCAGATCACAATCATTGCGAAGAAATAAGATCTTATCGCTGTAAAAAGGATATTCAGATACATAAAAGGTGCTCCCACACTTGGTATCTGGTATCCAGCTAATGGTAATATTGAGCTTGCAGGATATTCTGATAGTGACTTTGTTGGATGTAAAACAACAAGGAAGTCTGCACCTGGAGGAGCCTAATTCCTAGGTGACTGCTTAGTGTCTTGGCAAAGCAAAAAGCAAGTTGCAGTTTCCACATCCACTGCTGAGGCAGAGTATATAGCTGCTGCAAGTTGTACTGCTCAACTCCTGTGGCTTCAAATTCAATTGCTAGATTTTGGTATCACTACTTTAAAGACTCCACTCAAAATTGATAGTCAAGCAGCAGAAAATGTCATCAAAAATCCTGTCTCTCATTCCACCACCAAGCACATTGACATCAGACATCACTATGTGAGGGATTGCTATGAAAAATGTTTGATTTCTTTACAACATGTCCATACCAAGGATCAACGGGCAGATGTGTTGACAAAACCACTTGATGCTCACACTTTTGACAGTTTGATATTGTCACACCCCGACTCGCAGCGGAAGACAAATGCAGGGTGCGGCAGGCAGGTGGTAATTCTCCATAGTTTAAAAACATGATATCATATACAGAGAGAACCTCGGTTACAACATACCATCAGTATCCTATTACAGTCCATAAGTTCAAGTACAGTACTACGAGCTATCACAGCTCTTATTCTGCTACAGTTCACTATTAAAGCCATCCACACGCACATTTCTTACTCTTGCTTCGCTTTACCTGAAATGCATGTTAGTTTTAAAAAGGTCAGCTAAACGCTGTGTGAGTTCCACTGGTTTAATTGTTGTGTAACAATATGTGTTAACAAGTTTAATTGCACTTGTCACAATCACAATGACGGTCATAGTCATAGTCACAGATTTATCACCACAAACACCTTCCGTTAGTAAGATCGTGTTACAACAAACACCTGCAGCTCGCCGAACCGTGTCATAACAGACACCTCAAGCTTGTCGAACCGTGTTACAACGACACATGTAGCTCGCCGAACCGTGTGATAACAGACACCTGCAGCTCGCCGAACCGTGTTATAACAAGCACCTACAGCTTGCCGAACTGTGTCATAACAGACACCTACAGCTTGCCGAACCGTGTGTTATAAAATTTACATCATCACAAGTTGGTGCAATTAACATAGTTTCGTAACATGCAAATCACCTCAGAAAACAGTAACACAGTTTAAAAGTAGTGGAGTGAAACTCACTCCCAACTTGGTGTAATCAACACAGTTTTTAACATGCAAGTCCCCAGAAAACAGTAAACAGTTTAAAGTGGGAAAGTGAGAACTCATAGTGCAAATAGTGGTCTTAACACAAGAGTCGTCGAATAGCTGGATTAACTTAATGACACACATGCAAGCATGGACTCAAATCAGTATCTAAGTTGGTAATGGTCATAACGTGGATCTGGTCAAGAGTTTTTACTCCGGATTGAGTCTATAGGACCCTAGTATGGTGATGGACGTCAAGGTAGTATTAGTTTTCAGGTTGGCTTCCGGACACCGATTCGCGTGCCTGCCAAAGTCAGTAGTTTAACGTTTTCGGGTAATGGTACGGGAATACCAGTAGTGCCAACACGTGGTTATTCAAGAATGATTAACTTTCCCTCAAGGGAGTTTGAGTGTTTGGGGGGTCTAAGTTGCCAAAATTTCAGTTTCCATTTTCACCGTCGGGAATTCTCCCGAACTATCTTAGGACACACCCATAGAGCCCAATTTTCCCGGGAATCTCCCGGAATGCTCCCAGTGTTCCAATTATAGTACTTGTCGGGTTGGGTCAGTTCCCAGTTCCGGCAGGTTCGTTATACGGTAAACTGCGGAAATTGCTTTAAAATAATCTATTTTTAATTCCATAAATTCTCATTTAATATATATTTTATATAAAATCTAAAACTTTTAATATAAATCAGTAAAAATCTGTAGATTATATGATAATTTCCTGGGAATTTATTTGTTAATTTACTTATTTAGATAAATTATTTATGAAACTATTTTTAACCACATAATTCCAATTAAATTCCATAATTAGATAAAATAAAAAAAAATTCCAGAACACCTTATACATGTCCAGGAACTTCTCAGAAAAAATTGGGATTTTTCCGATTTCGTTTCAGTGCGTTCCCGGCTACCGAAAACTCGCAAAAACTCGGATATTTAACCCAAATCAAAACTCAACCAATGGACTCGGAATTTTCCCAGATCATTCCCCATATGTTTCTTAGTGTCTCTGTAAAATTTGGTGATTTATTGACTCCGTTTAATATTTATTTCCGAAATTCTTTCAGTAACACAGTTAAAAATTCACCAAAAATCATAGAAAATTTCAAAAATTCTAAAATTTTACGTGAACCTTATTGATAATATCCTACATTATCACACCAAATTTCAACTCATTCCAAGTGACACAGACCAAGTTATAGGCAAAACAATTTCCTGCCTATCCTAGATTCAGTTTTCGGATGATATACCTAGCGATTCTTCCGTTTCCAAGCGTTTATCTTGATCCCAGAAGTGTGTAAAGGCTATATTCAGTACCTACACACGAATATGATCCAAATATGCTAGAACTTAGATCAATCAAGCTTTAATTCATTGTTTTTCGATTAATCGAATAGTTAAGCGATTTTTGTCGAATAAGAGTTGATTAGGGTATCAAACCCCATTGATTAGAAACCATGGCTGTCATATAACACCAGGGATATATGTGGTGTTCATATTCAGCCCTAAAACATGTTTAAAACTCCAAAATTCATGGATTAAAAAGCGTTTTTCGGCTAGAAATCACGTTTAATCGAAGAAACGGACTTAGAATTATGAGTATCAAGGCTAGTACCTTTGAATTAGAACTTGTTTATGGAATAACTCAGCTGAGAAGATGAGTTAAGAGCAGGGTTTTGAGAGGTTTTGAATATTTTGTGATTAAAATTAAAAGAAAAATAAAAAGAAAACTATTTATAACCATGGGGGGTGGTGGTGGCATAGAGGTGGGCCCCTAGGGCCACCTCGTGCTTCGTTTTGCGTGCGTAAGGATGATGTTTATCTTCTGGATAAGAATAGGTTCGTTTCGGGTCTGGCGCGCGTTCTCGATTTGCGTGACGGACTCCGTTTTGCACGTACTTAGTGTCAAAAGACTCGGTTTTAAAAATTATGCATAACCGTCTAAAATCCGAACCCAGTTAAGTTTTAATCATAAAAGTCTCGTTTGACGTTCGTTTAAGTGTTTTTAAGCTTGATCGATCGTTCCTTGCACGTTCGGTTTCCTTATGTTATGCCCGGAACGAATGCGTTTCCCCAACTGGGAGCTGCTTCGTTTTGCGTGCTCGGGCTTTGATTATTTTCAAACCTTATGTCACAGTCTACGGCACAAAACTAAGTTATTCATGGAACTCGGAATCTTAACTAAGGCTACCGATAACCTAATAATCAACATCAAATGTCTAATGCGCTGTTAAACGTCAAGTCCCCGTTTAACACGTTGTTCAAGGCTAAGGACACCACCCTCGCGTCGTTGGTCCTTAGTAGTGTCATGTCAACCATGACGTGTTCTCATATTCCTCCCAGATATAGCATATATCGTTTCGCACAACACACAAGTCATGAAATTTCACAAGGTTTACGCACAATTATAGTTTTAGTCATGCTTTAAGTTTAGGACCAATTAAGGTGTACCCGGTTTCGTCATGGGTATCACAGATATCTAGGCTTGGAATGCTAAACATGGATTAAAAACAATTTTTTTGTGATCCATGTGTAAATAGCAATAAAATGTTTTTAGAAAATCATAATCTATCCTTAAAAATAGTTTACGATTGTATTTTTCAATAAACCCTCAAAGTCTGTTCAAAGCACTGATAGCACAAGAACACTGTTCGTTTAAAAAGTCAATCCACTGTCAAAAAGTGTATCCTCTGATAGTTACAAATACTGTTCTTATCCACTGATCAAAAATTTTAAACAGTGTGTAGCCAAACAACCGTCTTCCATTTTCAATCAGAGGTTACACGTGGTCAGATGTTATTCGACAGTATATCCTCATCACTTTTTCAAGAAACCCTATAAAAACCCTGTTCTATCCAGAACAGAGGATTCACAAAACTGTGTCGATTTCAAAAATCTCAAAACAGTTTGCACTCATATCATGGCTCCTAAAACAAAATCAAAGGCGAAATCAAAGCAAGATTTACCACCATACGTCTTGATTATCAAAACCCCACACAATTACACGGGCATCTTAGAAGAAACCAAATTCAATACACAATAGCACACAATGATTCGGATTCTAAGAAAGTCAAAATTTAAGCATATGCTCGAAGTCAAAGCCAAAATTTACATCGATTCTCTGCCGGATTTCTGGAAAAATGCTAAGGTCAAAACATCCGCTAATGGTGTTCCTTATGCAATAATCTCAAAGGTTGGGGGTACCTCTATGCAAATTAGTCCACAATCGATCTCTCAAGTTTTTCAACTGAATGATATAGCACATCCTGTGTCATTTTCTTCAAGAGAGATGCAAGCAGAGTTTGTGGAAAGGGTTACACTTGCCAATTGAAAAGTATGACAATCTTTAAACCCCATTTTCCAGCAGAGATGAAATTCTTTTTCCATACTCTATTAACATGTCTCTCTGCAAAATCCACTACTTTCAATGAGATTCCATTGAACATGCAATATCTAGGATATGCAATTTTGACTGATTTTGATTTTAACTATTCCCAGGTATTGTTCAATGTTGGTAAATAATCTTACAAATATCTCAAAAAGAAAAGCTTTCTTGATACATCCTCGATTCTTGAGTGTTTACTTGCAAGACCAGATCAGATCTGCAGGAAGTAAACAAGGCGTAGTGACCACACCTGGCTGCCTAACTCATGAAACTTTTACACGACAACCATCTGCCAGTTTTACAAGAACAAAATGTTCAATCTCTTCCTCCTGCTACTGAGCCCACTGCTCGAGGTGATCAGAGAATTGCAACCACTGCTCTGAAACCCACACCTAAAATCACCAAAAAGAAACCAACAAAAACATCCAGAAAACCCACCAAACCCAAAAAGGGTCCTCTGGAAGATGAGATCCCAGAGGTAAACCTTGTGACAACACCAAAGTCACAAACCACTGCTGCTACTTCTTCACAGCAGATGGTTGACAGATCTCCACCTGGCTATGAAACTCCTCCTGCATCCTCACAAAAGGATCAGGTTTAAACACAGGGACACCAAATTATGAAGCTCTAGGACCACTTGGTTCTATCTTCCACAGCCCATCTCCCAGGGCCCTTTCTCTTTCTGCACCTATCCCTTCTCCAATAAAATCACTACCACAAACCTTTTTACCCTTGCTGAATACAATAGAACTAGAGCAGACATTATCCAGCACTTCTCACCAACCTATCACTGAGAATATACTTCAACATGATCCTGGGTCTGAATCTCTCTTCTTTGCTAGCCCATCAGCAAATGAAGAGGCTACATCCCAAGGGTTACATGTAACCCTTGGTGATAGTTCAACTAGAGCAGCCACTACAATTGCAAAACTACCTAGTTTTCCTTTGGACAGTGGTTACATTACTAAGCCTCTGTTGAAGGCAACCACTGATGAGGCTACCAAGGTAACCTCTGATGTTGTGGGAAGTCCCCAGTACCAAGAAAAAGGGGCATATAAGGTTGAAGTTAGGGTCAAAACACATGCTCATGATACCTTGGATATAACTACCACCTCAGGTAGGAGTTCAAATGATCCTATTAAATTAGGTGATGATCTAAAATACAAAGATTTGACAGAGAGAGTATCAAAGATTGAAATTTCTGTTGATGAGATCAAAAATCTCTTGAAGCAGTTGTTAGCTACAAAGAGATAACCCTCTGTCTTAACCACTGCTGATCTAAAAGAAGCCCTAGACCCTCTTTTTCATGAACAAAAGCACTTCTCTGATCTACAACACAAACATCAAATGTAGGAAGTACGAAACATGGTTGAAGCTCGATTCATGGATACAAGGGCAGACATTAAAGCGATAAAAGCTCATCTTCTCCAAACCACTGGTATTGCTCCGCCTACAGTAATTTTGTAAACACTGAAGATGATGCCAAAAAAGGGTAGAAACCTTTGGGAAAGAAGAAGCTTACAATAGATGATAAAATGGCAAAGCCAACAGTGGATATTCCCAGGCCAGATGGTTCAAAGAAAAAGGATCTAACAGATGATATCTTGGCCAAAGAAAAAGAGAAGCAGAAGAAAAAAGTGTATCTTGATGGCAAGGTATTGGTTGAGCAAAAGATTAAGCAACAAAAAGAAAAGGAAGAGGTTGGTATCTCAGCAAAGAGGAGACCTGCTAGAAAAGTAAGGCAGCCAACTCCCACACCTTCCAAAACTGAGCCTGCTGCAAATCCAACCATTAAAACCTCTGCTTTCCAAAAATCAAGCACACCTACTTCAACTTCTATACCCATTTCCACCAAAGCAGATGTTACAGCAACTGTTGCGTCAACATCTGTTGACACAGCAGAGGTTGCAGCAGATGCAATCTCATCCACTGCCATGTCATTTTTAATACATCCACCCAACCTCTACCAACACCAACCAGAATTCCAACTCATCCATCATCACCTAAAGTAAAATTTAAGAGGAGAAGGACTACAAGGATGGTGAATGAAGAAGAGATCTTTCCTGCTCCTACTCCTTTATCATCACAACCATTGACCTCCACATCAATGCTTCCACAATCTTCAACTCCAACCACTGATCCCCTTACAGTTATACCTGCAGCAAAGCAATATCCTCTTGATTTACCAGCAGTCAGGGAAGAAATTATAAGCTTCTATTCTAAGGAAGACCCTGACAAAAGAATCATATTATCTCTTGATGGCTACCCAAGACCTGCAAATATTGATGCTTATCTAGAACTCAAATTGAAAGAAGCAGATGATATAGCAAAAAGAGACTCAGCTAGTAAAAGTGATAGAGAGATACAGACCAACATGTATTTTCAGCTAAGCAAAGCAAGGGCATTGCAGGATTTTGTCAAATACCTTAAACATGAACTCATTGAACATATCATGAAGAACAAGCAATATAAGGCAACAAAGGCACAGTTCAAGGATCGGAGTGTGGATGAGTTGAGAGAAAAACTAAAAGAATGCAAGAAATGTTAAAAGATAGTCACAAGAAGCCAACTCCTCCTAACTGGGAAAAACATAAGAAAAACATGCCAGACATAGCTTTGAAGATCAAAAGGATGAAAGAAGAATTGATACAGAATCACTATAGTTCAAGGAACCAAGTGACAAGGTGGGGAGAAGTTAGGGTGATTGATACTTATAAGATGTTAGAAGAGAGGAGGAAGAAAGATCCAAACATGCCTCGTAAACCAGTTTACCCTCCATCGGATGATGTTCATAAAGCTCCACAATCTAAAAAGTCTATCTCATCATCTGTCCTCTCCATCCTTGCTTTCAATCAATTAAAAAAGCAAGAAAGGATAGATGAAGAAGACAAGAGAGTGTATAAACACATCAAAGAGGGAGTTAAAAACATGATTGACTATCACACAGATGAAGCTAGTGAAAAGCTCAGAGCAGATTTGACAAAGATAGTTCGACAAAAAGCTCTTCAAACCTCAACCAATAAAAGTTATCCTAGAAAGCCAGAAGACCCAAAAATTCTAAAGTGGAAAGTCGATAAAGACTCCCACGAATTGACACTGCTCAAGTCTAATGGTGATGCTATCAAGATTAGCATGGCGGCTGCATATGAGCTAAGTGCAGAAGACCTTCAAGATCTTTTGAATCTGACACTCGAAAAGGATGATGATGATGATGATGAAATTTCTCAGAATTTTGAATTATAGTTTAAAGGCCAAATTAGAGAACTTCTGTTGAGGAATAAAGACCAAGAATAAACAAGTGTTTTGGCATCATCTGTTCAAGGGGGAGATTATTGGGATTGAACCCTAATAAAGGAACATATGATATCAAAGCCAAATACACTATCCGAGCTTTGGTCCAACTATCAGAGGTTACAACCTCTGATCTACCTTTACACTACTTTCCATAAACAACTATTCCTATCACCTGATCGAACAAGAAGCAAAGATCTGATAGAAGAAACAAGATCAAAGGATAGAGATCAGTGCTTAGACTAGTTATAGTTTATTCAATGTAACAGTGCTATGCACTGATAGTGTTAGTTTAGCAGTGTTTTAGTTAGTTATGATTCTGTTAGTTGTCACTATCAACCATGACGTCATAAAAGATGCTCAGTGGTTAGATAGTTAGTATAAATAGCTGATCGATGTAACAGTTTATCTTGTTTTCCTGAAAAAGATCAATTCGCACTTTATCTTCTACATTTCTTACTATCAAATGATTGTAATTCGCTAAGGGGGAGTTTGTGAATCACATGCAAGTTTAACAACTTGAAAGCATGATGATGATGAAAACAAACGACTGATTACTTGTAGTAAAAGTTTTCCATTAATTCTGCTGCATATCTTTTAAATTCAATCCATTTTCCATCTTAGAAACAAAAACTACAAGTGATTCAAACTTAGATCCTAACAAAGTCTCATCCAAAAAAGCTTCTGAACTCCATAAAGCTTCCACTAGAACGTCTACATATGGATCTCTTTGGACCGGTAAATGTAAAGAGTATTTCGGGAGATCTATATTGTCTAGTTGTTACGGACGACTACTCAAGATTTTCATGGGTATTCTTTCAAGAACGAAAAGACGAGACATTTCAGAATCTGGTGATACTTTCCGAAAGCTTGAGAATTTGTACCACTTACCAATAAGAAGAATTCGAAGTGACAATGGTACAAAATTCAAGAATAACCGCATGACTGAATTCTGCAATAAGAAAGGTATTCTTCATGAATTCAGTGCTCCTTATACTCCACAACAAAACGGAGTAGCTGAGAAGAAGAACCGTACGCTCATTGAAACAGTAAGGACCATGCTTACTGATTCTAAACTTCCTGTCAGTTTCTGGAGTGAAGCTGTTGCATCAGCTTGTTATACGTTGAACAGAGTCTTAACTGTTAAACCTACCAAGAAGACATGTTTCGAGTTGATGAACCAAAGGAAACCTAATTTGGAGTACCTAGAACCATTCGGATCTCCTTGTACAGTTATTGATCCTGATGGGAAATTCGGTGCAAAGTCATTGATGTATCTTACGGCATTGCGCCCCGATATCATGTATCCTACCTGCCTCTGCGCATGATATCAGTCTAGTCCCAGAATATCTCATATGCAGATCGTGAAGCGGATTTTCAGATACTTGAAGGGATGTCCAAGCACCGGCTTGTGGTACCCGAAGAATGACAACTTCAATCTGACGGGATATGTTGATTCTGATTTGGCGTAGATAAACTGAATGCTAAATCTACTACAACCGGTTGCCAATTTTTCAGAATGCGTTTGGTAACATGGCAGTGCAAGAAACAAACCACAGTCATTCTCTCGACATGTGAGGCTGAGTACATCTCAGCTTCCAGCTATTTTTCACAACTTTTGTGGATCCAACAGTAGATGAAAGACTATGGATTGCAATTTCTTGACACAACGCTGTATGTAGATAACAAGGCAGCAATCGACATAACAAAAAATCCAGTTCATCACTCTCGAAAAAAGATTGTTACGAATTGAGAAAATCCACACCGATGAACAAAAAGCTTATTTTTATACCAAACCATTTAGTCTAACAAGGTTTAAATACTTAATGAAGCTTAACGGTATATAATATCTTTTGACATGTGCGGAAGCAGAGGTTGAATATGGATCGGACGATGAGTTCTCGTGATCCTCATTGGTTTGTTATCTTTTTAGTATTAGATTTCTTTAAAAACTAAAATACAAAAATATGTTTTTGATTTTAGGGGGAGAAATGAAACGAGAAAATACAAAAATATATAAAAAGAAAAATGTACAAAAACATGAAAAAGACAAAAAGAATTTTGTGTTAAAAAGGAAATGATAGTACATCATTGGACTATCACAAGTATGCTAAAGAATTGTAAAGATTAAAAGTATTAAACAAGTCTTACTGTGGATGTGTCGATAGGCTTTACACGTTCAGTAGATTGTTTCCGGGATAGAACTAAATTTTACAACTGCTTAATTTGTGGATTAACATCTCTCGGATATATGGACTTAGTACTCCGAAATTTCGTTTGAGAGATTGCCTGATTCTGAGATATGAGGTCTTTATAGGTGATTGATATCTGGGGTATTATACAAGTTCTTCTGATTTTGATTGATATCTGGGGTATTATACAAGTTCTTCTGATTTTGCGTAGGGAATTGCCTAGAACTTCTATAATGCTTTTGCTAAAACCCCTAAGTCAAGTTTCTTAATTCTACATAACATATCTTGGAACAATTGAGAAATGTGTCGAAGTATAAGTGGACAAACATATCGATAATCTAGGTAAATTTGTTTAAAACTTAAAGTCATCAAAAGGTCAACGATACTGATGATATGTCTCAAACAACTGATATGATCCTTAGACACGAATCACAAAAATATGTCTGTAAATATGTTTGAACGTAGTTTTATTTCATTACAGAATAAACACAAAAACATTTTTGGTGTGTTTTTAGCATAAACTTTCTAAAAAACAAAAAGATTTTGTTTTTATCTTGTTTGCAACAGCCAATGATGGAAAGCGGATCTTCGAAGTCTGGAATGGTGCTAAAAACTGGGGATTCTGATGACAACGGGTTGGGAGCTAATCTGTAAAATCAAGAATGATTCAAAACGATTAAAAGTTCAGTAAGTTGAAACTTTACTGTGGCAAAAACATCAGTTTGTTCATAACAGGTCAAACCGAGGTCATTAACTTGGACTTGGTAGAGAAATCGGTTAACCAAGGTCATTAACTTGGACTTGGTCAACTGAGTGGATCTTCAAAACCGGTAATGTATTATAGTTCAGGGTTAAAATTGTAAAATTTGAAAAATAAATGATGGAAAACAGAGTTAAATTTCTGGAAAACGATCGTGACTATATGAAGGCAGTTGTTGAAAGTCTTGGTTCAGATAATGATAGATTGAGGAAGTTGATTGTAGAGCTTGAAGCAGAAAAGGCCTTAAACAACAAAAGATTCAGTATGCTACAATGTGTTCTATCCAACAACCTTGGTATAGACTTCATTGCTGAATACAACCGTTTGGAAGTTCAAGATGAAAAAGAGCTAGCTGAAAAAGAGACGACTTCTCAAGGAAAGGGCAAAGAGATTGAAAAAGAAACAGTGATAACTGAAAGTTCAAAGACTGTTAAAGAACCTATTATTGAAGAAAATCTTGAAAGAGGGTTGGTGAAGTGATTGATGTTGCTGAAAATCCTATCCTTCAACGTATTGCTGATCTTAGACGATGCGAGCTGAAAGAGCTGAAACTGAAGCTGAAAAAGATGAGGATGAGGAAATGAAAGATGATGATAAAGCTGATAATCCTACTGATGATAAAGATGATGATTCAGACCATGGTAATGATGATGATGATGGTCAGGGTGGGGTTGGTATTACAGTTGAATCAGCTAAAATGCACGATGATTTTGATTATGATTTTGTGCTGAATGACGAAGTAAATGTTGAGGATGCAACAAATAAGGGGGAGCAAACAGGTCCTAGCGAAACAGAATAATCAATGATCTTCACAGCTTTACCGTTTACAGCTGTCCCTGATTATCAGCCCCTAAAGTTGATGTTAGAACATAATGTTGAAGAGGGAGAGTTTGTGCATGACTATACCAAAGAAGAGTTAGCTAAGATGTTTGAAGGTGATGCTAATTCATTTGAATTCGATTTCGAAGAGGAATTGGTGAACATGAGTACCTTTGAGCCAAAAGACTATGTTTACAAGCAAGTACCAGAAGCTGACGACTATGACGATGTTATTATTGAAGATGCTTCTGATGACAAGGTTGAGAAAGATCGATGAAGTGATCAAGGATGGTAGTATTCCTACACGGTTATCAAAAGAACAGATTGCTGAAGCAAAGAAATCATGGTTCAAGAAAATGCCGAAAGAGAGGAAATTTAAACGTCCACTTGCATTCTTTAGTCGAGAAAAAAGATAAATCGATTAGAGATATTCTAAGTTGGGGATGGATTAGGAAGCTTGATGTTTATGCGATAAAGAGAGAATTTGGCGTACAATACTTCAGACATCTGAATGACATAAAGACTTTACCTTTCTGGGATGTTGAAGAACTGGTACAAACGAAAAACATAAGCTACCAGATGAAATTTAATGAATAACGGTTATGGAAAGTTATTAAGTTTGAAGCATCACGAGGTTTTGAACTCTGGAAACCGTTTATTTCAAAGCGTAGAGTGAAGATTGATAAAGAGACAAAAGAAAAGGATGTTACGTTGGTGATGAAAAGGCTTGGAGCTATGAAGAACATGCCACTAAAATCGATTGAGCAAGACTTCCATCCATACTTCTTATAGTGGCAAACAGATCCTGATACGTGTGAAGCTGTGATTGTATTAAGGGCTGATGATAACTGGGATATCACCAAAGAAGAAACTCCGGAATTGATCGAGAGACGAAAGATATGGGGTTTGTGGAGAACTATAAGGATACTAGACCCGATGTGGCTAGTAAATTGCTCAAAAGAAGATGTGAAATGTTTGTTCTTCAACAAAATATGCTACGATAAGCGTGAAGATGTTCAAGCCAAACAATACCAAGGTCTGGTCAATGTTTGCTATGCACATGGTATTAACTCAGGGCATATGTGGGAATCAAGGTGGCGAGAACTTGAACGAGAAGAGTTTCTAAAAAAAGAAAAGCGTTTGGAACAGATTCATGAGAAAGGCAGAGAGGCGAGACTTAGAAGATTTCAATTTATGAAATGGGCGCCGCCTACGTATCAAACACCGATTCCAAAACAGGAACGGAGAAAGAAGCCATATAAGCACTTCTTTGGTCGTTAGAGTAAGCTTTTGAAGATTAAAGATTTTGAAGACTGATCAAGACTAAGACACTATCCAAGGGGGAGTCTGTTCGTGCACGATGTCTAATGTCTAAGTCTTAGATCGAGTTTGTATGTATAAGGTTTGAATATGTTAGATTTCAAGTTATTTAAGATTGTGTTGGGACAAGTTCGCATAAACTTGCTTTGATAAGGGCAAGTTCGCACGAAGTTATACTTCATGCGAAGTCGACCCAAGTTGTTTTTGGTGCGAACTTGTAGCCCTATATATAGTCGTCTTGGTTATTTCATTGTAATAATTTTTTCAAAGTCGACGGCGGAGCTCTGTCAGTTTGGAACTCGAATGTACACATGAACAATCAATAAACTGACTATTAAACTGTTAATCTTGTGTATTTGTCGCTATTTCATATAAATTCCGCATATATGGACTAGATACAACTTAGGTACCGTTGCTATCGGAGGAACTCGATCCTACACAATTATAGTGTGTTGTGGTGTCCACTATGTTTTACGCATCTAGATTTTGGATTTTTTATTTAAACGTATAGCAATAGTATATTCGTTTTAAAGATAGAAAAACATTTTTTTATTGTGCAATTTTTTTTAAATGTGGTATGAAAGAGTTGTTAATGTTTAAAAACGAAGAAAGTGGAAAAGAAAGAAAATATTAGCTTGAATAGACCAATATACCCATAAAAACTCAGACGCCTCTTTTACATTTGATAAATTTTACATTTTTAATCTTAACCATCAATTGTTTAATCTAATGGCTAAAATTAGTTTCTAACATTCCTATGTAAAACCAACTTCTTATTATATCCTCAGCCTTCATTATATATAATTGTACATTTGATATAAAGTAGTTATAACACTGTATTATTTGAACATATGTGTATATATATATTAATTGTTTAAAATATGTTTACATATATGTTCACCAAATTTAGTAAACAAAGAGGGTTGTTGGAAACACATCAATCCTCCTTAATAGACGGTGTTCTAAGGAAGTCAATTACCAAATTCATTGAAATCGTAAGCACCAATTATTGACAAACAAAATATATATAATAATTTTAATTAATAAAAGGAAAATCCCCCATCTCTCTTGCAGGCCATTCTGGGTTGTATATATATAATACATCAAACTGAATATATATATCCGCCGTTTGTATAACTTCAGTCACTAGCTAGTATTATTAAGATATAAAAAAAAACATGAAATATGAGGAAATTTTTGCTAGAAGCTTTAGTCGACACGAACAAACCCGATTCAGGTCTGGTGCATTGCTTGCTTGCTTTGTAATCTTGTGGTGCATGTGCACCGTGTTCAAGCCTTACCTTGGCACCCTACCTGTTTGTAAGTCATTTATATATAGCTAGCTTCACATTTAATATGCAATGTACGGCTACCCGATAGGTTTGATCCTTATCGGGACAAATTGGCTACCGAAAGCCGATGAGCTAGCTTGTTGGAAACTGAAAAGGCTGCCTAGACATGGTCATTTGAGCTTTTTGCCTCTAGCCAAATAATGTCTCTAAATCATATGTTATATTCATGTATTTATACATGTCATCAAATCTTTATCTTACTCTAGACTAATGCATGATCTAAACGAGAAGGTAGAAGATCATTAAATTTTTTATTTCCTTCTTCAATCAAAACATTACAAAACAATCTTGCCTGCACATTCACACATACACACACGCACGAACAGATAACCGGTGTGACAAGTGAAAAATATAGAGAATATAAATCATCATTGATATTATTTGTACTTCATATTTTTCATCATATAAAGAACAGTTAATTACCCATTACACATGATAATAGTAGCGCAGTTATTTTTCATCATTTGTACTTCATATTTTTCATCATTGATTAATATTCTTTTAACATTTTCCACTTTTCGCACCACAAAGTCGTCAATCTGTAGACTATATAATATTCTTCGTTCACGAGCCAAATTTTTAGCAATGCATGTAGGTTGTGGTTTACTTTAATATGCAATGCATGTAGGTTGTGGTTTACTTTAATATGATTATTTAGGATTTTGATGTAAAGTAGAGTAGAATAATATTTGTTTTTCAAAATAATAATTAAAAACTATAATACATCAAATTAGTTATACCTATAAAAAAGCCAGAAAAATCTTAGTGTTGTTTGTATTATGTAAGTAAACAAACATGGTATAAAATGTCATGGAAATATACAAGTACCTAACGATTATGTGAGAGATTAAGGATCATTGTATAGTGATCTGAAACTTTGACACCACTAATTAGATAGATTGAGCGGGTGGCAAAATCGTATACAACTTTTATGTAATTAATTATTGAAAGAAAATACGTTTATAAAATCTGAACTTTATATAATTGATGTATACTAATAGTGTACATTAAATAAGTATAAATACAACTTAAAAAAGCGTCGATGCATTGTCTATCATGATAGTGTGTAATTATATACTTCACTAAGAATGTATAAACATATATATTGATATGTTGCGTAACTATGATACAAACATATGTTGACGCATTTGGCCCTTGTCAAAAGACAACACACATGTTACATGCTAGTCAGTTCCTACATGGCTACACTTCACACATTTAAACGTTTATGTACAATAACCTCTTCAGAATAGAGAAGCATGTTTAACATCTTAATAACTAACATTTTATTATTACCAGATCCTGAAGTAGAGAAAACAACTCTAATTTGCGACACTTCAAAACGAAGATATGATTCGTGTGAAATGAAAGGTGACGTAAGGATTCAAGGGAATTCGTCCACCATTTTTGTCTTTTCTACCTATGTCACACATGGTTCCATGACCATAAAGCCATATGCACGTAAAGGTGACGAAAGCGCGATGGAAACCATAACAACCTTCACCATAAAATCGGTACAAGAAGAACGCGAAACCATGCTCAAATGTAACAAAACTCACAATGTACCAGCCATAGTTTTTTCAGTTGGTGGTTACGCTGGGAACAACTTTCATGCCTTCACAGATGTCATCATCCCTCTCTACGCAAAGTCTCGTGATTTCAATGGAGAAGTGATGTTCCTCGTGACCAACAATCGTTCTTCGTGGACTAGCAAATACCAAGAATTATTGAAAAAGTTGTCAAGGTATGAAATCATTGATATTGATCATGAAAATGAAGTGAATTGCTTTCCGGGTGTGGTAATAGGCCTTGGAAAAGAAGATGGAAAAGAGCTTCACCATGACTCCATGAAGAATTTCACAAGGTTCTTGAGAAGTTCATACTCCTTGGATAGAACATCCGCGATAAACTTAACAAATGGTTTGAACAAAAAGCCTCGGCTCCTAATAGTTTCACGATCGAAAACACGCGCTTTTATGAACATCATAGAGGTGGTTCATGCAGCCCAAGACTCGGGGTTCGAGGTGATTGTGACAGAAATGAACGCGAATTTGACACACGTTTCGCTGTTAGTAAACTCGTGTGATGTGATGATGGGAGTTCATGGTGCAGGGCTAACCAACATGGTTTTTTTGCCTGAAAATGGTGTTTTGATACAAGTTGTGCCTTGGGGGAAGATGGATTGGTTAGCAAACACTTGTTTTGGAGACCCTTCAAAGGCTATGGGGTTGAAGTACTTGGAGTATCAGATAAGCCAAGGAGAAAGCACTTTGATTGATCAATATCCACTTAACCATCAAGTTTTGGTGGATCCATTTTCGATTCAAAGGAAAGGATGGGGTGTCTATAAATCTATTTATTTAGATAAACAAAATGTAACGCTTAATATTAGAAGGTTTAAAGTGACATTGTTAAGAGCTCTTGAATTTCTTCACTCATAGGTATTTTTAGTTGATTTCTTAGTAGATGAATTAGATTGCCAATCACTATATTTGTATTTATTTAAGAAAAAAGTAATATTTATTTATGAAAGTGCAAATAAGAATGAACTTTGCATTTTTCTTATGATTTAAAGGATTAGTTTCTGATAACACTACTAGAAAATGGGTTTCTTTCCTACAAAAAGTTCCGACAAATTTCTAACAGTTCAATACTTGCGACAGCTTTGCTATGATTTTTCCAACAAAATACAAAAACAAATAAAACCAATGATCTCCTACAAGTTTTCGACAAAATTTTCAAAAAAAAACTTAATTTGTCACAACTTCGTCGCAAGGTAAAGACATTTAATTTGCTGCAAAAAAAATATATGTTTTTGTTATTGAAATATTTTACTTATTAATATAGTAAAACTAACTATTTAACAAAATAAAAGATATATATCCCTCCCATAATTGTCGTAATTTTCGACGGACTTGCCACAAAAAAAATATATATGTTTTTATAATTTTTTTATTATTTTTTACTTCTTAATGAAAGCAAATTAACAATTTAGAAAGCTAAAAGATAAATGTCGGTTGCAAAATTGTCAAAATTTCCGAATGATTTACCACCAAAATATATTTATTAAGCTCATCAGTGAGACATTTGAAGAACCTTTCGAACATGATCTCCGTGGCCGCCCCTGCGTCAATGTAGGCTTTGCTTGTCTTACTTGTCCCCACCATCGCTTCGACCACCAGGGGGTTTGAAAGTAGGTTTCCCTGAGGTAGTGGGAAGCAGACACATTAAAGCTCCCAAGCCTCCAATCGTTGCTTTTTGCGAGAAACTTCTTGATCGATACTCACCATGTTTACTTCTTTGTTCTTCCCTTCAGCCATTTTGTCCCTGACTCCTTTTCCTAAATGAGCCAATTCCCCGGACTTAACGACTTCTTAAATTATTTTCTTGAGTTGAAAACAATCGTTCGTGTGGTGACCTTTTTTCTTCGTGGAACTCGCAATATTGAGTGGAGTTTTCGTTCTTCTTACTTTTGGGCAAAGGTCTTGGGGGTCGGAAGTTGTGCTTGATTTCCTCAGTCGCTAGGATTTCTTGAGGGGTTTTGGTCAGGGTTGTGAAATTGACAGTTCTTTCTCTGCTTGGAGGGTTCTGAAGTTCAGGTTCCGGGAGTCTGAACCCTTGAACCGTTTATCGTAGTGACCGAAATTTCCTCTTTTTCTGTTTGGGCTGCTGCCTCGCCAGTTGGGTGCCCGTTTCCTTTGTTCTTTGATATCCACTGCTTCTTCTCCCCGTATATGTGCTTCGGCCCTTTCAAGGGCTTCTTCAAGAGTCTTGGGTAGGCCTTTGTTGAAATCACATGTGAGATATTTGGAGGTGATAGCGTTCATAAAACCGGCTACCCTCATTTTTTTGTCTGCACCTACGTAGGTGAGACCTTCTGTTTTGTATCTCTCAATGAATTCTCGGAGACTTTCGTCGTCCCTTTGCTTGATTTATAAAATCACAGTGGCGTCTTTGACGTACCTCCTTTGCTGTGAAAAATTGACCAAGAACCCTTTGCTCAAATCGTCGAAGCTTCGAACGCTTTTGGAGGGTAGGTCGTTGAACCATATCATAGCGGATCCAACAAGAGTTTGCATGAACATGAGGCAACACTCAGCGTTGGACCATTTTTCGATTCTAGTTGCGCCGATGAAGATCTGTAGGTGATCTTCTGGATCCTCGGTCCCATCATATGTTTTTATGTGGGACGGCATTTTGATCTTTGTTTGGAAATCGTAGTCGGCGATTTGCTGGGAAAAGCACGACAGATTGCTGGGCTTGTAAGGTTTTGCAAGGTCTTCTTCTGCCCTTGTAGCAAGATTATGACATGCCTTTCCCTGGTGAGTACTCAGCACTTGATTGATGAGCTGAGACCAAGGGAAATATGACATCATTTGGGGCATGAGGTTGAAGCCTTGAAGGCTTTCTGGCTGTGCAGTACAAGGCATTCCCATGGAGGCATTCATAACAGCGCCTCATGCCAGAGGCAAAGTAGCCAATGCTTGTTCCCATGTGGAGGAAACCGGAAGGGGAACACTTGTTACTGGAGATTACCATAGCTGCTCAAAGGTGGTTTCATGCCCGACTGGTGCACTAGTCATGACCGGCTGAGAGGTGAATATGGGGAAGGCCGTCGAGTTAGGCCTCCCATAAGAATAAGGGGTAGGGTTAAAAGGTTGGTAAACTATGCTTGGACTCATGGCCAGAGGCCATGGGTTGTGAATTGCTAAAAGGTGGAGGTGGCGGTCCCGGCGATAGAGACGGTTCTGGCTCGTCATAATCCAACCTTATTCTGACCCCTTTTTCTCGTTCTTGACTCACGTGCTGGTTGAGGAGAGTCCTCAACTGCAAAAAATTTCTGGCAACTCCTTCAGGGGTCAAATCGACGCATTCTGGGGCACTTGAGGTGCCGATCTGTGGGGAAGGAACCCCAGGACGGGAAGGAGTTGGCGTTTGGAAGAACTCAGGGAAAGAGATTCTGGCAGAAGTATCTCCAGGGGTGGAGAGTGGGGTTGTCACAACCGGTGAGGATGGACTAACGGTGGACGTTAAAGTACGTGGTACTTGATTAACTTCTCCCGGAGATTCGTTTCCTGACATGCTGATATTGAAGAAGAATGGAGCTACACTACTGGTCTTTAAGATAAAGTAAGCAGCGTAGCCCCACGGTGGGCGCCAACTTGTTGTTACAACAGATATGAGACCAAGGATAGTGAGTGGACTGGTTAGGCTAAAAGGCTTCGAGGGTTCCTGTTAGCCTAACGCAGGTCGTGGGGTCCCCCTACGTTTGCAAGACGTAGAGAGAGGTTCACTAGTGTTTGTTGTTGTTATTCACTTAGGATCCGAGACCAAAGTGAATTCGGTTCTAGGATGTTGATGCTAAGTGAAGTTGTGTTGTTTGAAGTGAAGAGAAGGAACATGCATAGAGCAAGTTCTCAAGGAAGAAGAGAAGATCAGAGAGTATGGTCTAGTCTCTACTGATCTGGCCTGTCTCGCATGGTTGTGTGTTGCCTCTTTATATAGGAAAAGGATCTTCCCAAAGGGGAAACCTTTGACTGGTGAACCTTTGCTGCAGTGGCGGGTTTACCCATTTTGAGGGTTGAAGGCTTTTGATCTGCGGTTAATAGGATGCTCTCTGTGCACATGTTCTCTTTTTGACTATGAGAGACTTGGACAAGCAATCAGTGAGTTGATGCTTCACTGTACACATGCTTTTTGCTGTTCACATGTTGTTCTCTCGAGTTGGCGGGAAACGAATCCTTTAACCTTTTAACCTCTCAAGCGTTAATGTGTAAAATCCATTTATTGAAGCTTGAGCTACCTCCGTCATCAGTATATGTTTTATGGTTATCAATTGGCTAAATCATGTTGCTTTTGATTCCTTTGTTTCACTGTGTTTTCTTCATGCTTCAATTGTAAAGTTTTTATAAATGCACTTGTAGATTTGTATGAATTGATTTCATTTCACTCTATTAAACTGTAGATTTGATATGCATTTTATGACCTCATCATTGATTTGATATGTATTTCACTCTATTATTGTAGTAGTTTATTAACCTTTTTAAAAAAAGTTGGTAGTGCTTGGTGAGATATTTTGATGATGAAATGGTAACTTAGTTGCTAACTTTTTTTATTGATATGCTTTGGTAGTTTCATTGTCTATGATGTAAGATTTGTGTTAAAACATGGAACTCACTTTCAGTTTGCAATTTTTATCATCTCACTTAAATGTATGCTATGATTTAACCTAGATGTTGATGCTACTAAAAATAGCTCTTGCTTCTGCCCTTGTTTTTCATATATTTTAGTAGTATACTACTAACAAAAGGAAGGCATTGTATGCAAATTGCAAATGTACTTAACAGGGTTTGGTTCCATATCACATAGGGTAGATACATGATACTTGTCTTATCCAAAGTTGCAATGTTTGCGAGAACCCATGGTTATATTTGATAGTTAGGTATATGATGCTTGAATAAGGTTAAAACTCACATTCACCACCATTTTCTAATGATTATTACAATTGGTAAAATTTTCAACTTTACTAATTTAGGTTTTTAAGCATAATTAGTTTGGTTGGATAGTTACAAACTATATAGTCAAAATTGTGTAAAAAATATAGATTTAACATATGATATGTATGCTCATGCTTATTTCGGATACTTATTACACATGCACTTTATAAGTCATAGAAGATCACGTTTCATTTGTCTAAAGTTATCTGTGAAGATATTTTTCATCCATAGATTTGTGTGGATATGCTCTCATCCAATAAGCTAAGGTCTAATCTGATTAACATAGTCCAAAACGTGCGGAATTCATTTTAAATTAGATGACAAGTAGAACAATATTACTTTTCAATTTACTATTTCATTAATATTGCAACGTTTACAATTCCTGGAAACAACTCGACAGGGTTTCGCCGTATCGTTCGCAAAAACCAATCTATTTAACACGAAGATCGTACTCCTATATATACTAGTAGTAACTTCGTACGAACTAAGTGGAACTACCTTCGTACGAACTTAACCTAAACCACCTTCGTATGAAGTGACTTAATACGAACATACAACTTCATACGAAGGTACATACATACATTGTTAAATCTACCATTCTGATCCCTATTACAGACTCGATACGACTCGATGACGTAGGCAACAGGCATATGCATCAACAATATCCCCCTTGAATGTTGCCGCAGTCTCGATCAGTCTTCAAAATCTTTATAACTGTAATATCTCTGATGTTTCAGTCATAGCAAATTCCAACAGCAATCTCCCCCTTTCTTTGAGCTTGATTTGTTAAGTTTGAAAATCAACATGCTCCCCCTTATTTTGAGCTTGATTTGTATAATTTCGAAAAAATAATCATGCTCCCCTTTTCTTTGAACTTTCTATTTCAATCTCTTTATCATTCAAACAAACATTTTAGTTTTAAATTTTGAAATTTTAATCACAAACACTTATCTCAAATCTCAAATTTTAAACATTTTTTAGTATCAATAACCCTCTGAGTTAACCAAGTCCAAGTTAATGACGTTGGTTATCTGATTTGTCTACCGAACTCAGATTAATGACCTTGGTTGAAGATTTTTGAATAAACTGATGTTTTTCATTTAATTTAAGTTTCAGATTAATGAACTTTTGATCATTTCAAAACATTTTCACAATTCAGATAAGCTAACAAACCGTTGTTCTTAAGATCTCATTCAGCAGCTTCAGACTTTGAAGATCAATTTTCCATCATAGGCAGTCAGAACTAAGATGAAACGAAATCTTTTTGATTTTTCCAAAATTTATTCTAACAGACTCAAAATAATTTTGGGTTTTTGAAATGAAATAGCTATGTACAAACATATTTATAGACATTTTTTCTGAGTTTGTGTAAGAAGATCATATCAGTTTTTGAGACTTATCACTAGTACCGTTGATCTTGATTAAACTTTAATTTTAAACATATTCACTTAGATTGTCAGTAAACTGGTCCACTTTAACCTCTACACATTTCCCAGTTGCTTCGAGATACCGTAATTAGATGTCTTCGAACTTGACTTAATAGCGTTTCCCACCTCATGATATACTCCCGTATCAAGATTCCCTGGATTTCATCTTACAGGTGAATATATCTAACTGATATCTGTATCTGGGTTGTGCGAGACCTTGAGAGCTCAGGTAAGTACCACCGTACAGACAAAGAGATGAAGGCTCGACTTAAAAGTAGTGTTCAATATTTTCGAATCTTTTGACTGCAATTGTTAGATCGTTTGATACTTTTAATTTGATGCAGTTTTAGGGTTGAAAAGCAAAAGTATTCTACAAGTTCTAGGCCATTGTTTACACAAAATCAGAAGAACTTGTATAATACCCCAAATATCAATTATCTATAAATACCTAGTTCAGAATCTGGCATAATCTCTCAAACGGAATTTCGGTGTACTAAGACCATATATCCGAAAGATGTTAAGCCACTAATTAAGAAGTTTTTCTTTATGTTTATATCTAAAAAAAAAGTTACTGAATGTGCAAAGTCTACTAGCACATCATCAGTGAGAACCGTTTAAACACTTTTCTTATACTACATTTCTTTAGCATACTGTGATAGCCCATTGATGTACTATCATTTCCTCTTTTTTACACGAAAACTCTTTTTGTCTTTCTCATGTTTTTGTACATTTTCAAATTTTATATGTTTTTGTATTTTTTACAACATATTTCTCCCCCTAAAATCAAAAATATATTTTTTGATTTTTGTTTTGAAAGAAAGAATTAAAAACTTGACAAACTGATGAGGACTACTTCAAATCGTCATCCATTACTGCTTCACAATTTTTGTTTATCCTTTACCCCTCATGATGACAAAAACTTTGATACTATTGATTTTAAACATTTTCAAATATGTTTTATCAACTGGTTTTGTCTGTTTAACCGTGAGGGTTCTGAGAAATTTTTCTCTTTTTTTTCAAAAATAATAAACTTTTTCTGTCAAACCCATCATGCCCTTTTCTGAAAAAAAAACTGGCCAATATCCTCATCATGCGCCAAGGGATCTCATTATTGGTAATTTACTTTTAGTTCGGAACCCCCTGCACAATCACAAAAACAATTATTTGAAAAGTGACACCCAACTCTTTCCCGTCTTTGATATAATATCAGCAACTTTTTGATCATTTCCATTTTCTTTCTTTTATTCAACCTTCTCTAACTCCAAGTTTGAAACATATTTCTCAACTTTTTCAGAAAAAAAAACTTTTTCTTTTATCACCCATTTTTGATTTTTTAACATTGCTTTCTTGAAATAAAACATAGAATCCTTTTGTTCATTACTGTTTGAAGATACACTAGATTTAATGTTTAAAACTTTGATGTAAACTGGTTTCACTTTGTTTTCAGATTCTTTGATTTGTTTCCAAACTTGAGTTGGTACAAACATAAGTGATTTTTGTTTCAAATCTTCGGAATTTTTCTTAAAATCAGAAACAGGTTTAGATTTCTTTTATGGACATCTTCTAGCAATGTGTCCAGTTTGATTACATCTAAACCACATCCTATTGTCTGTTACAACAGAGGATCCTTCAACATGTTCTCGTTGTTATTGAGCAAAAAATTCTTCATTAGATTGTTTTGAAAATTGACTTTCGCTTTTACTTTCTGAACTTGCAGGAACAAAAGTCGTTTTCTTTACAAATTTTGATTTTTCAAACTTGTTGTAATTTTTATTATATCCCGAACCATTCATCCCATAGTAATGATTTTTCTGTTTATATTTAGGGTAGTAATTTCTTGGTTTGGTATGATAAGACTTGTCTTGTTTAAAGTTTGCAAAACTTTGATCACTTGAAACTTTTTCAATTTCAGACATTTCGATTTCGACAAGCTTGAAATCTTTTTCGTCTCTATTCAAATTCGCATTCTGAATCGGGAATTCGGTATTAGAATATAGTTTATCCGATCCACATATTTTGTACATTAAATATTTGGATCATCATTTGAACTATTTCCAGGTATACGAAGATGGTTATCATGAAAACTTTCGTCACTTTCAGGTTGTGAACTTAAACTCTCTTTTTCAACCTTTGATTGAGTGTTTTCAAAATCAGTTTTATCATTTTCTTTTCCCAAAACATTCTCAACTATGTCTTTAATAACTTCTGATGTAGCATCAGTATCAGATTTTGAATATGTCATATCAATATTATCAGGCAACTGATCTTTTTATTCAATGTTTAGCTTTAAATTCAACGCCTTTTCCACCCTATCTGGCTTTTTCTTTGAATAACTATTCCACATCGTGAGTGGAACATGATGATAAACCAAACCTATATTGTGATAACCATACACATCTTTCCCATTTTCATTTTTCCAGTAGGTTTTGGAAGAATGTGATCCAAGACGTAAGAGGCTGTTGAATAACTGGTCAACTTTTTATCAACCAGTTCCATCTCTATTCTCATAGTTTCTAGCAACTTCTTCAATTTGGCAATCGTGTCAATGTGAACATTTATAGCCATCTGTTTATCCATGACCATTGCTTTGAGCATAGAAAGCGTAGCATTATCTTCTCTACTTGCATCACGATATTGGTTGATAGTTTTGCTTAGTTTATGGTAAGCTTCTTTCGTATCTTTGAAATTACTTGCTAGATTATCAATGTGACGTTTCAACTCTCAATATTTCTCATCTTTCTCAAAACACGACTTGCACAGCTCTAAACATTTTGTGCATTGTTTATCTCTTCAACTTTCTCAAATCTACTCTCTTCTTTGACTTCTTCAACCACAAATTTATGTCAACTTTAGAAATGTGAGCTTCATCGTTTGATGGATCCATCAACACTTTCTTAACAGTAGCTTCTTCTTCAGATTGAATCTTCATTTCCTCGTTTTGGATGCTTTGGTAATATCGTTGATTACTGAAAAAACCTGCAAAAGAATTAAACACGTGAAGAGGCATAGCAGATTTAAAAGCATTATTAATAAAATCTTCTTCCTCATCGTAAATAATATTAGCACACGCTCATCAATTATTTCTTCATCAATTACTTCGTCTTCAAATGGTTTTGTTTCCCCGATAATCTCGGCCAAAAGTGCACTATAACATTCTTTTTCCATATTGTCAAAAGTTTACTGCGCAGGTAAGTTTTGATGCGAAGTAAGTCTTGTACGAACCAGAATAAGAAAAATACAAAGGGTAAATTCAATTTTCTGAGATCTATCTTCGTACGAAGGTAAAAGTCAGATTTCTAAAACCTATCTTCGTACAAAGGTAAAATATTGAATTTGAAAGATTTATCTTGTACGAAGATAGTACTTCGTACAAGCAAGGTAACTTCATGCGAAGATGATTTTTCAAGATTTCATGTTTTTCGTTGATTTTATCATGATTCTGGTTGATTTTAGATCCAACACTTTCAAAGGTTTGTTAGAAACATATTTTCAGTATTCCTTGAAAAATTCAGCCCATTTCGACAGTCAAATTCGTGGAAAATGATAAAAAGAGTGAAAATGAGTAGAAGAGATGTATGAGATTGTTGAATCTTGTTGTTTGTCTTCAGGTTAGGCCTCGAGGCTCTGATACCACTTGTGAGGATTGCTCTCATCCAATAAGCTAAGGTCTATTCTGATTAACCTAGTCCAAAACGCGCAAAATTCATTTTAGATTAGATGACAAGTAGAACAAGATTACTTTTCAATTTACCATTTCATTAATATTGCAACGTTTACAATTCCTAGAAACAACTCGACAGAGCTTCGTCGTATCGTGCGCAAAACCAATATATCTAACACTAAGATCGTACTCCTATATATACTAGTAGTACCTTCGTACAAACAAAGTGGAACAACCTTCATACGAACTTAACCTAAACCACCTTCGTATGAAGTGACTTAATCACCTGCGTACGAGGTAATACATACATTGTTAAATCTAACATTCTGATCCCTATTACAGATTCGATACGACTTGATGACGTAGGCAGCAAACATATGCATCAACAGTTTTGTTGGTTATGTAAAATATATGTAAAAAGAAGGGACTTGGTATGACTATTCACGTATGTTTGTTTGAATTTTTGTTTATGCAGAAAGCTAAGATGATATGCTTTTACATTAACTGTTGTTTTGATATGTAATTAAGAGATAACATGCCTTACTCTGTTGGACCACTTGGAAGATCACTCGGGATCTCATTTGATAGTTTGTCATGCTTCTATTTTAGATAGTAGGATAAAGAATTTCAGTTGGTGGTCTTCTAATGTTCAAATTAGACCGTTCTTTTACTCAACTATAGTTTTTTGTGTATTATCTAGAGATGTTAAAAATTGTTACTTTTGAAATATAAATGTTAAAATTTGAGTTCATGTTATTATATTTGTTGTTAATTTGTAAAACAGGATTATATTATATTTTTCTGCATTTTTATTAAAAAAGTTAGGTTTTTTTAGATTTAATTATTTTTGGAATGTAAAAGTGTATATATATATATATATATATATATATATATATATATATAGTATAAAATCGTGGGAAAACAAAAAAAACAATTTGTCAGAAAAAATAAAGTAAAAGTTTTGTCTGGAAATCGTAGAAAAACAAAAAATATAAATACTTTACATGAATATTTTATTGGAAATTTGTAGGAAAAATAATATTAAAAAACAATATTTTTTGTTGTTGAAAAATTGTTGGAAAAAAGATAAATATTAATCTTAATATAATTGTTATTATCAATAATTTTATTATTTTATTGATAATATAATAAATAAAAATAAAAACACAATTTGGTAGGAAAGTTGTTCCAAATCCATAACAAAACTGAAAATAGATTTTTTTTCTTCGCAAATTTTGCGACAAGTGGTTTTAGACGGAATTTTGTCACAAAATATATCAGAATTTTGCACTAAATGATTTCCGAAAAGGTTTTTTCACACCAATTGTCACAGCTACCTTTTTTTCCCACAGATTTCTCACATATTGCATAAAAACAATTTCTAGTAATGTAAGTTATGTGCACATAATCTTATATATTTTTCATATTATTTAATACTCATTTATAGATTGTTTTCTTGAATTTTTTTTGATAAATTAGTTATAAATTTATGTACATTTGATTTTCAGGACAATCGGGCAACTAATAATAAAAGAAGCAAAAAAACGAAGAAAATGTCAAGTTGTTGCTCAAGACTTGGGTTGTGCCTGCAAGACACAACCTGCGCATGATCTCAAGTCATGAATATGGTGGTCTCCCCAAGACAAGACAAAGTGATGGTCCCCTTAGCCAACTAAAAGGCAACAGTGTAGCTAGAAAAGCCCAAAACTTCACACAAGCGTATCTCGGTTAGGAAATGAGTTAGGGGGACCATAATATATGAAGCTTGAGTATCTCAACAAGACAAAGCTAAAATTGCTTTTAATAGTCAAAATAGGAAGGCCAGGATTTGCCTGGTAGTTAAGGGGCGTGCCTCCTACAAAAAACGATAAAAACACGTTTATAGAACCGAAACGCTCAAGGAACAGGTCGTGCATCTCCCTGGTCCCGCAGGATTTGAACAAGGGTCATGCCTGGCAAGCACAAGTTTTGCCTCTCGAAAACGACAAAAAGACAATTGTCGAAGATCTTGAAAGATCTATACTTGACATCGGTTGTGCCCGGTCCCCCAGCTCAGCCTATAAATACCACCTTCATCTCCCTATTTTCGTAGTCAATTCTTTTGTTATCCCTGACAATACACTCTAATTCTACATACTTCTTTCTTAGATTTGTAATTACTAAGATTATAAGAACACACTTCAGTTTTTTTTAGTCATGTGATGAATATTATAATCCAATCAAGTTTTTAAGGTCTATATTTAATGCCTGGGTGGCTAAAGTTCATGTTGTTACTTAGGGGGAAACTACCCTTGATGGGGAGTTAACTAAATAAGTTATGAATTAACTAGTTATGAAATAGTTAACTAATTACCATATTGAAAATGAGTTTTGCAAATCATTAAAAAAATTAATAACCTTGTATTGAGTCAAATATTCATGTTTTCTATGACAATGTAGTAATAACATGTTAATTAATTGAAAAAGGGTTAGAGGTTAGAGGTTTTAATTCAGGACTTCGGGTTTGGTAAAGTTTTGCCTTAGCGTGGTTGTAAAATATAAGCGCCAAGGACTTGGTTTATTACATCCACACTACTCTTATGGAGATAGGATCAAACCAAGAGGTATATAGTGATTGATGGAATAAACCCAATTTTTACTATCTACTAAACCCCAACGATGGATAGTCGACCTACTGCTTCTTTCCAGTATAGTTGAGATATGACGATGTGCACAAAATGGGGTCCCACGACTTTATGTATTAATAAAATACAACTTTTTATGAATCCTAAAAACATCGACTTTGGTTAGTTGTCTGGTAGAGTACTCGTAAAAACCATTCAAATGAGTATGTTGGTCATTGACAGTAATCTCTTGTAAATTCATAAAAAGTTAATAAAGCATCAAGGGGAAGTGTAACATCCATGAAATTTCAAACCTCATTTTTCCTCACACTCTTTTCCTTTTTTAATTTCAGATTTAGTTGTATAATTTATTTAGAAAAGGAAGGTTTTATCTATATTATATAAAAAATACATATATATATATATATATATATATATATATATATATATATATATATATATATAAAATATTAGAGTTTATTATTTTTATAAAATACTGATTTTTAAAGTTGTTACAAAATGAATAATAAAAATAACAAAACTATTCGTTTTATATAGTTTAGATATATATACACACACTCAAATTTAAAACAAGGTTTTATTTCAAATTATATACCACCAAAGGGTACAGGGGTGCAAAGAGTATAATCCAATTTTAAACACTAAAAACCGCTCCACAACATATTTCCGATCACTTTTCCCGTTTCCACTATTCAAGCTGAATATCTCGTTTTTCAGCGACATTAAACGATTTCCGGCGATGTTAAAACCTTTTTGTTTCATCCAAATCACGCCCCATGTTAATCCTAATAACCACCAATAATCTTGTCGAGCAAAAATCGATCCTTAACTTGATGTAATACCCAATAATGTTCGATTATAAAGTAATGTTCATAACTGAAATTTTGGGAAGCATGCGCACTTTACTTTAAGGATTTCTGTCGGAATGTTGTGTATAAAAACCAAACTAGATCGAGCCTTGAACTTTTCCCCAACAACCCACATCTTTAACTTCATTCCATGATCATACAATAACAAACTCAGAGCTCTCCAGAGCACCGAACACCGGCCAAAGCATCAGTTTTGCATCCAAACGCCTATTTCGGTAACCATCTTCACCAAGCTCATCATTTCTATGGGATGAGCTACTGATTTAGTCGAAGTCTCGAAATAATCAGGAGGTTCTTACCATCATGGGGACATTTTAAATAAAAGACATCAGGTAATTGGTAGAGTCATGAAGATACACAATTGAGTTATGAAAATACAATACTAAACCAGACACAACTGGTTGAAGACAATGATCAAGTAAATAGATTATGGTGTTTGCACATGATATCATAAGTACAGCTTGTTATTAATTATCGAGCTAAAGTTCTTCTCTTTGTACTATACTAAATCAGACATAACTGGTTGAAGACGATGATCAAGTAAATAGATTATGGTATTTTCATATGATATCAAAAGTTCAGCTTGCTATAAAAGTATTGAGCTGGAGTGCTTCTCTTTGTGGAAGCTGATTTATTTGATGTTGAACATTGGAAATTCAATTTCTCGGCCATATGCCTAATTAATTTTAAGTCTTGGATGTTAGGATTGACTATAGACGAAAGGTTCTTTGATTATTGATATATTAGGAAGGAATTACTCATGAAGGGGAGAACTATGACGTTTGATATCGGATTTGTCAGGTTTCTCAAAGCAGCATACAAAATTGATCTACAGCAAGTGTTTAATTAGAAGGTTGAAGATCACTATGCAGTGCCTAATTAAGTCTCTTAAGAGAAAAGTGAAAACTTGATATCATCAGTCAAGGGGAGTCTGATGATGCAGAGTTGTAATGATTATCAGTGTTGGTTAGAACTAATAGCAACAATTGTGAAAATAAACACGTTTTGGATCGTGAATACATTCAAGATGGAATTTTGGATAGATAGAACAGCTTCAGTATAAATTTTGGCAGCAAAACGTTTATTTATTACAAATTCCAGCCGAATGAGTTTACATTGAAACTTAGGGAGTGAACAAGTGTGTTCAAACTCCAAAATCCAAAACTTATGGTGTCCAACACATGTCATTCTATATATAGGGTATTAGACATGCGTTGGAGCCTCAAGCGCATGTCTTATGCGCTAACACTCTAATATATTCAACGCACCACCAACAGATTCCCCTTTGTCTATATAATGCAACTTCAATCAAGTATTTGTTGATATCATATCACACGCGTTAATGGATTCCCCTCGATTGATGCTTCATGTTTACAGAGATCTTGATCCATGTTTTTGTAGCAAAACCAAATCCTTGAAGCTTCTATATCAGACTTCCCCCTCCAAGTACACATATCCGATTAGTCAGAAACTCATGATTGATTGACTACCGCCACCTCTCTCTGAGATAGCTTTACTTTGATTAATGTAATCATCTCTACTGATTAGTAAAAGATAAAGGCTCGGTCTTTCAACGGTCTGTAACAAGTCTGGGTTTTATCTCCAAAACTCTACCAAAACTAAAATCCATCCATGCAATTCCTGATACGATCCTATGGTTTGCTCTAGTGCAATATTCACAAAGGAACTTGAAACTAATCACTACAACTGCTACATCAACTATAACCACGTCCGAGTTTGGGTTAACACAACTCCATTACTCAATCCTATGATTGTTGGTGCACATATGTCTATTGCCTACGTCTAGGACAAGTCTATTGTACAGTTAGGGTTTCGCAGCATCAAAAGTTTAGTTTTGAAAGTTTTGTAAAGATTTTAATATTTTCGTACGGAAATTTGTAGGGATTTTCGCACGAAAATTTCGTGCAAAAATCCATGCCTCCTAGTCACTAGTTGTTGTCAAGTCTTGCCTATAAATAGGTGACTTAGGATGTTTGTTTGGCATGCTGTTTTGGTGATCAGAGGCGAAGTCCTGCTTGAGTCTGTAACCGTTTCAACGTTAATCAATATATAGACGCTTAAACAGTAATCATCGCTTGTTCTTTGTTTCTTCAATCAGCTAACAATGAATTCCGTCTTGTTAGCTGAGCAAGTCCAACCGGAAGCTCACAAGTTGGGTCCGATCCTAAGCATTCACAAGTGGTATCAGAGCCTTAAGGTCTGATATGCGAACAAACAACCAAGTTTCAGCTGGATTCAACCTTCAAATTCAAGATTCATCCCCTGGAAACACTTTTTCTACTCTTTCTTGGAAATTATTCTAGATCTGAAGGATTTCATGGACAATTTGGACTAGGTTATTAGTATAACGTGTTAAAATCAATTCTAAACAGTTCACTGAAACATATAAACCTAAAATCCATCAAAATCATGCCTGAAATTGCCAAAAACGTGAAATTGTGAACAAGTGTTCGAAGAAGACAAGGATTTTCGCACGAAACACTAGATTTCGTACGAAAATCAGGATCCTAACCTCTGAAAGAAATTGGAATTAACAACAGATAAAATTTTCGCACGAAATTAACATTTCCATACGAAAATTCAAATTTTTCGCACAAAAATTCAGAGCATTTTTCGTACGAAAATTCTCAGTTCTTTCAAATTTTCAATCAGTTTCAGGTTAACCAGTTCTAATCTGTTTTTCTGTTATAAGCATTTTCAAGATGTCAGGTGAAGAAGAATTTCATAACGCGTTTGCCACACAAGCAGTTACAGCTTCGTAGCAGCTTAGAACATGAATCTTGAAAATGAAATGGGAACCACTACGAAGCCTCCAAAGCTCATGAACATTGAAGACTATGAGAGTTGGAGTGAACGATTCAAGAACTGGGTTCAAGCAACAAATTTGGTAGTTTGGTTTGCGCTCGAGAATAAGTATCAACCACCACTTAATGAACTTGGCATTGAGAAAACAGTGGCTCGTATGTCCAATGACGAACGAGAAAAATACATCATTGAGAAGAAAATGATGAATCTTCTTCAGCAGGCCATAAAAGAAGAGATCTTAGTTCTCCTACAACACGATGACGACGCTCATTCATTGTGGCTCGCTCTACGTTAAGGGCACAAGGGAGTACTAATGTCAGAAAAGGTAAGAAAGCGCTGCTGAACAAAGAATTTGAAGTGTTCAATATTCTTCCAGGCGAGAACATGAAGCAACTCATAGAAAGGTATTGCCATCTGGTAGTACAAATGAATCGTATGGGAATTGTCAAGACGAATGAAGAGCTAGTCGACAAACTGGCAGATTCTTTGCCTGAGGGAGATTGGGCAACATATCTAACGATCCTGAAGAATGGAGCTGAGTATGATAGTCTCAGTTTGCCGAGATTCATAGAAAAATTGGAAGGGCACGAACTAGAGATGCAGAAAATGGCAAAAGGCAAGAAGACGAACTCGCAACAGGATGTGAGCTTATACTACAAAGGAAACCCAAACACTCCTGTTCAGAGTCCAAAGATCCAAACATCCTTCAGTGCTAACTCAAATGCTAGTCCAGCCTCCAACCAATCCAGTGGATTCCAAATGTTTGCTTCCTTCAATCCAAACAATCACCAAGGACAACAATCGTCTCAAAGCTCAAGTCGAACACAGAGCAATCAGCAAAGTCAATCCAATTCTAACCAGAGAATCTTGCCATGTAACATCGCAGTGAATCTCCAGAACGCTCAAGACTTCAATGAACAGACAGCTAAGCAACACATGGTGCTACTAGCAGCAGTTCTGGAATCCTACGAAAGTCTTGTAGCTGGAAGAATCGGAAATCCGGAAATGACCAAAGAAGATTACAACCAAATCGATCTGGAAGAAATGGAATTGATTGACATTATGTGGTGCATGGCATCAGTCGTTCGAAGAGCACAGCGGTTCATGGAAATTACAAGAAGAGATGACTTGAGAGGCCTTGACGGAAAATTAGGATTCGATAAATCTAAAGTTACTTGCTTCAAATGCAGGGAGAAGGGGCACTTCAAGCGTGAATGTACAAACCGAGAAGTAAAGGGCAATTATAATCCATCCGGAGATGATTATTACAAAAAGGCGATTTATCATCGTCCACAGCCAAAGAAACGAATGGTGCAGATCGAGGATGGACCTTCAAACTCAAAAGACAAAGCTCTTGTTGTCACACATGAAGATGAACGGTTCAACTGGAACAACTTCATTTCCAAAAAGGGAAGTCTTGCTCTTGTTGCTGAAATCATAGAAGAACGAGAATCATCTGAAGAAGTTACAGAAGAAGAAATGGAAGAGGTTCTAGTAGACTACTTCAGATCCTCAGCGGAAGAAGAAGAATGTATCAGAGGTACCCTAAACCCTGTTTATTTGACACAATTCTTAAAACTTTTGCAGGTAGCTTCGATTCTGATCACAAAGAGGAAAGTCCTAAGGAGACGAAGTCTGAGTGTGTGGAGGTGATTGATGTAACCAAGCCTGTAACACTGGAGAGCTTAACCAATATTGCCAACAAAGCACTCATGGCCAATACGAACGAGGTAGTCAGTTTGGAAAAACAGGTAGAAAATTTTGAAACAGCTAAAGAAACAATCAAAGCTCAAACTGTCGAATTGGTCAGACCATGCTTAAAATGTTCAGAAGTATGTGAGCAATGTGCTTAGAAAGAGAAAGCTTTTAAAGAACTTAAAACATACAATGATAAGCTGTCATACGATTACAACACCGTAAAAGAATCATATGATAAACTCAGCAGAACCATTCGACAGTATGAGAAAATTGTCAAAGAAGATGACAAAACACTTTCAATGCTCAAAGCAACTGTGATGGACAAACAAATGGCATTAATCTTCACATTAACACAATTGCTGAGTTGAAAAGTGAGCTGGAGAAAACTAAAATTGAAACAAAAAGGGTTAACAAATTGTTAATCAGTTACTCTACCAGCATGTATGTCCTTGATCACATTCTGCCAAAACCAGAAAGCGGCAAAGATGGTAAGAAAAGTGGTAAAAGTCTTGGAAAATGTTATGATCATGTTCCACCTCCTATGTGGAATAGCTATGCTAAGAAACATCCTAACGGAGTGGATAGGCGCTGAATTTAAATCTTCTCACTGACAAGAATAACGAGCTGCCTGAAAATCTTGACGTAACATATTCCAAAACAGAAAAGGAATGTGAATCTGAGGTGGTAAACAAAGTGTTTGAAAATGTATTTGAAAATGAGTCCGATAGCACAATTTACGAGAGTTCTGAGTCAAACAATGAGAAATCAGAGTCAAGTTCACCTTCTGGAAGTGAGAAAAGTTTTCATGAAAATTTTATCAAAGCTTCAGGCAGTAGTTTAAATGATGACCTAATATAGTTATCTACAAACTGAAAGGATCAGAACTATATACTGATGAAGAATTTCCAGTCCAGAATTTAAATTTTGACCGTGTCGATAAATTCTTTAAACTCATGAAGTTGAAACATCTGAACTTGAGAAGAATATTGCTTGTTTCTACTCAAAACCAAAGAAATCTAACAAAAACATTCATCCAACAGGTAGAAGTTATCCTGAAAACAAAAGGATGGGTTAGGGTTTGAAAAGAAACGAAATAACAAATCACGAAAATCTGTTTCATAAAGAAAGTTGAGTTTGTTTTTGGAACAAATATTGTTGAAGAAAAAAAGTCATTAACAAACAAACCAATGAAGAGTTTAAGAAAGAAAAAGATCTTCGTGAACAGAGTTTGGAACACACAGTCGGAAATGACAATAGAACTTGTTACAGATGTAACAAAGTTGGGCATATTGCGAGACAATGTTCTCAAAATCGTCCAAAACCTGTTCATGAACAAAGAAGGTTCACAGTTGATGAAAAGAAATAGGGTCCAGAGTTTGTGCCAACAAAGATTCTAAAAAGGAAAGAAGATTCCAGTTCTAATGTGAAACCAACAACTGAAATCATTTCTAAATTTGAAGTTGGTGAAACATCAAAGAAAAATGAAAAGAAAGAATCCAAACTTTACATCAAAAGGCATTTTCAAAGGCACAAACCTGGGTCGCCAAACCCAAAACATCTTCTGTGACCACAAAATCAACCATTGTCCTAGTAAAATCAAAAGAAAAGACTGAATCACAGACTGGACAATGGGTTGAGATTAAGAAAGATGCCAAAGTTGTCAAAGTTCCAACGGTCGACATTGTCATCCCACCCAAGACCGAAAGGGCTTGGGTCTCTCTTTTTAAGTAATTTGTTTTTCATGAGTGCAGGGGCTTCTAAGGTCAATTATTTCAAAGTGGATCATGGACAGTGGAGCTTCTAGACACATGACAGGGATGTTGGCTTTTTTGTACAAGTAAAAGCCATCAGGGGAGGATATGTTGGGTTTGCCAGAACACAGGGCGGCAGGATCGTGGGAGAAGGAATTTTGACAAACGGAGTCATGTCTTTCGACAAAGTGAACTACATTGTTGAGCTCGAGAATAATTTATTGAGCATCTCGCAGATTTGTGATAAGAAGTTCAAAACACACTTCAATGACAAGGAATGTCTCATTCTCATACCGGGTTTCGTTATTCCTAAGGAGTGGGTCCTCATGCGCGCTCTGCGAGAAAATGATCTATATGTCTTATTCATGAGCGTCGCATCCACTACTTCAAAGGAAGGACAGTGTTTTGTATCTAAGGCTACTGAGAAGGAATCAATCCTATGGCATAGGAAGATGGGTCACATACATCTAAGAAAGATGAACTTTCTGGTGCACAACAATCTGGTGGAAGGGGTGAGTCTCAAAAATTTTCATTTATCAGATGACTGTATCAGCTGCAAAAAGGGGAAGCAGCACAAGAAGTCGCACCGAAGAAGCTTCTCAACTCCATCAAGCTTCCACTAGAAAGGCTACAAATGGATCTCTTTGGGCCTATCAATGTGAAAAGTATTACAGGAGATCTATACTGCCTGGTCGTAATAGATGATTTCTCAAGATTCTCATGGGTTTTCTTTCAAGAAAGAAAGAATGAAACGTTCGACAATTTGATGATCTTGTTTCGAAAGATTGAGAACCTTTACCATTTGTCTATCAAGAGAATCAGAAGTGACAACGGTACTGAGTTTAAGAACAACAAGATGCTCGAATTCTGCAATGCTAAGGGTATTCATCATGAGTTCAGTGCCCCCTATACTCCTCAACAAAATGGAGTAGCTGAATGAAAGAACAGAACGCTCATCGAAACTGCACGCACGATGCTTGCTGATTCAAAGTTACCTATCAGTTTTTTGGAGCGAAGCTGTTGCATCTGCATGTTACACCCTTAACCGCGTAATGACTGTCAAGAAGCACAAAAAGACATGCTTTGAACTTCTTAACTAGCGAAAACCTAATCTAGAGTTTTTGGAGCCTTTTGGATCACCGTGTATCGTATTGGACCCGGAAGGAAAATTCGGAGCCAGATCTTTGGAAGGTTTCTTCGTAGGATATGCAAGTCCGCAAAAGAGAGTCTATCTTCCAAGCATGAATCAGGTTATTGTTGCTCAACACGTTGATTGCCAGAGATACACAACGCCCATACAAAACCTGGAGATCCTTGGCTGTTCAATTATGATGGGTTGTGGAATTCATTTGATCTGCCTGAAGAACCATCTGAGGAAGAGCTCATCTTGCTATTCTAACAACATCAGATATCTAATCAAGAGCAAGTAACAGGGCCATTGGTAATCTCTCCAACATCAACACCTTCCTCAGTAGCAGGTCCGAGCAACACTCAGTCAGAACTAGTTGTTCCACCAGTTCAGAATATTGCAGAACCATCTTCCCCTCAGCCAGCAGATGCAGAACCTGAACAAGATCCTACTTTTGATAATGGGGATTCCAGTTCCGATGAAGGATCAGAAGAGATTTCAAGTTATCTTAACAATCAAGTTGCTGAGACCAGTGCGAGGAATGAGGCTACTTCTTCAGAACATGTTGCAGAACAGAATATCACAAACTTAGAAAGCTCAGTAAATATTCAAGGAGAAGTAATGCCAAGATCTGTCTCCTACCATCCAACAGATAACATCATTAGAGAACTACAGGCTTGCGTGAAAACGTGAAATCAGATCAATAAGGATCTAAGTTGCTTTTATTCCAAAGTTGCTCCACTCCAAAATAAATTTTCTCATAGTTGTTTTATTTCTCAGGTAGAACCAGGAAACATCAGAGATGCTCTTAAAGATGACAGTTGGGTGGAAGCAATACAGGAAGAATTATTGCAATTCCAGAAACTTGGAGTATAGGAACTTGTTGACCTACCACCAAAGCAGAAAAGGATAAGCACTCGGTGGGTTTACAAGTTCAAAAGGGATGATAGAGGAGTGGTTGTTCGCAACAAAGCTCGGCTCGTAGTTCAAGGTTTTCGTCAGCAAGAATGGATAGACTACAACGAGGTCTACGCCCCAGTCACACGTCTAGAAGCTATCCGCATTTTCCTAACTTTCGCCTCATGGAAAGGTTTCAAAGTGTACCAATTGGATGTGAAGTCTGCTTTCTTATATGGTAAAGTAAAAGAGGAGGTTTATGTCGGCCAACCACCGGGGTTTGTCAATCTGATTAACAAAGATAAGGTCTACTTGCTGAACAAAGCTTTGTATGGTTTACACCAGGCCCCGAGAGCCTAGTACGAGACGCTTTCAAAACATCTTCTAGCTAACCGATTCACCAGAGGAACAGTAGACAGCACCCTCTTTACCAAGGAAGTAGATGGACATCTGATTATTGTGCAAATCTATGTGGATGATATCATCTTTGGATCGACAAATGAAAAGCTGTGCAAGGACTTCAAGAAAGTCATGAAAGAAAAATTCGAAATGAGCGCTATGGGAGAGATGAAATTCTTTTTGGGACTTCAGGTTGAACAACTGCCAGACAGTTTGTTCATTCACCAGACGAAGTATGTTCATGATGTGTTTGAGAAATTTGACATGACAGGAACTAAACCCGCATCTACTCCTTTAGCCACAAACCACGACATTTGTCCAGACGACTATGGAGAAAAAGTTGATGAAACATTATATCGCTCCATGATCGGATCCTTTATGTATCTCACAGCTTCAAGACCGGATATCATGTACCCCACATGCCTTTGCGCCAGATATCAGTCAAGCCCGAAGGAAACACATCTGTTGATCGTCAAAAGGATCATGCGCTACTTGAAAGGATGCCCAAGCACCGCTTGTGGTATCCACGACACGACGATTTCAACCTTGCGGGTTACTCTGACTCTGATTTTGGTTGCTGCAAATAGAACGCCAAGTCTACAACGGCAGGATGCCAGATCTTCAGAATATGTTTGATAACGTGGCAATGCAAGAAACAGACCGCGGTCGCTCTCCACTTGCGAAGCTGAATACGTTTCAGCATCCAGTTGTTGTTCCCAGATACTGTGGATACAACAACAAATGAGAGACTATGGTCTGCAATTTATTGATACGCCCATATTCGTAGATAACAAGGCGGCTATTGATATCACGGTCAATCCTTGTCAACACTCACGCACTAAACATATCAAGATTCGATACCACTTTATCCGTGACTGTCACGAGAAAAAGTTAATACGAATTGAGTAAATCCACACTGATGACCAAAAAGTAGATTTTTTCACCAAAGCTTTTGACAGAGCAAGATTTCGAAATCTTTCAAAATTAAACGGTTTAAAGAATTTATCATCAGGGGATATTTATGAGGTTGAGTTTGAGGATGACTATGTTGGGACGTGATCCTCACTAGTAAGTCAAAATGTAATATGTAAATAGTTTACATCCTTTCTTAAAACAAAAACAAATAAATATGTTTTTGATTTTAGGGGGAGAAAAAGTTGTGAAAAATACAAAAACATTGAAAAAATCAAGAAAAATACAAAAACATTAAAAAATACAAAAAAGAGTTTTGTGTATAAGAGGAGATGATAGTAAATCAGTGGACCATTACAGTAAGCTAAAGAAATGTATTGTTTAAAAGCGTCTAAACATGTCTTTCTGAGGATATGTCGGTAGGCTTCGCACGTTCAGTAAACGGCTTTTAGGATATAAACCTAAAAAGATAAACTGGTAAATCTGTGGCTTAACATCTCTCGGATATATGGGCTTGGTACCCCGAAATTTCGTTTGAGAGAATGCCAGATTCTGAGATACTAGGTCTTTATGTTTAGTTGATATATGGGGTATTATATAAGTTCTTCTGATTTTGCGTCAGCAATGGCCTAGAACTTGTATAATACTTTCTCATTATTCACCCCCAAAAGCTGCATAAAAAAATGAAGAAAAAAATGTCATAAAAAGATACGACATTTTGCAGTACAAAAATGAAAACATTCTCAAGAGGAACACCACCTAAAGTCGAGCCTTCATTTCTTTCTCTGTACGGAAGTATTAATCTGAGCTCTCAAGGTCTCGGAATTCAACCCTTTACAGATATGAGTTAGATATGTTCACCTGTGAGATGAAATTTAGGGAATCTCGATGAGGGAGTATATTCTGAGGTGGGAAACACAGATTAGGCCATGTTGCTAAAAATTACCTAAAATATCTTGAAGCCTGTTGAGAAATGTGTAGAGGTTTAAGTGGATCAGTATACCGACAATCGAAAGAAAATCTGTTTAAAAACTTAAAGTTTCATATAGAGCAACAGTACTGGTAATGTGTCTCAATAAACTGATATGATCCTCTAACACAAACTCGCAAAATATGTTTGTACATATTGCTTTTAAGTGTTTCTAGTTTAGAGGTTTTCAAAAATTGAAAAAGATTTTCTATTTCCTAATTTACTATTTTTTACTACCGGTGATGAAAAACAGATCTTCAAAGTCAAAAGCGACAGAATGTAGAGGAAAATCGTTTGAATTACGGGCTGGGAGCTAATCTGAAAACAAAGTCTGGTTTGAAACGTTGAAAAGTCCATTAATTTGAAACTTAAAATCTAAGAATAATATCAGTTTTGGTCAAATCATGGTCAACCAAGGTCATTAACTTGGACTTCGTAGCCAAAACAGTTAAACAAGTTCATTAACTTGGACTTGGACAACTGTGGATAATTAAAACTGAAAACAAACGAAAAAGTTGAAAGGTTGAGAAAATTTCAAAGGGCCAAAAATTTTCGCACGAAAATTGAGAATTCCGCATGAAAATCTGGCTAAACATCACAAGCCAAATTTTCGTACGAAAATCATATGCCTATATATAAGGGAGAGCTGATCAGTTTTCCACGAAAAACTATTAGAAAATTGGTGCGGATTCTCTGAGGCGACTTGTGTTCTTTCTCTCATTTCACTAACTTTTCGACATACTCGATACATTAGGGAGGTTGATTTGCACACCTCTTGTTATTGCTAAGGTATTCACCGAGTTTGAACCGTGATTTTGGACTATTAAGGACCTTAAACGGACTAAAACATAGATCTAGGATAAACTAGCTGGTAAAATATAAAATTGAACCCTCCAATGTTAAAATCGGCAAGATTAACTAAGATTTACCGTTTCAATTTCTTGAAAATGTCAAAAATTGCAAGTGTTTTGAGTCGTTTTGAAAAATTGTTAACTGATGGGGAAGACAGATTTTCGCACGAAAATCCTTTATTTTCGCACGAAAATTTATGCAAAGGATTGTTTACATATGTCTTCTTTATTTTCGCACGAAAATTTAGATATCATATAACCAGTCTATTTTCGTACGAAAATTTAGTTAATATTGTGTTTGTGAAATTTTTTCTAACTTTTTCATGTCTCTCTATTTCACAGAAAACCACATATGAGTTCCATCTAGTGCACAACTCTTGCTGCTTAATCGACAAGGATGTGCTGGAGTTTGCTCCATTCTCGCAGTATATAGATTTTCTGGAGAGGCTGCCGGTATACTATGCCCTTACACATCAATACGACGTTTATGCTTCTCATGTCGATCATTTTTGGGCTGCAGCAGAGTTGAAAGCTGATTCTAGGGCTATTGCATCAGCAGTTAAGATTGGAGAAAATGATGTGGAAATTACGATCACAGAGGATCTGATCCGAAGAGTATTACATCTGAAAGATGAAAGCGATTATCCTACAGGGTTTACTGAGAAGTTCGTCAAAGGCTGCTTTTACCGAATGGGCTACAATGGGTATGTGAACTCCGCTCCGTTCAAAATTAACAAGCTGGGTCTTCCCTACAGATTTCTTGCTCACTGAATCACACGCGCTTTAAGCCACATGAAAGGGGGTTGGGATGACTTGGTTGATTATCACATGTGTATGATGGTAGCTGTGATTTTGAATAAGCCTTACAACTTCAGTAAGGTGATATTTGATCAGATGGTTATGAATTTGGGTAAGGGTCGATTTTTGCAGTACCCTCGATTTGTTCAGATGATCCACGACCACCTTCACCCCAATCTCGAGAAAAAGAAGGGAGATATTTTGAAGTTAGAACACATGTCTTCGTCTGATCTCCATAACATCAGCAACTACCGCAAAAGTGGAAAGGCCCCAGCGTTTAAGCCTATCTTCGGAACATTAGTGAAGGCTGATTATGTTGCCCTGCCAAATGGCAAATGGAGGAATGAGGGCAGCGGTGATGAAGCTGATGAAGCAGATATGATGGAGGACTTCATTGAAAAACGAAGCATATGGTATGTAAAAGGCGAAGGAGAGAAGGGTCACTATGGTAGAAAGAAAGCAGGATCCAGTTCGTCTGCTACAAAAAGGAAGAAAACGTCAGAAACCTCATCTTCTGCCCCCCAAACGTCAGAAGAAACAAGCTAATGTGGGTACAGGTTTGATTGACGAACCTGATGTCGAACATATTAATGTTGAAGAAACAGTGCAAGCAACGGGCACAGTTCAAGTTGAAGAAACTGTTGAAGAAACGACTGCTGATATAGAAAGAATGGTTGGTATTGAAACCGAGGCAGGTGGTGGCGATGATGAAGGGCCATCATCAAGCACTGATTCAGAGGATAGGAGAGAAGGAGACAGGAGAGAGAGAAAAATAAAAGAGCAAGAGAAGAAACTGTTGGCTGAAGAAAAGAAGCATAAGGCTACAGGTGACGACGATACTACTTATGAGCCGTCTGAGGCCGAAGAGGAAATCTCTATAGTCAAGCCTGCAAAGAAGAAAGCTGGTAAAAGAGAAAAGCGTGTTGCAGCTAGAAAACCTGAGTCTACTGCAAAGAAACTGAGGATCAAGCTGAAGTCAAAACCTACTGAGACTCCCGTTGCTCCAACTGCTGAAATTTCATCTGAACGTCCTGCATCTCCTCCTCCTACGTCTCAGCCTCCGCCAACAATTGAACCTCCAATAGTTGAACAGCATGTATCTCCTCCTCCTCAACAAACCACGACAGAGGTTCCTGTTCCATCTCCTCCACCAGTAGATGAACCTCCTTTTGTATCTCCTCCTGTTTCGTCTCCGCCACTGACAACTTCATCAGCTCATCCTACACAGCAACATCCACCAGCAGACACAATCTTTGATGATTTTTTCTTTGATATGGGTGCTATTCCAGGGGAGATAGGCTCACAGCTGATGACGTGTATGTTGGAAGACTTGATGAGTCGGAAGCAAAGTTGAAAAGTGCTGATGAGAAGATTAAGATCCTTGAGTCTGATAGAGATAGCATCAGAGAAATTCTAAAGTTGGTCACTGACGATAGTGAAAGATACTTTCAGGCTTCACAGAAAGTTACTGCTTATGAAGAAAGGATCAAGGTTCTGGAGAATGAGAGGGAGATCCCAAAGGCAACTTTGAGCAGTTATGAGACTGAGAATCAAAGGATAATCAAGAAAATGGAAGAATATGAGGCTGAGAGAGAGTCAAACAACAGACAGGTTAGCTTATGAAGAAAATCTTGGTTCAAACTCTGGGCATTTCTTTGGCTGATGAGATAGAGAAGATTGAGAGAGAGGAGGCTAAAAAAGAGTTGCTGAAAGAGAACAAGCTTTGAAAGCTATATCAGATGCAGAAGGTAGAAGAAAAGAAAAGATTGATGATATTCCTGCCTCTAGTTCTCATATGCAGGAAGCTGTGGTTTCATCGGATCCTTTGATTGAACAATCTGCGCCGGAAGCTGAATCTGTGCCAGTGTCTTCTGAGATAATCGTCTATGATCCAACTGTTGATGTTAGCAAGAGGTTTGTTCTTCAACGAGAAGGGATCTTAGAATCGATGACGAAAGAAAAGGCGATAGCGCAGAGGGAACTAGAAAAGGAGATTGATGAGATGATAGACGGAACGTATGATCATTTAGAGAAGGAAGGATTTGAATATGTAGCAAGCTTATTTGATAATTAAAATTTGTTTGTTGATGCTTACATGAACGACTCTATTTCTGAACTAACTGATGAACAGGTTAAGGGGGTCATCGATTGAAGTTGATGAGACAGTGCCAAAACCCAAAGTCATCTACCTTGAGCACGATGTCGAAGAAGGAGAGTATGTTCATAACTACTCGAAGGCTGATCTTGCAGAGTTGTTTGGCTTACAAGAAGATTCATCTGAGTTCGACTTTGAAGAAGAGTTAAAGAATACAAGCTCAGAGTCGAATAACTATGTGTTTGAAGACATCCCGCAAGCAAATGATTATGACAGAGTCATCACTGAAGATTGGGATTCAGATGATAATGAAGAGGCAAGGTATACAGGTGAAGGAACAGATGTGTTTCCTACCCTTGCTGAAATGACTGCTTAGATCAACGATGATATGCTAAAGCAAAAGGTAGCTGAAGCAGTAAAAGAAGGAATGGCTCAGATACCACCGACAAAAGAAGAAATCATAGAAATGAAGAAGAAATGGTTCAAGGAGATGCCGCCTGAAAGAAAGTTCCGTCGTCCATTAGCTTTCTTCACCAGAGATCCTGATGCATCTCTGGGTGACATTATCAGTTGGGGATGGATCGAAGAACTAGATGTGTATGCGTTGAAACGTGAGTATGGAGTGCAATACTTCAAACGACTGGGTGATGTAAAGACCCTACCAGAATGGGACGTGAAAGAGTTGGTACAGACAAAGACGTTTAGTATGAAGCTACGACCAAATGATCAACGTCTATGGAAGCTTATCAAGTTTGAAGCTGAACATGGCTTCAACTTATGGAAGCCACACAAGCCATGAACCGTGACAAAGATCGATCCAGTATCTAAAGAGAAAGATGTGACTTTGATTGTCAAGAGGCCACGTGTTATGAAGAATATGCCCTTGAAGAAAATGGAACAAGATTTTTACAAAATCTTCAAATGGTGGCACTATGATTCGAGTACTGGAGAGGTTGTGTTGAGCCTGATGAAGGTTCATGGGATATGTCTGAAGATTTGTCTGAAACTGTGATCATGCACAAGAGAATTTGGGTTGTGGCGTGCGATCAGACTGTTGGATCCAATGTGGCTGATCAACTGCTCAGAAAAAGATATTGAACGCCTATTCTTCATCAAGATCAGTTATGAAGAAAAAGATAAAGAGCAGGCCATGCAGTTCCCCGAAAATTGTGAATGTTTGTTACGCTAACAACATTAATTCAGGTAAAGAATGGAACACTTCATGGAGAAAGCTTGAAGATAAAGAGCAGAAAAAGAAAGATCAAAATGAAGAAAGAATCGAAGCACGATGAAAGCTGGCCACCCGTGAAAGATTCAAGTTCGGGAACACGTACAACCGACCTCCTCCTACAGATCAAACTCTCATTTCTTCAGAGGAGCGTCGAAGGCCACGCAAGCGATTTTTCGGATGATCAAGTCAAATCTAGTTAAAGTTTTGAAGACTGTCCAAGACTGCGGCAACATCCAAGGGGAGTCTCTTGGTGCACCTATGTCTATTGCCTACGTCTAGGACAAGTCTATTGTACAGTTAGGGTTTCACAGTGTCAAAAGTTTAGTTTTGAAAGTTTTGTAAAGATGTTAATATTTTCGTACGAAAATTTGTAGGAATTTTCGAACGAAAATTTCATGCGAAAATCCATGCCTCATAGTCACTAGATGTTGTCAAGTCTTGCCTATAAATAGGTGACTTAGGATGTTTTTCTGGCATGCTGTTCTGGTGATCAGAGGCGAAGCCCTGCTCGAGTCTGTAATCGTTTCAACGTTAATCAATATACAGACGGTTTGTTCAATCAGCTAACAATGAATTCCGCCTCTGTTAGCTAAGCAAGTCCGACCGGAAGCTCACAAGTTGGGTCCAATCCTAAGCATTCACAAGGATCTTCAAAACCCAACAAGCATTTGATAGAAACTTTGAAAACTACATTGTCAGAAAAAAAAAAAAAGCTAAGTCAATACCCAAGAAAACCGGAAATCCCATTTTCCATAACCAATGTTTTGCACAATCAACTTCAACTACTAGTCTGTGTAAACGGTAATTTTCACATTATGCAAACCTTCATCGAAATTGTTTAACCACCTGAATACTATTTTAATCCCACTAAATTTCCAAGAATTAATCATTTCTCAAATTTGACACTGAAATTTCCTCCACCCCCCCCCCCCCCCCCCAATTATTGGCAAATGTTGAGTATTTAACTTTTTTGGCCCATAATTGTCACATCACCATGATAAACATTTGCTCTGCTCTCGGTGACTAACCCACTATCTTAAAAACTATGTGATTTCATGATACTACCAACACTCTCCAAATACTCTAACATGATCCCGAATAATCGTATTTGATGCGGAAAATCCGCATCAAATGTGACTAGAAAATCCGCATAACTCGTTTTAATCTGTATTTTCTGATAACTTAAACATTGTGGATTACTTGGACCGTGTCCTGGATATCCTCAGCTCATTAAATTGCTAATGGCCTCGACTTAAGCGCGGGGTGTAGGCATACCCCTGACATATGCCAAAGCTATATTAAAATATTTTCTTACTCATATTGGGGATACCCCTTCGTGGGTTAAAATGGCGTGTCGGTTAATCATGTTATTCGGTTTTTGTATTGGATCCCATATGTATTAACAGACTTGTAAAACTGTATATAAGATCATTTTGAATTGTCCCTAGTTATTTATGAAAATCATGTGACTTGTGCACTTAAAACAATTTTGAAATATTTTCAAAATGTGTCGGATATTTTTATTTACCAGTGAAAACTGACGTATTTTCAAAAGACTAATCGCAAGTTGCAAGTACATAAATAGGCTGGAAGCTGCTCGATAAATGCTTAATAGGAATTTGCAACTCCTAGCATTGAAGCCAAGAGTCTAATCTTAGATTCGCCTTGTATATTTTACAATCCTCATGTGGATCTTATTGCAAACGTCTGTAATTATATTTTGAACATTTGAACATTTACGTTTTTAATAGTAATTTAAATCCAAGACTTTTGATGTGCTATTTGTGTTGTTTGACTATGACGACATCAATCTTACGTCACGATACTCCCCACCCAGGCCCACCGGGATTTGGTTGGAAATTCAGGGTGTGACATCATGCCAATTCAACAAGGGTCGTGGTCAACTTTAAGATTCGCAAAATCTGGGATAGTACAGCAAGCGCAAGTACACTGACCACGGGGCCGTGCTCTGTCACCATGGGGCGTGTTGGTATAAAGACCTAACATCTGCAGTTAATGAAGGGAGAGAAAAAGTCCACCATGGGGCCGTGCCAGGCAGGTACGGGGCCATGGTTGCCCTCTATTTCCAGCTATAAATAGAGGTCAAACTTTGCGACTTTCGGTTGCGAACCGATCCCTAGAACTGGAATTGACGAGCCGAACATGTTTACACATGTTCTAATAATTATTACCCAGTTATTGAAGTCTTAAAACATATTTTATAACACCTGCATTATCAGGTTATGATTATTTTCAAAACTTACCCGTTTGACTTTTTAAACGATAATATGTTAACCTATCAATTGACCAAGAAAACGTGATTCTTAGGAGGTGTTGAGGGATTAACACCTACGTAATTACGATCACGTAGCCATGTTCGTCTCGAACAATGGCTGGACCATTAAGCTCTAAACCAAAAGTCAAAGCATTTATCGAAAATGATTTACTTTTGGCTTTAAAAGCCTTATAAACAACAAGGTAGATGAACGGAACACTTATAAGTGATCCTAAGATGAAAATGAACTCAGTAGGATGCTCCTTTATGATCAGGATCTTCCAATCTAGAGAGTAGAAGAGATAATAAAAGAATGAGCAAAGAAATGGGGTTGAACAAGGGTGCTATTTATAGTTGAAGAGGATTAAGGAGGAGCTTCCAGGTGTTAAGAGGAGTTAAGAGGAGGCTATTAGTGCCATGGACGTGGCCTAGCAGTTTGGGAGCCCATGGTTTCGAAAAGGGGTGTTTTGGAGCTTTGTGTGGCCTCCAAGCCAAAACAAAACAAACCTGGCAGACCCAAATTGTAAGCTACGATCTAGGGACCATAAGCTACGGTCGGGCCTAGCCAGCCACACCCACAACTTTCATTTGTGACAATTTTGGCCCCTTTGACTTCCTTACTTGCGTGTAACGTTATAAATAGCATATAAAGCCTTCCTTGGCCAATATTAGGCACACCCAAGAGTATGACCAACATCATAAAACTCCTGGTTCGTTAAAAGGTCATTCAGAGGTAAGAATTAACATGTTGACGCTTTTAACCCTTCGTCACACAAACTCTCCAACAATTCTACAAACGGCTTCTCACGCCCAACAAGTGGCTAAATTGAGAATACGAACACCGTATAAGGTCACTCAGAGGCATAGTTTCAGCATGTTACACTTTTAGTCCTTCCACATCCATTCTTTCATTGTTAGGCAAAAATAGTCCTTCCTAGTAAACGTTTGACATTATTAGTATTAGGGACACGTGTCAATACATTATTGGACATGACTTTACGAGGTGTTGCATCCCCCCCCCCTAAAAGAAATCTCAACCTCGAGATTTACTCAAAAAGATGGGGGGTACTTTTGTCACATAGTGGACTCAACCTCCTAGTATACTACGGGCCTCAACGGGCATCCCGTTTAACCTTTACAATAGGTATAAACTTTTTTCGGAGCTTCTTAACCTGTCGATCCTTGATCGAAATCGGTTTCTCAATGAACCTCAGGTTTTTGTCAATTTGCACATCATGATGCGACATTGCTAGCGACTCATCGGCTAGACATTTCTTCAAATTACAGATGTGGAACACATCGTGAATTCCACTAAGCTCCTCAGGTAGCTTAAGCATATAAGCTACTGATCTGACACATTCGATTATCTCGTATGGTCCTATGTATCTTGGGCTCAACTTGCCCTTCTTTCCAAAACGCATCACACCTTTCCTGGGTGATACTTTCAATAAAACCTTGTCCCCTATTTGGGACTTAAGAGGTTTGCGCCTGTTATTAGCATAGCTTTTTTGCCTATCACAGGTAGCTTTGAGACGATCACAGATTTGTATTATCTTATCTGTGGTCTCTAGGACAATCTCTGGTCTAGATAGTTAGGCTTCCCCAACTTCATCCCAACAAACGGGCGTTCTGCACTTTCTCCCATACAAGGCCTCAAAAGGAGCAGCCTTGATGCTTGTATGATAATTGTTGTTATAGGAGAATTCTATTAGGGGTAAGTGGTCATCCCAACTTCCTCCTAAATCAATCACGCACGCCCTAAGCATGTCTTCCAAAGTTTGAATGGTACACTCACTCTGTCCATCTGTCTGAGGATGGTAAGTCGTACTAAAGTTTAATTTCATGCCTAATGACTGCTGGAAACTTTTCCAGAAATGAGAAGTGCAACTAGTATCCCTATCGGATACAATAGATATTGGCACAGCATGTAGGGACGCAATCTCGTCCACATATAACATAGCCAACTTGTCGGAGCTATAAGTCTCCTTTATAGGTAAGAAGTGTGCTAACTTGGTCAATCTATCCACAATGACCCAAATCGTGTCATTACCATGTTTGGTCTTAGGTAACTTGGTAATCAAATCCATAATTACCATTTCCCATTTCCATGTGGGAATTTCAAGTTGTTATAGAAGTCCTGACGGCTTTTGATGTTCAACCTTAACTTGCAAACACGTTAGACACTTAGCTACATAGGTGGCTATCGATTTCTTCATACCCATACACTAGTAATTCTTTTTCAGATCTTGATACATTTTGTCACCTCCAGGGTGAACTGAGTATCTAGTATTATGCGCTTCCTGGAGGATTACATCTCTAAGTCCTCCAAGACACTAGAACCCAGATTTTGTCATTAAATCTAAGGATTCCATCTTTTCCAGGTGTCAACTGTTCAACAGTTCCACCTACTTCTTCACTAGGAACATTAGCCTCTAACAGGGCTTCCTTTTGCGTATCTAGTAGCTTCTCATTCAAGTTGTTGACGAGCTCAATGCTCTTGGCGTTAATCCTAAACGGCTTAACCCTTTCCTTACGACTTGGTGCATCGGCAACCACATTTGCCTTGCCTGGATGGTAGCGAATTTCACAATCATAATCATTAAGTGTTTCCATCCAGCGGCGCTGTTGCATGTTCAAATCCTTTTGATTGAACAGATGCTAGTGATTTTTATGGTCAGTGTATATAATACACTTCGTGCCATATAAGTAATGTCTCCATAGCTTAAGTGCAAATACAACGGCACCCAATTCCAAATCATGGGTGGTGTAATTCTTTCATGCACCTTAAGTTGTCGTGATGCATAAGCAATCACCTTGCCTCTCTGCATCAGCACACAGCCAATGCCGGTGTGCGAGGCATCACAGTACACAACAAAATCTTTAATACCCTCAGGTAGAGTTAGTACAGGAGCATTTCTCAATTTATGCTTTAAAATCTCAAAAGATTCTTGATGTTTGGGACCCCAATCATACTTGACATTCTTACGGGTCAAGGTAGTTAAAGGAGTGGTTATCCTAGAGAATTCAATGAACCTTCTATAATAACCAGCCAATCCTAAGAAACTACGAATCTCTGATGGAGTCTTGGGTACTTCCCAATTCATGATGGCTTCAATCTTGGCGGGATTCACTTAGATACCACGCTTACTAACCACATGTCCAAGAAATTGGACTTCTCGAAGCCAAAATTCACTTTTGGAGAACTTAGCATAGAGCTTCTCCTATTTTAGTAGTTCTAGTATGCACCGAAGATGTTTCTCGTGATCAGGTTGATTATGAGAATAGATAAGTATGTCGTCTATGAAGACCAATGACAAACTTATCTAAATATGGCTTACAGACTCTATTCATGAGATCCATGAATGCTGCAGGTGCATTAGTGAGCCCAAAATTCATCACTAGGAACTCATAATGACCGTATCTGGTCCTGAAGGCAGTCTTTGAAACATCTTCATTTCTAACCTTCAATTGATGAGAACCCGACCTTAAGTCGATCTTAGAAAAGTAGCTAGCCCCTTGAAGTTGGTCAAACAAATCATCGATCCCAGACAGCGGATAATGATTCTTGATCGTTATTTTGTTTAATTCACGGTAGTCAATGCACATACGCATCGACCCGTCCTTTTTCTTGACAAACAAGTTAGGAGCTCCCCAAGGCGAGGAACTAGGCTGTATAAAGCCTTTTTCTAAAAGTTTGTCAAGTTGAGTCCTTAATTCCTTCATCTCTATGGGTGCTAATCGATATGGAGCTCTTGCAACAGGTGCGGTGCTGGTAGCATATCAATCCTAAACTCTACTTGCCTATCTGGAGGTAGTCCGGGTAATTCTTTCGGAAACACGTTAGGGTACTCGGAGATGATGTGAATATTTTTAATCTTAGGCTTTGGCTTTCTATTGTGACTTGTGTCATGTAAATGACAATCATCTCTTCAGACACTTGGATGCCTTAAGTATTGACACTTCCCCAGGCAATTCATAGTGTGAATTTCCATGGATGGTGAGCACTTCACCAGATGGGGTTTTGACTTCGATGAGTTTCTTATCATAGGCAATGCGGGCTTGGTTATGAGATAACCAATCCATGCCTAAGACTACATCGAACCCCGCCAATTTCATTGGCAGAAGAGAGATAGGAATAGAATGATTCTTAATAAAAATGGAACATCCATCAAGAATGGAAGATGTGGTTTCTACGGTTCCATCGGCGAGCTCTACTTCATAAGTTATGTCTAGAGTTCTTATAGGTAAGTTTAATAGTTTACTAAACTTATGGTGGGCAATAGTTTCTTTGATAAGGTCTACAAACTTGAACCATCCCAAATTATACGGGGCACATTCCCTGTCAATCGAATCATAGCCTTCCACCAAATTAGGGCATCGCCCTTGAAGGATTGTGATAAATATTTCACAACGTCCTTATCAGCACAACCACCGATGTCCACAATGGTTTCTATCTCATCTAGCCATCTCAAGGCTTCTATAACTCCTTTTTCACCATTAAAATCTCAGGGCTTACATGAAACAAAGTATTTATAGGTACAACTATCCTTAGAAGAACGTGACCTTTCTCGAAGCTTTAACTTCTTTGGTTCACTCCTCGCATTTGAAGAGTGAACAGAACTCTCCTTACGAGTTGATGAATGGAAATAGATAAGGGCTTGGAGCGAGTAGCACTCAACTCCTTTTGATTAGCTATGAAAGCATTCATAGCCTTTCCAACCTCAGCGGCAATCATAGCTTGGAGATTAACTCTCTCGTTATTACGACTAGCATTCGTGTTATCATTATCATTAAGTCGACTACTAGCTTCATTAGAGTGAGCCATTTTGTATGCTTGGTACTAATCACCAAAATAGGTATGTATTAGCCATGGTATCATTAAGCCATATAGGATTTAAGGTTTGGATATATAAATCCTTCGCCTTTTTGGACCAGTGTGCACAAAGTCACAACTGCCAGGCTTTAACATTTCAAATGAATGTTCTCTAGGATATCTTAGTATAATTAGCCTAGGTCTCAAAGGACCATCAAGGGCAACTGAAATTTGGACATAGTCCATTAGTTATTGGACAGTGGATCATAAAGTCACAACTGTCATTGTCTTAATAACAATTATAGATAGCTCATAGGCTTGTCACGAAGGACATTAAAATATGGCACATTGGTCTGTCACGAAGGACATTAAGATATGGCACATAGGCCTGTCACAAAGGACATCAAAATATGGCACATAGGCCTGTCACAAAGGACATCAAAATATGGCACATAGGACTGTCGCAAAGGACATCAAGATATGGCACATAGGCCTGTCACAAAGGACATTAAAATATATAAGCCGCAATCTAATTTGATCAAGGGGCTTTAAGGCTTGAACATAGTTCATCACCTTTGGACAGGGAGTCATAAGACTACAACTGTCGTTATCATAATCGACGATATAATATGTCCCGTAGGCAAATCAATTAACATCTCATAAGATGTTAAGATTGATGATCATCGCACTAATGATATTAGTCGTGATCTCATTGATCATATAGACTATGAGGCATGAGAATAGCTCACTACCTTGGACAGGGAACCCTAATGTCACAACTGTCATTGTCTTAATTGACAATATAGCCCACAGGCAACATATCACTAATGGATGTTAAATTATTGCCCGTAGGCAACAAATCACTAATGGGTGTTAGATCATAGCCCATAGGCAATACATCACTAATGGATGTTAAATCATAGCCCGTAGGCAACACATCACTATTGGATGTTAAATATGATCACCGCACTGATGATATTAGCCGGGATCAAATTGGATCACATAGGCTATAAGGCTTGGGTATAGTCCATCACCTAGACGGCTAGTGTGGTTCCTCATGTCACACTGCCAGGAGTATTAACATTACTTGAATGTTAACACAGAATTGTCTTAATGGTTGAAAATAGAAGTCATGGTCGCATTTGACCATAGTGACTTTTGAGACTTGAACATAGTTCACCACCTCTGGATAGAAGGGGTAATCTTCCTTAACTATCATGATAGAAGGGCTATTCATCCTTAACTATCGTTTATACTTGCCAAATAATATGGACTTTGCCAATTGGCTGCCAAAACTATTAAGAGGATCTTTTGGAATTATATAGCAGATTGATAAAATTCAAATTAAAATAGAGACGATCGCTTGAAAAGGATGTAATGGATACATATATAAATAATTCCAAAGATTTCATTAAAATGATAAGAAATTATAATACTTACCTTAAACAGGACTTTGAAATATTTAAGTTAATTTTCCACGCATGGACTAAAAGGAAAATACATGTCCACATAAGGACTAAAAAGAAATACTTGTCCACATATGGACTAAAATGAAAATGAAATATAAAATAGAAAAAGGAGTTTTCAGTCGTCTCCTTCTTCTTCATTCCCAACATTTCTCTTCTGTTTCAACGTAGTCGTCATTGACACTGAACAGTTCAGTGGTTGACGTAAATCCTCCAAATAGGGATCCATTGTACGAGTGGAATCCACAGATTCAATGGTTAATAAATGATAGGGATCACGTATTGGAGTTTGACTGGTATAAACAAAGTTTGAAATTTTAAAGATTGGGGGTAAAAAGTACGGGTCTTCAGCATCTGCTGGTATAGATTTCAAGGTCTGAATCATATTTTCTGGAGGGTTGGTTTTAGGAACTGAATTTTGACCTCGAGTAGAGGATAAAGCACCTATTCTCCAGACTGGTCGCACTGATATCCTAGTCGTAGTATGAAGCTTTGAATTCCTAAGGTTCATACGAAGAAAATCTCCATTAACGGCTTCCTTGATTGGCGACATATTCTGAAATTCATAAAATCAAAAACAATGTATATACTTAATAGGGATGAGAGTAACCCTATGTCATAGTCTAGACTCGGAAGTCTAAGGAATATGTTATTGTGTCGTTTGAGATCAAACACAAAAGACTAGTGTTGAATTCTCTCAAACGTTGGCTCAGATACCAACCTGTCACACCCTGAATTTCCAACCAAATCCCGGTGGACCCGGGTGGGGAGTATCGTGATGTAAGATTGGTGTCGTCATAGTCAAACAACACAAATAGCACAGCGGAAGTCTTGGATTTAAATTACTATTACAAACGTAAATGTTCTAATGTTCAAAATAATAGTTACAGACGTTTGTATTCCACTGGCGGATCATAAAATATACAAGGCGAATCTAAGATCAGACTCTAGGCTTCAATGCTAGGAGTTGCAAATTCCTATAAGCATTTACAGAGCATCTTCCAGCCTATTTACGTACTTGCAACCTGCGCTTAGTCTTTTAAAAATATGTATGTTTTCATTTGTAAATACAAATAACCAACACATTTTGAAATATTTCAAAATTGTTTTAAGTGCACAAGGCACATGATTTTCATAAATAACTTGGGACAATTCAAAATGGTCTTGTATACAATTTTACAAGTCTGTCAATACATATGGGGTCCGGTGCAGAAACCGAATAACATGATTAACTGACACGCCTCTTTAACCCACGGAGGGGTATCCCCAATATGGGCAAGAAGACATTTTAATATAACATTAGCATCTGTCAGGTGTATACCTACACCTCGCGCTTAAGTCGTGGCCATTAGCAATTTAATGAGCCGAGGATATCCAGGACACGGACGAATTAACTCCCAATGTTTAAGTTATCAGACAATACATATTAAAACGAGTTATGCGGATTTTCTAGTCACAATCAGACATATGATCCCATACCCGACCAAGTGGTAATAATATACCTGGCTTAACAAGTCTTAATAAATAAGAAAATACAATAAGCACAGCCGTATCCAATTAACTAGCTCGGTTTGCAATTTCCAGGAAGGCCCTAGTCTGGTGTGAATGGTATTAATAACCAATTAGATGGTCAACGAGTCCTATTCAAGTCATAGACTTGGACCAATTAACTTAAGTTATTCGAAAACGGTACGATACGCTAGATTAAGCGATGACTAGAAAAGAATGTATTTTAAACCCAACAAGTACTAAGACTTTTATAATATGGGTAAACAATTAACATTCTGGAGTCTGAAGTAAAAATGATAAGGTTAGACCCGTTTCGGTTAAATTTTATAAACTATTTACATAAGCTTAAACGTACACGTATAAGCGATGCCGGGTAACAGGATGGGTCATGAACAAGTTCTATATGCCAATATACTTTAAATAAGTTGTAATATCAGTAGGATATCAACTTATATGTCCGTTAAGGTTTTAAAATCAAACTATGCCTCATAAGGGCGTTTTAGTCATTATGTGATATAAAAGGAACTTGCATATATTCTGATTTTATGATCATAAACATTCTGGAAAAATACTTAATTTGTGATATAATATCAGTAGGATATCAATCATATGTGTGGTTTATAGTTTAAGACCAAACTATGCACCGTAAGGGCATTTTGGTCATTTCACACATAGTTTGATAGCTTATTTTTGGGATTCTGAGTTTGTAACATCTACCTATTGTAAAAACGTTTTAAATGAATTATAAAATTAGTAGGTATCAAGTCTTAGTTGGTATATATGGATTAAAATCATACTATGCGCCGAAACAGCGTTAAAGTCGCTAAATGACGATTTATGCGATGTGTTGTGAAAAATGATGTTATGATCAGGTTTATATGATCAAAATATGTTATTTAATATAGTATATCAGTAGGTAAAAAGGTTTTGTATAAAAAGCATGATTAAAATCAATTTAGGTGCCATAAGAGCATTATCATCAGTTATCGACATAATACAGGAACTTGTACTTAAACTTAGAATATAAACTGGCGTGACAACCCAAATAATCCTACTTATGATATTGCATCAGTAGGTAATGAGTTTCATAGAGAAATTTTGTTTAAAACCATTTTAGATGCCGAAAGGGCATTTTGGTCCTTTAAAAGCATAATTTACGATATTATAATAAAACTCAGTTTATGATCAGTTTAGTAACATCATAATATGTTAATTACATTAACATATCAGTATATAAGTCATTTACAAGTTCGTTATTTATTACTACCTCATTTCTTGCAAAAAGGGCATTTTAGTTAAAGCATAACATAATAACGGAACATGTGCATAAACTCATAATATGATTATGATCATGTAATATAACCTCAGAGGGTGGTTATGCTACATTAAATTATGATCATAATGCAACCCTAGATCGTAGCAAACAAATATGAATCGGGTCAGAATCGAAAGTCAAAGCAGAAGTTAAACTTTGCGACTTTCGGTTGCGAACCGACCCATAGAACTGGAATTGACGAGCCGAATATGTTTACACATGTTCTAATAATTATTACCGAGTCATTAAAAGTATTAAAACATATTTTATAACATCTACATTATCAATTATGATTATTTTCAAAACTGATTCGTTTGACTTTCTAAATAATAATATGTTGACCCGTCAATTGACCAAACAAACGTGATTCTTAGGAAGTGCCCTTTCGAGGGATTAACACCTAACTACTTATGATCACGTAGCCATGTTCGTCTCGAACAATGGCTAGACCATTAAGGTCTAAACCAAAAGTCAAAGCATTTATCGAAAATGCTTGACTTTTTGCTTTAAAAGCCTTATAAACAACAATGTAGATGAAAGGAACACTTACAAGTGGTCCTAAGATGAGAATGAACTCAGTAGGATGCCCCTTTATGATCAGGAACTTCCAATTTAGATAGTAGAGGAGATAAGAAGTGAATGAGCAAAGAAATGGGTTGAACAAGGGGGCTATTTATAGTTGAAGAGGATTAAAGGAGGAGCTTCCGGGTGTTAAGAGGAGTTAAGAGGAGGCTACAAGTGTCCATGGATGTGGCGTAGCAGTTTGGGAGCCCATGATTTCAAAATGGATGTTTTGGAGCTTTGTGTGGCCTCCAAGCCAAAACAAAACAAAGCTGCAGACCCTGACTGTAAGCTACGGTCCAGGGACCGTAAGCTACGGTCGGGCCTGGCCAGCCACACCCACAAATTTCATTTGTGACAATTTTGGCCCCTTTAACTTCCTTACTTGCGTGTAACATTAGAAATAGCATATAAAGCCTTCCTTGGCCATTATTAGGCACACCCAAGAGTATGACCAACATCATAAAACTCCCGGTTCATTAAAAGGTCTTTCAGAGGTAAGAATTAACATGTTGACGCTTGTAACCCTTCGTCACACAAACTCTTCAATAGTTCTACAAACGGCTTCTCACGTCCAACAAGTGGCTTAATTGAGAATACGAACACTATATAAGGTCACTCAGAGGCATAGTTTCAGCATGTTGACACTTTTAGTTCTTCCACATCCATTCTTTCATTGTTAGGCAAAAATAGTCCCTCCTAGTCCACGTTTGACATTATTAGGATTAGGGACACGTGTCAATATATTATTGGACACGATTTTACGAGGTGTTACACACGACCCCATGTTTCATTTGCGTACATCAGTAACGGACACAAACCTACACCAACAAGTTAAGGGGAGTTTTTTTGTGCAGTACCAAGACTTGTAATTGTCGCTATGCAATTCTGTGTCGAAGACAAGATTGATACATAAGTAAAATAAAAGATCAAATAAGAAGAAATACGTCCACCTCTACCAGTTTAATAACCTCTACTACAAAGAAATTTATAAAACCAACTCCATTTGGAATTCCATCAATTATTCGTTATAAAAAAATGAGTAATTCGGCCAATTTTCGCACCTCCAAGTTAAGAATGTTCCATAAAAGGTGCACTTAAAGAATGGTGAAGATAAAGAGATGGTGCACTTAAGTGTGCCTAGCGGACTTAGTCGTGCTCCTAGATATACATTTGTTTGTGTATTGTTTTCAAAATAAAGCATTTCGGTAAGCAATCAAAATGTGAGAATTTGAGAAACCAGAAACTGTGTGTGTTTGTATTGTGTTTTGTGGACTTAGTGTCGAAGTTGTAGAGAAAGATGTAGATGTCTACTATTTCGGTATATTGTAATCTTTGTCCATTATAATGAAATGAGTATTCTACTTCTTATATATTTTTTTGTTTATGTTTCCATCTCAGTCAAAAGTGACGTGTTATATGCATTATCAGTCCTAAAGAGGTCCCTGAAACTCTCAGGTAAAAGATATAATTTGAAGCATCTTGTGATTCAAAACTTGAATGAAAAGTTATCTATAGATAGAAGGAATGAGAGCATGAAATTGGTTTTGGGTGTAAAAAATGAATGAAGATGAGTTTGGGTGTTGGTGTTATTGTTTAAATAAAATGATTTTTATAGTTTTTTTTAATTTTAATGGCCAAATGAAACTATTATTCAAAACCAACTCAAAAGAAAAAGGGGCTCCGTAACAAGGTGCTATAGAACGATCCAGTTACATCAGCGGCTGCTCAAATTATTACTTATATAAGTTAACCACTTTAAAACGCTCTTTTAACCGTTAAAATTTAATAAATATATTTCACAATTGTCAATTCACTTCATCGTCCCCTAACCGTATCGGGTTTCAGTACCCGCTCCCCCTACTCGCTAAGGTTGCAATGGTATAACCACTTTACCTTATCAACCTGCACGGCTGCACCCACTGCTCATATGATGCCCATTGTACCATATTATAGCTATTAAATTATGAATAACTATTATATCATATATATACTAGGTTAGAACCACGTGTATTAGACGGGTTAAATAAATTAATTTTATATATTAAATAATAAAACAATACATCTTTAAAAACTGTGTTTGTTACACGGGTTAAATAAATTAATTTTATATATTAAATAATAAAACAATACATCTTTAAAAACTTCGTTTGTTACATGGGTTGAATAAATGTAATTTTATATATCAAATAATAAAAAAAGTTATATCTTTAAAGACCTTGTGGATTACACGTGTTGAATAAATGTAATTTTGTATACTAAATAATTAAAAAAGTTATATATTTAAAAAAACACATGTATTTCAACGGATTGAATATATCTAATTTTATATATCAAATAATAAAAAGGTTATATTTTAAAACTACCAACGGATATAATCGAAACGCGATGTATAAGGTGATTGCGGAGATGGTTCTAGAAAATAAGATACGATATTCATTAAGTAAATCAGTAGTCATTTGAGTAATAAAATGTTTGTGTTAATTCCGACATTTTAATTTATAAATCATGTAATCGATATAATATTTTTTTAATTAAAAATCTAACTTCTAATGAGGGGTCCAAGTGAAGCTACGTGTCACTCTGACCTTCAACTTTAATTAAAATAACTAATACCTATATATCTCTATATGAAAAAATGTCATTTATAAAATATGTGTACTTATTATTAATAAAACTGATAATGTTTTTAGTTATATATATCGATAATATATGTTAATATATATATATATATATAAATATATATATATATAGATATATTAGTATATTTAGTCTAACATATTGATATTATGGATTTCGAAACTTGTTTAGCGAGGATTTAAGATTCTATTGAAGTTTTAGTTTAACAATAATGTAAAATTACTTTTTAGATATATAGCCGTCAAAGTTAAAATATGTTTAAGCAAAATATGTTTAAGCCAGTTAAATTTAAAAAAAGAAAGCTAACCCGAAACATAAATATCGATTTAGTTATGTTTTATGTTTATCCGAACAAAAAGATAATGATGTATTATATTACAAGTTTATAAAAAAAAAAAAAGAAAAACATTGTAATAATCTATATTTTCTCAACTATTCAAACGACACAAAAAGATAATACATTTTATTAACTTAAAAGTGAAAACATGAGATAATTAGGTAGAAGAGAGAGACAGAAATATAAAAAATAGATAGTCCCAGCAAATGACATGTGTCTCTAATAGATTTACTTTATTATATAGTATAGATATAGATATAGATATAAATTTAGATATAGATAACCTTTAAAAAGCAACTACGAGAAAGAGTGGACTTTTGTTTGTAAATTTCACTTAAGTTTTGTTTTTTTACATTTGGCGTAACTTATGAAATTCTTTTATTCTTTTTAGTTTCTTATTTTATAAATCTACAATTTTAAGTGGGATCAATAGTGTCATGCTGTTGGTGTTGGTCTAGTTTTTAACAAAATATTTATGGAGTTATTTTTTAATTATTACTAATTTTTATTATATTTCTTTTTAACATATTTTGTTTTTCTCTTGTAATTTCAAAATACGATGTTCTATAAAGTTTCGAATATACTATTGTAGTGTGCATATTTTTATCTACGTATTGTATAGATGTTGTTCAAACTGAATTGTGAATAGTGACGTACAATTGACTGAAACACAACCTTATTATTTAGTATTTTTTTTATAAAGTGACGTTGTATACCCTTTTTAAGATTTCAATAATATAATATAATAGGTTATAACATCCTTAATATGTCGTTGTCAAGCGTATATTTTTATCTACGATTCAATAAAATTTTGTTCAGATCAGGCGGGTCATATGTAATTTACTTTTTTTCTTTATAATGATGAACCGAACTTATATCTTATAAACAATAATGGAATAGAGTATTTTTTTGGTATCACAAGCTATACCGAGTGCCGGTATCGTGACGAACGAATTTCTACTGGTTAGCCAGCATCGGACTAGTACCGGTATTGGTTTTTATGGTTTTTGATTGATGTAAAATATGTATCAATTGCTATACAAAATGTCAATAACGAACTGAACCAACATTGACCGGAAGCCGCCGCATAGCGTGAGAATTCAATTAATTAATTGTTTAAAATATGTTTATATGTATGTTCGCCAAATGTAGTAAACAAAAAGGGTTGTTGAAACATCAATCTCATCCTTAACAAACGGTGTACTAAAAAAGTCAACTACCAAATACGTTGAAATCGTAGGCACCAATTATTGACAAAAAATTAACGAACTTTCTTGCAGGCCATTCTGGGTTGTAATATATAAAACCGAAAGCTGATCATATATGTCTGCCGTTTGTATAGCTTCAGTCACTAGCTGGTTATGATAAATACATATACTTGTATATAGAACTAAAGAGAAGAACATGAAATGAGGAGGTTTTCGCTCGAAGCTTTAGTCAACACGACCAAAAACGATTCAGGTCCGGTGCATTGCTATCTTGTTTTGTAATCTTATGGTGCATGTGTACCGTGTTCAAGCCTTACCTCGGCACCCTACCTGTTTGTAAGTCACTATATATAGGTTCACATTTTTAGTAGTCCTAATATGCAAAGTACTACTACCCATCCGTGATCTAGTCGAGCAAGTTGGCTTCTGAAAGCTGATGAGCTAGCTCGTTGATGAGCTGCACAGAAATGGTCCTTCGAGCTAACTCTTTTGTTGCTGCTAGCCATATAATGTGTATAGATATGTTGACAGTTATTCACGTATGTATAATATCGTTGAATATTTATTTTCATCACGTATCTTTGAATCTTTATTATCATGGGCGGCCCTCGGGGTGGACGGGGAGGACCACTGGCCATGTCACACCCCGACCCGCAGCGAAAAATAAACAATTTTTTTGCACTTCTAGAAAAGGAAAAGCTTTATGCCAAATTCTCCAAATGTGAATTCTGGTTAAAAGAGGTGCAATTCCTCGGGCATGTAGTCAATGACAAGGGAATACATGTTGACCCTTCAAAGATCAAAGCGGTTCAAGAATGGCAGGGCCTGATATTAAAAAAATTAACGATTTGTAAATGAGCCTTACTTGAAATTGGTATTCGTTTACTATTTTTAAAAAAAAAAATTTAACATATATACATATATATAGTGTGAGGTTCATTGAGAAACACTAAAAAAATGGGGAACAATGGGGAACCGACTCAAACGAACTCCGATTGGACTCATTCCAGCTACGTTGGAACCAGCTCGTCGAACCCTAACTAGGATCTCTTAACCCTAAATCCTAACCCCTAAACCCTGAATATATTAGGGTTTGGATTTAGGGTCTTATATTAGGGTTTAGCCTTAGGTTAGTTTAGTTTAGCTTTAGGGTTAATCATTAGTATTTAGAGTTTAGCTTTAGGGTTTATGGTTTTAGGGTTTAGCTTTGGGGTTTAGCCTTTAGGGTTTAGCTTTTAGGGTTTATAGCTTAGATTTTTACGATTTAGCTTAGGTTTTAGCCTTATTTTTTAGCTTTAGGGTTTAGGCTTTAGGGGTTAGGATTTAGGGTTTAGGGTTAAGAGATCCTAGTTATGGTTCGACGAGCTGGTTCCAACGCCGTTAGAATGAGTCCAATCGGAGTTCGTTTGAGTCGGTTCCCCACTGTTCCCACTTTTTTAATGTTCCCCAATAAACCTTCCCCTATGTATATATATTGGATATTTTTTTAAAACATATGCCCTGCGAAATCACGAGCCCTGTGCGAAAGTCCTCCCTACACACCATCTAAGCCTCCCCTGACAGGCACACTTACAAAAACTATTCTTATGGTTAAGATTAGTTATAAGTCCATTGGCATTAGGTTTCGACATTTAGTGAGCATGGGCGGCCCTAGGGGTGGACGGAGAGGACCACCGGCCAGGCCCAATATTTCGAAGAGCACGTTATTTTAAAAAAAACACGATATGTATATGTAAAAAAAATTAATTGGATATACTCATACAAACACCAACATAGGCACACTTACAGAGCTATTCTTATGGTTTAGATTAGTTATAAGCCCATTGGCATTAGGTTAGACATTTAGTGAGCCCAATATCCAATTCCGTTAAGGCCTAAGGGCCCGTGTTTTCAAGCTCGAACATGATATACGAATTCTAAGGGTCGGCCCTCTTTATTATACTGTATTTCTTGCTCTGTATTATATAGAATGTATTAAATATAGAGGCTTCATTGTGAATTCTCTAAAGATTTTAAGCCAAGTTGGTTTTTAAAGTTTAGCCTATAACCAATTTATTAGGGGTGAGCAGAAAATCGAAATAACCGACAAAACTGAACCGAAAAAAAACTTGACGGTTCGGTTTTCGGAGTTTTAATAACCGAAAATTTCAGTTCGGTTTTTGAATTACCATTTTCAATAACCAAAAGAACCCAAATCGAACCGAAAAAAATATTTTTTTTAATTTTTAAGTATAAGTTGTTTAAGTATTTAACCCATACTATTAGAAATTATTAATTTTATTTTTGAATATTAAGTATTTATAATTGATATGATTTATTTATTGCCTACAACAAATAACAAAATTTAAAATATAAATTAGATAATCTTCAATGTATTATAAAAGAAAGTGTATGTTAGATATATTTTGGAGAAACATTAAATATATTAGTAAGTTAGATTTATGTGAAATTATTAATTAAAAATGTTAAATATAATAATTAAATGTAAACATTAAATTTTAAATTATACTTTATAGTTTATAGTTTTAGATCTTACATATTTTGTTTAAAAAATCGAAATAACCGAAAAATCAAACCGAACCGGTGATAAACCAAAAAAATCAAAACCAAACGGGTTTAAAAAACCGAAAACCGACATTTTGTTTTCAGTTTTGATTTTGCCCAAAATCTGAACCGAACCATGCACACCCCTACAATTTATCATATATTAGTTAGTTGGCTTATTATTTGATATATTGGTTACTAGATAAATTATTGTTTAATTGTTAGTTATGTATGTAACATTCGCCAAAAACCGGATTTACCAAACCCGCTTCGTTTATCAACCGAACTATCAGTTAAAAATTTTCGTTGCGTATTTAATGCCAAATTAATTTTAAACGATACATAATTACTAAGTATATTATATAAAATTTATTTTAGAAAATGTACTAAAAATAATGAAATAAAAATAAAATACTGCTGCCGGGTTTCGAACCCGGGTCAGCAGGAATCTAAATTCAAAGATTTAACACACACCCACATCACCACTCCGCCACTTGATCATTTTGTGAAGTTCTGGTGAACAATTAAATCATATATGCAACTGAAAGTCAACCTGTTACGCCAACTGAAACCGATATCGGCTTTCAAACCGATCAAGACGTTTGATCTCTCGCGGAATCCTGATCATAACCAATAAAACCGATATCTTAAATCAATTCGACGTTAATGAACTTAAATTCAGGTGTTGTTTGGTTTTTATAACCGAAAACTTTTATTCTGAAATTACTTCAACAAACCACTCATCTCGCGATTCAATATCATTCCCAAAGCTTCTAATTCTGTGTTTATTCTATTTTCTGGTCGTCGGAAGTGTTTTCTGATCATCGCCGGAATTCTCTGCAAGTCGCCGGAAAACCGAGATTCAACTCAAACCGGTAAAATACCTCGACTTTACTGTTTCAATCAATTGTTAGAACCTTACTAACATTAACCCATCATTCATAATCAACCACAGACGACATTGCTGGACTTTCTGTTTTCACCGGAAAACTCCTGGATTTGTCGGAAACTCGCTGATTACCGGTATGCTCATTCAAACATGCTGATAATCAATACTCATTAGTTCAATTTCACATCTAATCCCTTAAACCTGTTAATTGATTCTCACAGCCGAAGGTTTCAAAACAGAGCCGACGAGCTTCGCCGGATTCTCTGAAGAAAACGATCTGTTCGGTATTTTCTTTCCCCAAACTTTTCGGTTCAATGCTTTCAAATTGTACATCTTGTTCATTAACTAAATTAATCGCGTATCAGTTGCTTTGATTGATGTCTGTGTTTGAAATGAAGAAGACGAGTTCAGAGATGACATAAGATTAATTAAAATCGGAATCATAAACGGGTTAGACACACAGTCCAGCGGTGGACTGTGTGCAAACAAAAAACATACACGTCCCGAGTTCGATCCCTGATACACGCACTCCTTATGTAATAAAATGCCTGTTTGATTAAAACTAAACCGGGTTAATCCCGTTAGTTGTTAAGTATAATAAAAACCGAGATAATAACCAGGTTAGACACACAGTCCAGCGGTGGACTGTGTGCAACACTAAGTCACACGTCGCGAGTTCGAAACCCATCACTGGCACCGGTTCGTTGAATTAAAATGTTTTTGAAATTAAAAGAATTTTAGTTAAACTGAATAAGTATATAAATATAATTAAAAACAAGAATATTTCGGGTTAGACACGTAGCTCAGTTGGTAGAGCTGCGTGCACGCGTACGGGAGGTCTCGGGTTCGAGCCTCACCCGGCGCAAACTATGTCACTGACCGAACCGGTCAACAAGTCAACAGGTCAACGGTCAACGCAAAATAAACAAATTTTTTTATATTTTTTTATTTAATTTAATTTAAAAATCAATTAAAAATACTTAAAAATAACATTTTTAAAGATAGAAAATAGCCTTGAACTCACAAAAATATATCTAGAAATTTCATTAAAATCCTTAATAAAATCCACTCATTTAATATATTCTTCCGTTATTATTTAGGTTAGTATTTCTCGTTGTTCCGCTCATCTAATTCGTGCGCATCTCACCATCTCCAATCCAACGCACCCAATGTGAGTGAATCTTTACAAATTCCCCGTTTTTAATCACGTTTTGGGGTGTATCATGTGTCTTGTTATATATATTATAATTAAACCATTGTGCATACATCATATCATGAACATGTGTATTCAGTTTGTTTCAACTGTTGTGTAGTTATTGTTGGATGCAATTTATTATTTTTCAGTACATGCAATTTCATAGGCCGCCGCTCCCCATTACATTATGAGCGTCGAGCATGTTCCCCATTTCATTATGAGGTTGAACCTGGCGTGCCCACATACGATCGGCTCCGTTTGATTGAGCCTTGATCGCACAGACATTTTACATTTTCAGTACATGCAATACGATCGGCTCTGTTTGATTGAGCCTTGATCGCACAGTTTCAATTATGTTATTTATTGTATGATGTTGGTATGTTAATGTATGCTATCATATGTTATTGTATGTTATAGTTGTGATTGCTATTTGCCACTGCTTGATTATTTACATTTGCTCATTTATGATTATGCACAATTTTTCATTGATAAACTAACCAGTAATTCATTAATAAATGTTTATCTAATAAGGTTCACTCGCCAACTTATGTTGACCCAAAAACCCCCATTTTTACGCATGATACAGGTGAAACAGCAGCAGCTAGGAACACATAGGATTGGACTAGAAGAATAAAATGATTTAGAGTTGGGATTGTTATGGTTGGTTTATTTTCTTTGTATTGTATGAACATGTTTGGATATTTGGAAATGTAACTTTGACTATATTAAATATGAAGCATATTAGTAAATGTCATGAGCTTTGGTGATAACCCAATTATGCCCCGACTCTTATTCCACTGCGGGTCGGGGTGTGACAATGTATATGAAATTTTCTTTGATTAATCTTTTTATATTACCCGACCCATTGGAATTAGGTTTAGACATCTCAATAAGTAACATTTTGATTGTCACCAGATCCTCCTAAAGTAGAGAAAACAACTCTAATATGCGACACATCAAAACGAAGATATGATACTTGTGAAATGAAAGGAGACATTCGTCCACCATTTTTGTGTTTTCTTCGCAGGTCACAAATGCTTCCATGACCATAAAGCCATATGCACGTAAAGATGACGAAAGCGCGATGGAAAGCGTAACAACTTTCACAATAAAATCAGTACAAGAAGTGACCAAAACCATGCTCAAATGTACCAAAACCCACAATGTACCAGCCATAGTTTTTTCGGTTGGTGGATTCGCCAAGAACAACTTTCATGCCTTCACAGATGTCATCATCCCTCTCTACGCAAAGTCTCGTGATTTCAATGGAGAAAGTGATGTTCCTCGTGACCAACAATCGTTCTTCGTGGACTAGCAAATACCAAGAATTATTGAAAAAGTTGTCAAGGTATGAAATCATTGATATTGATCATGAAAATGAAGTGAATTGCTTTCCGGGTGTGGTAATAGGCCTTGGAAAAGAAGATGGAAAAGAGCTTCACCATGACTCCATGAAGAATTTCACAAGGTTCTTGAGAAGTTCATACTCCTTGGATAGAACATCCGCGATAAACTTAACAAATGGTTTGAACAAAAAGCCTCGGCTCCTAATAGTTTCACGATCGAAAACACGCGCTTTTATGAACATCATAGAGGTGGTTCATGCATTCCAAGACTCGGGGTTCGAGGTGATTGTGACAGAAATGAACGCGAATTTGACACACGTTTCGCTGTTAGTAAACTCGTGTGATGTGATGATGGGAGTTCATGGTGCAGGGCTAACCCACATGGTTTTTTTGCCTGAAAATGGTGTTTTGATACAAGTTGTGCCTTGGGGGAAGATGGATTGGTTAGCAAACACTTGTTTTGGAGACCCTTCAAAGGCTATGGGGTTGAAGTACTTGGAGTATCAGATAAGCCAAGGAGAAAGCACTTTGATTGATCAATATCCACTTGACCATCAAGTCTTGGTGGATCCATTTTCAATTCAAAGGAAAGGATGGGATGTTTATAAATCTGTATATTTAGATAAGCAAAATGTAACCCTTAATATTACTAGGTTCAAAGAGACATTGTCAAGAGCCCTTGAACTTTTTCATTTCTAGATATTTTTAGTTAATTTCTAAGTAGATGGATTAGATTGTAAATCAGTATATTTTTATTTGTTTGAAAATAATAATCTTTTTATGAAAGTGCAAGTAAGAATATACTTTGTATGTTTCTTAAAGGCTAAGTATTTTGGATATCATAATATAAACTTAACTTAGTTTATTTGTAATTTACTGTAAAAAACAATATTAAACAACAAAAGACCCCACCCCGCTCACCAATATCTCCCTTTTCTCCACCCCTAGCACCATCACCACTTATGACAAGGGATGACAAATCGTGTCTTAGTTGGTTTAATAAGTCTATGACAATGCGAACTATACAAATTGTAAACATGACTACTACTCATTTAAGTACTCTTTATATACCAAGAAGGAGAAATGGTGAATTCTAACCTTCTAATTTTAATTAATTTTTTTTTAAATGTTAAAAGTCATATGGTGTAACTTTTAGTAAAAAGGTCTAACCGTGTCTTATACATGTTATCCCACCTCCCTTCCACGCCACCATCTCCATATGTCTGTGTTTGATTCGTAACTAATTCACGAACTTTGTTCACATCTTCCTAAAAGAGACTCTTAGCTTGTCCTTATTTACCATCCATCATTAATTTAATTTTAACTTTATTTAAATTTAACATAATATGGAAAGAGTAAATTAGTATTTTGGTCCCTGCGGTTTAACCACTTTAACCTTTTCAGTACAAAAAGGAAACTTTTGACATAGGCAATTTATAACGGTTTTGGCCCCTAACACTAACCATGTTATTTTTTTCTAGTTAAGCCTAAGAGTATTATGGTCCTTTTATAGCTTAGGGGCTATTTATGTAAGTTATAAAGTTTTTTTAATATTCTATTTGTGTTATTAATTAATTTTTTATTTCACGATTATTATTTAACAAAATATGTTAAATACACAAATAAATACATACTTCTTTAACAATTTGTTTTTTTACAAATGTTGTTTTTAAAAAAATGTTTTGAACCTTTTTAAAATCGTTCCTTTTTAAATTGTTTGTTTTAAAAATCATTCTTTTTTAAATTTATTAATAAATTTTTTTACCATTCTTTTTAAAACCAAACACTTTTTAAACAATTTATATTTTTAAAGTCTTTCGTTTTTAAAACCGTATATTTTTAAAGCGTTTTTTTTAACCATTTTTGTTAAGCGTTGCTTTTTCTAAATCGTTATTTGAATCTGTTATCCTTTTTAAAATCCTCTATCTTTGGATTGTTTGTTTGTTAGAAATTTGTTCATTTTTAAAACCTTTTATTTACTAAAATCATTCGCTTTTTCAAAACCTTATGTTTTTAAATTTTTCATTTTGTAATACAAAAGGTTTAAAATATAAAGGTATTTCGAACAAACAAACAGTCCAAAAATAAAGGATTTTAAAAAGGAAAAACGATTCAAATACCAATTTAAAATAAAAGTAACGTTTTGCAATAACAATTCTAAAAGAAACACTTTAAAAATAAATGGTTTTATAAATGAACGACTTCAAGACGATTTACATTTGTACCCTTTAGGTGTGTAGCTCTTCTGTTAATTGTTGGTGGAGACACATTAGACTTTCTCAATGCTCGATGCTCAATCTATAAGGTTGATCGGTGTGGTAGGTGTCCCCGGGCCGGCTAGGTGCGGCGTCGTTCTGACACATCGCCCCCCTTGGGGTGTCCTGTCCTCTCCGTCACCTATCTGACGCTTGTGCCGGGCCTCCTTTTTCTTCTTTATACCTTTATACACACACACATACACATATATATATATACACACATATATTAAGGTCCATCCCTACACCCTAGGTCCATCCGATCTAGGCTCATCCTCACACCCGCTTACATGTATGTCTACGTGACGGATCATCCTTTGAGGACTACCCTCTCCACACCCCATAATCTAACACATAAGTTATGTGTTTTTCTATGTTACATATTTTATTATATTCGTTATATTAGATAACCCGAAGTTAGTTTTCTTAATCATATATTTTTTCTCTAAATTTTATATTTTATTCAATTATATAATGTAATCAGGTTCACTAAACGGTTCAACCGATCCGACCAGTAAACCAATAGCAAGACCGGTTCATTTATTGGTCCGATTTTAAAAACATTGTTCTAGAGAGAATTTAGTCTTTTCCTTTTTTTTCTTTTTCACCACGATTTTAAACGGCAATAACTTTTTCATACAATAGTAATTTAAAAAAAATTATCATGTGAAAAAATTATTGTCGTTTAAAAAATCATGGTGGAAAAAAAAGGAAAAGGTTGAAGCCTCTCTAGAGACGTTGTACCGTTTCTTTTTTTCTTTTCCACCATGATTTTTATACGGATATAACTTTTTAATACCATAATTTTTTAAAACAAATTACACCAAATTAAAGATAATTTTATTCTCTTTAATTTGGTGTAATGTAAAAAATATATATTATTGTATGAAAAAATTATGCCTGTTTAAAAATCGTAGTCGAAAAGAGACATTCAGCAAATAGCAGGTGGTTGGTAGCTATTTTCGTAATTAGTATGGGACAATGGCTATATTCATGAACGTACCTTTTTTTCCCAGAAACACGCTTGGCATGAAGAGTAATCATGGAATCGTGAATCATTCACTAGCCATGCAATCTAAATTTCTACATTGTTTACATACGTTATCACATAATAAGTGCTTGGATTATGTATAAGAGGGAATTTATGTGCGAAGTATACATGAGAATGAAGAAGTGACAAAGGTCATTGGAAGGAAGGGTAATTTTATCTTTTTTTAAGTGAACGAGTTTCCTCATTGATTTGCAAATGGCTATAATTTTTTTATACATTAATATTAAAAAAATTACACCGTATTAAGGAGCATTTTATTTTCTCTAATTCGAAGAGCATATTGCTATAGTTTTTTTCTAAATTACAGGATTTTGAATACCTAATACGTGATTTTGAATACCTAGTTTTACATGATTTTGAATACTCATTATGTGATTACACATACCATATGATTTTTGTTATAACTAATACTATTACAAATATGTTTATTAATTACGTGATTACGCATTCAATAATAAGAACCTGATTGTTATGCTTTATTACGTAATTAAATCTCTAATATAGGACATTATGTTGTTATTATAGGTTGATTTGGCTAATGTTTTGCATATAATTAATCCTTAATACGTGATTATACCTAAAATATTAGGTATTCCATATAAAATATTATGTGTTGCATGTTTTGTTTTTATGAATTACGTAATCACTCACTCAGTGAGGTTTCACATAAATACTATAATGAAATCAGGTAATTATGAAATGGGTATTCAAAATCATGTAGCCGTGTAATAATACATATTCTACTTTTGTTACGTAATTACGTAGTCAATGGGGTTTCACATAAAACACTAAAATGAAATCACGTAATTGGCACTACTAGAAAATAGGCCTAATGCAACTTTTTATAAGAAACTTTTTTCGAATAACTTGCTTTTGGCTCTAATGTAACTTCGCTAATCATAAAGATTGCATTAGAAGATTTAATGCAACCTTTTAAATTAAAAGTTGCAAAATTATATTGAATTTGCAACCCTTATATTAAAAAGTTACAAAAAAAATTGTAACATTTTTGTGAAACGTTGCAAATTATATTGATATTTGCAACTTTTGTTAAAAAAGCTGCATTAAGAAGATTTAAATGTAACTCTTATTTTAAAAAGTTACAATGTTAAAAGTTAAATACAACTCTTATTTTATGAAGGTTGCATCCAAAGGTACATGATTTCGTGTTATAACTGAACTGCTTATTTGCTCACAAACTTTGTGTTATAACTTAACTGCTTATTTGCTCACAAAGACCAAAAGGTTTTAGGTTTAGAAATTCATTAACACTACAAATAGGAAGTCTTGATTTGTAAATAGGATAATGATATTTGTTATTTAAATAATGTTTTGTTTATATTATATTACTAGCAAGTCTTCCCTACACGATGCAGAAAAAAGCTTATAATTTACAAAAAGCCTTCCATGTTAAAAACAGGTCCGATAAAAAATTCATTAAATCATAGCAAAAATATCAAGCTCTCAAGATTATGACATACAAACATCCTTAACGAGTAATAGTATACTACGGTATTCACCTTGAGCAAGAAGCAAAAACACTTGTATTTTCCCAAATTTAAAACTGATATTAAATTGTATCAGATCCAGTACTAAGAATGTTAATATGCTATATGTTTGAGTTATTATATTATATTATATATTAAATGATATTTTGGTGCTACAGTACATGAAATAACCTTCAATTTGTTTTTAATTACAAATACCCTTCACACTTACATGTTTAATTTTTCTTTTTTATGTGAATCATTGATCAATGCATTATAACTTATAAGTACATAAAACGAGTAAAAGTATAACTTATTTGTCGCATACGTCTTTGATAGTGTGATCGTGCACAACAAAGTGAACTATAGATTGAGAAAAAGGCTTTATTATCCATTTATTTTGAGCTTTCTACCAGATAAACTCAATCGATTGCGTTAACTTTCTACAGAATTCATATCCAGAAAGAGGCTTTTGTGATCATTTGAGCTTTATGATCGCGTACGTCGTTGTGTCTCTATCACTGTCCACTCTTGATTTCCAAGCTGGTGTAACAAAGGGCTTTGTAAAGTATAATGGTATTGTTGTGCGTGTGAATTAAATCAAAGCTGATAAGCCTATACTATTCAATTTCTTTATTTTTTTTTTCTGTTGATTAGAATACGTTAAACCCATCTATAAAGTGTAATAAAAAAAAAGATATCTAACTGGTGTTGGTGAGTTTTGTGCCAAATGCAACTCAAATGTTCTTTTAATAATTTTGAAGCGAGTTTGATGATTGAATCAAACCAAGCGAAGTTGAAATGTTATCATTTTTTATTAGGTGAATGGGTGGCACATGTTTGACGAGCGAGATGATGAGATGATGGTGGTCGAGAGTACTACTGGATGTTACTCAAAGGCTTTAGTAACTGTCAATATTGTTCTTGCTTTCATTGATTGCGATATTTTTTGTCCTCGCGTTATATCAGAAGGTGTTAGTAGTGAGATTTTTAGTGTAGGTGAGAAACCGATTGATGCAGGGGCTTTGCAATGTGAGGTTGTTGGGAGGAAAACGTTGGTTGAAAACAGGAGGGTATATGCATTAACAATAAACCTGGCACTTTTAACCAGTTTGACCCGTTCCCCTTTCATGTAAATTAATTTGATTCAGTTGTGATGACTTTTAAGTAGTCCGGAATGCTTCCAATAGGTTAGTCATAAGAGTCTTTATTCCTATCAATCTCATTCATTTTTGACCCATTATCCAAGCCAATTTGAGATATTGGGGGTTCTGTTACTGGGACCTACAAAATGAAACAGAAGAAGAATGTGAATACAATTCCCAGTTAAATCTTCTAATATCATCTTTATTTCTTACTTTTTGTAGGTTTGTAGAGTATGTGAACTCTAAGGTAGCCAGCCTGCACCAGATTCACTGTACCAAGCAGAGAAAAGTTGGCTTCTTTAACCACATTCTGTTATTATTTTTTTTTATAATAGATAATGCTTATTATTTTGAATGTTTCAGGGAGACAATAATACGTTCAAGATGGCTTTAGAAACAAAATATTCGTCTAGAATAAGTTGGTTCATGGGGACTGTTTCTTCTTTTCATGGTACGGATCGAAATAGTTGGCCGAGTTCTCCATGGAGGCTTCTTTAGGTATAAATTTCATTTTTTTCTTGTAATATTTACATTGTTCGTGCACGTTATATGTTTAAAAGAATTTCACTAGATGCGTGGGGGATGGGGTTTGCTAGCTTAAAGTTACAATAATCAAACAACTAGATGTCCGGGTGATCTTTAGATGACCCGTTTTGTGAAGCAATAGAACAAGCGGAAGTTGTTCTAAGCGGAATTTCACTGATTCCTGTTCATTTATAATAACCAGTTTTGAGTAGATTTAGGTGTTTAATCAAAAGTGTTTAGATAAGGATTTATAATAAACAATCTCTAAGCTGTATGGACCAGCCTGAGGTCCTTAAACAAAGGCAAAGCGGCGGGCTTAACCTACTATAACTACTTAAAAGGCTATTTTGGCACCGACCATAGCCCGATTGTTTTCCGACTAGCTTTTTCAATGATGACGTTATGGGTTCGAAGTTGACCGCGTGGTTTTTTTTTTACTATTTGATTTCTTTTTGTTTCATCTACTTTAGGCCAGGCTCTATACTTGGAAATGGTTTAATGATTTTGCGTAGTACAATAAAGATTATAAACTCACTTCTGGATAGGTCGAGTAATTGTTTTTGTTGATAGTTCCTGTAGCTTATAAGCACATTGTGAGGGTGGTAAAGGAGTTAATGGACCATAACCTCGGTGACCTTATTTAGCTTGGACCATAACGGTTATTCTGTTTTAGCTTGGCTTTTGTAGACCTTAAGTATTTTATCTTTACTAATTCTCAATTGAACATATTAGCTCTTTTATTCATGTTCTTTAAACATATGATCTAAAACGACTATGTTGCATAGATGTTGTATCTATAATGATGGATATTCGCGACCCGCTTGAGTTGTCTAGAACCCATACGGGTCGTAATTTTGGATATTGCATTTCGAGTTGTCTTTCTCACAGTGGGTTTAAGTGATTTGGCAATGGAATAATCGGTTTGTCCATCCAAGGAGGATGGTGGCATGCTTGGCTGGGTGAGAAAGGGGCAGATGGTATGAACGTTTTTGTATTCTATCTGGTTGAATATAGAGTGGCAAAATAACCTGGTTGGATAACGGGTCAAAATGGGTCAATTTTAGTGCTGGTCGGCTCTGATTTGGGTTTACCCATCCAACACTTATTTTATCCTTTCATAAAAAAATCAAATAGTTATTATTGTACTAAACATGACTATAATATCTATTTTGTTTTACTAATAATTTTGGTGTTTAAAAAAATATCTAATAAACTGGTGGCACATCCCAAGTCTATAATTTGTATCTGATTTGTTCTTTAATGTTTTATGGTGAATCATTGCAGGTTCCAGAGTTTGGGGAAGCTGCATTTAACGTCCCATTAAACAAGAGCGCATGGACTAGAATGTTTGGAATTCGTTTGACTTGAGCAGGGTTGGTTGGTAAATGGTGTAGGGAGTCTAGCTTAGTTGAGTTTTTTTTCTACAGGGCTGAATGTTTGATGTTGTATGTTCAAGAAGTTTTTTTGTGTTTTCAGTTATAGTTATATCGACTATTTGTAGGGCTCCTATGTTAGGTACCTTTTATGTTCCTGTTGACCGAAGTGACAATGAGATAATAGTATCTCTTTTTTAGAAGGCTTTTGTTCGGCTATCTTTCATGAAGACGGATAGAGATGCTTTTTTAACATCACTTGCAAAGTTTACTTCCCTCCAGGTGATTCACCTGCTGATATAATACAAAAAGTATAGGAGTTATCAAGGTTTTTATTAGTTATTAACATACAAAGTTTTTTATTTTGATATACACAAATTCTTATTATATTTTTTATTATTTCACAGGCAATAGTTACCATTGCAGATGACAGTGGGAACTATCTACAGGATGGCTAGGAGCATAATCTAACATGTGTTTTAAGGTTTGAGCATCTGCGTCTATTAGGAGAGTGGGCTCCACCAGATGCCACTTTTTGCTGTTAATCGAAACAAATTTGTAAAATAAAAAAAAACAAAGTCAAACATCTGTCTTGTCCCTAAAAAAGGGAGCTGGGATGATACAGCAAGCAGCTGCATCAACAAGAAGAGGTTCGTATGATAGTGCTGGCATTGATTGTAATACTTCTACATGTATCAAATCTAAGCCGGTGAATAATCAAATATTCATAAAGAGTCAGAAACTCGACAACGTGGCAATAGTTGGCTTTGTCAAAGCTATAACAAAATTGGGATGCCAAGTTTTATGTCAATTCGATAAAGACTTTCATTCTGATCTTGGTAAGTTCTTCTTTATTTCTTTTGTTTTACTTATATGTTGATGCAAATTGCAAAATTATTTCAACCTCCCAACAGGCAAAGAGGTTTAAGTGAACAATTGCAAGCCGTCGATAAAGATTAAAAAAAACAAGAACCCCTGATCGAGTGGGCCAGGCAGTTCCAGCTCCAGAGGCTAATGGAGAGATCCAATCCAACTTAGATGTGAGTTAATTCTACTTAGTTTTTAATGATTTTTTAAAATACTAACTCAAACCTGTGTGAGTCAGGTTGTGTGGGAATTGGGAAGCCAGGTTGATGAAGTTACTCGGTACACTTTTCCACCTTATATATAATATTTATGTTAAGATGTGGCAAAACAAATGGGGTTGGGTAACATGTTAAAATTGGTTTCGGTGAGAGCAAGTTATTTTAGTATTTCTTGAAATATTGAATGGGTATTGTACGTTGACCTGCAAGCACTTTATTTTATTTTTTATCGTTTTGTGTTCTTTAATACATTACATGCGTTAAATATGGTTGCAAAATATTGTTAAACTTTGGATGATTATCCATCTATATATATATATTTTTTTTTGAAATTACTCAGTTTGACCAGTTGTAGATATATTAGATGACACAAAACGGCCCATTCATTACCAAGTTTATCCGGTGATACCGAAGAAGCGGTGAATGGTGGGGAGAAAACTGTGGTTTACGACATGTCATTGTCCGAGTAAGAGGCAACTGATGAGAAGGAAAAGGGGAATGCTGTAAATGAATCTACGGAGAAGGATCCTTAGCAAAAGGTATTAGTTACGATTATCAATAATTACTACTATGTTGATGTTGCATTCAAGAATGAGTAGAAGATGGTCAAGGGCTGTTGATTTTGTGAAGTTATTGTTGATTATTTGGCTACTATTCTTATGTATACATCAGATTTACGGCTGGTTTGATTAACTCGCAATTATGATCAGTGAATTTTGAGGGCAAAATATGTTGGAACATCGGGTCAAATAACTCGGACTGGAACTTTATGTGCACGAATGCCATGAACTTTATTTACACTAAAGAAGGCTTCTTATTTCAGTTGCTATCCACTACCACCTGTCGTTGTGCCGTTGCTGTAAGACTACTAACCATCTAAATGTTAATTAAAGAGCATTATTTTCAACAAGGATTTGGGAATTAAACTACATACTATATGGGTTTCTTGATTTTCTAATGCTATCATCTTTTATCTAATTTGCTTATATGGGTTGTACGTTCCCTTTTAAATGAAGTTTATACTACAGTTTAATTGTTGTTAAAAATCGCTCCTTTACGTATACTATTGATGTATTATTACATAGGCAGTTGGTTACAAGGGTGAATTTGCTGGTGTACCGAGGAAGCCAGGTATGACCTCTAATGATCTTTTCAACATCAATGTTGGGATTGTTAAGGGTTTGTGCACAACTATTGCTAAGTATTGCCCTCATGCGAGTAATCACCTATCTTGATTATGCAAATCCTAGAATAAGTGAATGTATAAATGTTGTTTTGTGTCTCGACATATACCAATTTGGTTAATATTACTTTTATCATTTTTGATCACATTACATTATACATATATAAAGTGAACGGACTTTTTGGAAATTGGATGGGTTTTTTTTGTTGGAACCTGTTAATTTATTTTTCGGTCATGATACATCTTTGAAGGAGTTGCTCATCTTTCTAGGAAGCACTCTATTTGAGATGGGTCTTGGTGAGGTGTCCATGACAATAAGATGATGTGTGCTCTATTTGTGATGGGCTTAAAAGGTGCAGTGTATTAAAAACAAAGAGAAAATTTTACACACTAAAAGAGTTGTGTATTAAAAAGTTCCCACTTCTATCCCTTGTGCAATTGTTATATGATTTGCTTGACATGTTATTATCTATCTATGGTTAAGATTTGTTTTTGTCTCTATTCACAAATAAGACTCCATAGTTATGAAATATCCCACTAAGCATTACTTGGTAATAATCTTCTTCGCAAACTTACTTTCTATATATTTGTATATGTTTCTTTGCTATTCACTTATTAATTAAACATCATATTACATATTCAGACACTGTCTGCAGTCGCGATACACACATCCAAGAATGCACAAGTGCAAGTGCTTAACCGGGATCAAAGAGTTTGAACCATCTATTAGGAAAGTTATATGCAAAAAGTTGTTTGTTTTAATACACTTCTCTATAATTTTTATGTTCTAAACATGGTTAGCTTGAACCATTTATTAGAACATATATATAGTTCTATAATGGGCGTGCCTCTATGCCTATAATAAAAATAGTTTAAACTGAGATTAATGTTTTTATATTGAAAAATTTTATTTCCTTGCAGCTTTGCTAAGTTACTTTACTGGTGACTGAACTAAAGAGAGTTGTTTAGCTGTTAAGGCACCTTGGTATTTTGCTCTATATTCGCTCTATGAATGTTTATAAACATTTTTTTCTCATTGGGTTTCACCTTTTTTTCCAGGAGCGGCTATCACCATTAGTTGTGGAAAAACAGTCACCGATTGTATAAAGAATCGCCCATGTTCTTTCAAAAGCTCTCAAAACCGAGTAATAGTCAAAGAACTTAAAAGTAGTATGTTCACTCAGAAGCTCTCTATGTTATGTGTTTGTGTATGATAAGTGAACTTTGTATATACCAAAATGTATTTAAGATAAATTAGCGAGACACTAATATAGAGAGAGAAATCTATGTATGTTGTGATTGTTAGCAATACTAATGTTAGTCAAATTTGCATATTGAAAACATTCCACTAGCTCCTTTTTATAATAAAATTATTTTAAAGGTATGACTTATCATAACTTAAAAATGTAGTTTAGTTTAACAACTGAAAATTCTACAAGTTCTTTTACATGTGATGCTCATTTAACAGCTTAGTTTATAATTTGTGATTATGAAGTTTAAATAGTTATTTTACTTCAGATAATGAGGGGAAATATATTGTTGAATTAAAAAATTGGTGTGATCTAAAAAAATTATGGGGGTCCCCTTTAGCTATTCATCCACGATGGCGTGTCTTCTTAGGCGTATGGGTTTCGAAAACATTCTTATACAGAAATCTCATAAATTAAAAAAAGGAACTAGCTTTACATGAAAACTTTGAATACATATGGAGGCAAAGTTGAGATACTTATAAAACCGAACTAAAAATTTGTGGTGGGGAAGAAAAGAGGATCCTTTAGAGGTTCAAAGTGTTATTTATGTACTTTTGTTTGTTGTAAATTAATTTTTCCTAGCCCGGAAAGTTCCCGGATGATAGCTTAGTATGCTATATGTGTAATATTTGAGTTATTATATTATATTATATTATACTATATATTAAATGATATCTTGGTGCTACAACCTTCAATTTTTTTAATTACAAAAATACCATTCACACTTACATGTTTAATTTTTCTTTTTGTATATGAAATAACCTTTAATTTGTTTTTAATTGCAACACTTACATGTTTAATTTTTCTTTTTTATGACATTTAAGTAATTTGGTCATCTTTGAATGTCATAAGTAAGTACCACATAAGACAAATTATTCTTTTTTGGTTTTATGTTTTGACCACTAAGATTTTGATTCTTATACTTTTACCCCTCAAATTTTGTTAATTTTTAGACAATTTAAATTATTGCCCCCTTAATTTTGATAATTCCCTAAACTCTAATAAACTTATTTATACCCTTTTTAAACCGCTTAACACTACAATCGCCGAACTTGAATAAATTACCCTTTTAAGTTTAAAACGAATTTTCCAATACGATGTCTTGATTTTTTTTACTTGTATTATCTTTTTATATATAGTTTCAAAAATATTAACGGTGCACATTAGTTATTATTAACTACGTTTCAACATTAATTTTTGTAACGATACTGCTAAATTTAGCGGCCGCCTTAAATGTTTTTAAATCATTTGGTTTTTGAAACCGTTTGACGCTCATGTTTTTAACGTTGTTACATGCTTTTTGTTACCTATGCTTAAACCGACCTACTGCAACACGTTATATGCTATATATTAAAAAGCAACATTCGAGTGATTGTTTGTTCGGAGGATGTGGTGCTAAAGCTGAAGAGGCGTGAAATTAGAATTCCTTGGGAGTGTGCGTTGCCGGAGGATGGTTAAGGGTGGGCGGTGGTGACGGAGTTTGTAAGATCTAAAATTCCTGCTAATGAGTTAAAACTTGGAAAGATCGAGAAGAAAAAAGTAGTTGTCTTATTTAAATGCGGGTTAGCCCTCAACAAGAGGAACCAATATATTCACATATTTGAATCCAGATTAAATTGTAACATGGATTTGTTTCGTATTTCAATTAATGGTATATTTTAAAGTAAAAGTGAGGGATTAGTTAACAACTACATACAGATAACCATATCTATGTATGTTATAAATAGTGTACGTTATTGTATTCGGAATATCTAACTGAAAAATAAATCACTAACAATAACTAGGTTCTTAATTATTTTAGTTATTTTTTGCTTTCCAAAACATGTTAGGTTCCCGCTGCAACGCGCGAGCGGGAACAACCTAGTTAATTTAAAATTAAGATTGGTTGGCAACAAGGTAGAGAATTTTAAACCAAAAATATATTTAGAAACTAAAGTTCAATGGGTAACTGAAAAAAATAAAATAAAATTTGGTGGAGAATTGAAACTAAATAAGCTCCGATAGAACTTCATTTTAGCAACTGATGAAACACTAAATAACACTGGGTTAAATAGCTAGGTACTCTCGTGTAGGATGGATCAATCTGTGTCCTCCACTCGATCAATGCCTAACTCTCCTTAAAGTCATGCAAAAACCGGTGACTCGCTACAAGGAGGAGAAGAAGTGGGTTCTCCTCGTAACCACTCTCCGGTGTGAGAATAAGTAAATTGTTTTGAGGATAAGTGTGTGTGCATAGTGAGAGAGTAAGAAATCGAACCCTTAATCTTGTGGATGATGCCTTCTATTTATAGCCGGAGAACCGGAGACGGGACGACCTGCCAGCTATCAATGTTTGCCAGCTGTTCGACCAGAGGGAATATCCGCCATGTCTCCTCACGTGTTGTAAGGCCTAGTGGTGACGTGGCGCACCGTTATTCGTTCCAGTTCAACATGTCATTGTACTGGATGTCGGTTTGCCCTATCGAGATCTTATATTTATTAGCTGGCGTCTCACTATTGGTCCACGTATTGTCCTTTATGTCTACTAAGAGCATCTTCTTATCGCTTGGTGTGTTCCTTCTAGAAGTTTCTAGAACCTTCTAGATGATATTGTGTGACTGGGACGCCAGCGTGGAGTGATACGTTCCCTTTGACATGTATCCACATGTGATTTGGGATCATACCTCTTCAAGTCCCCCCAGTCCAGTGTGGTATTCAGGTGAGTTTTTCATCTGGGAGGGATTCTGGACTCTTAGTGATGCCCGGGATCTATGTTCCTTTCTGTCACACCCCAATCGATAGCGGAATCATTGGGGCGCGGCACTAGGCGAATCAGATTGTTAAAGAGAATCCATAACAAATATTAAAATGACAATATTTAAAAGTATAACTTCCCATACAATTAAACAAATAGTTCACAATAGTTAAACAAATTACATGTCTCTCAAACAATTCAAATCCGACAACCTAGATTTATTAGTGAGTTTCTAGAAGTCCTATCCGTTTGCAGCATGGACTAATCATCAACCTGTCACATACGTTAAAATAAAAAAATACAATAATGTAAAGGTGAGTACACAGGTTTGCATAATAATAGTAAATAAGCGTTTAACGAAACCAACATGCACTAGCGCAGTCATGTGAACACATATATGTTACCTATACCGAAATAGACTAACCAACACAACCGCGAGTGAGACAAGTAAAGTAAAGCGAGAGCGAGCATTAACAACCCCTGAATGAACAAGTGGCGGGTCAACCTATAGCAGCTATCATGTTAAGGGTGGTCAAAAATCTCAAGGCATACAATTAACACATAGTCGTTCAGCGTTTCACATATAGTCATGCGATAGTGGGTTTGCGTTTTGAAAACGTTTGAGCGTTGTGTATGGTGATCGTTTGATAGAGAATGTATGTAACACCCAAAAGTGCATTAAAGCAAAAAGGGGTAAAGTATACTCACAATGATTGCTTAAATAGTAAACACCGGTGAGCTGCGAAGAGTGAGAGGAGCGTGGGGTTAGCCTGCGTGTAGAAACAGAAGTGCATCAGTATTCGTTAACTTAAACAGTTGAACGGAGAGTTGCGTGGGACAACAGGTGGTTCGTACGAAGCACCACTTGCACGAGGCATCACCCTCGTGCGAGCCACTGGTCGTGCGAGTCATCACTCGTGCGAGTGACTACTCTTACGAGTTGTTGCTCGTGCGTGTGACCTGCTTGTGAGTCCAAAATCGAGTGTTTTCGCATCGTTTCTTCGGGAAATCGAGTGTCCATCCTTCCAACCTTAAGCTACTGAGCAAACCAAAAGCTGGGGAGGTCTTTAGAGCGAGTTAGTTGTTTGTGGAAACTCTGACTGGGCCGTACGAACACGAAGTGGTTTGTGCGAGCCAGCCCAGTTAGCACAAGTGACTGTTCTTGCGTCTTCGTGCTACCGGAACTGAGTTTTCACCCGAAATAGATGTAGTTTCGAATCCATTTCGAGTGTGTTTATGACAACGTTTCGTCCCACCATTTGTGAACGAAACATACGTCAGTTTAGTCCGTTTTTGTGTAAAAATTAGAGTATAAAACAGTTTTGTTAACATTTAGCACTTAGTGAGTTGGAAACATTAAGTTTTCTAACTAGCGAAGGCAAAGCTTGCTCAAACATACTCGTTCAAGTGCAAATCTTAGATAAAAAAGAAGGTTTTATGAAAAAGATGAAGATTTTCGTAAACAGAGAAATTTAGATGAAATCAGAGATAATCTCGTGTAAAATTGTTGTAGAAATCGTTGTAATTCGCGTGGAAATCAAAATATCCTTGCTTGAAAGTAGAGAAATACGTGTAGAGTAGGTTTCGTGCGAGTGACAGCAAGGGGAGCATGAATGATGAAGTGTGATATTTATAGGAGAAGTGTGAGGGCAGGTGTGGGTTGGTGCGAATGGGTGCTTGTACGAATGGTCACTCGTGCGAGTGATCATTCGTACAAGTTGGGTCCTTGGTGCGAGTTGCAGCCTGGTGCGAGTCATAGTTCACTCGTACGAGTGACCACTCGTGCGAGTAAGTCTGGTTTCGCGTTGGGCTGTGTTTGTTTGGTGATTTCGTTTTGTTTAGTTAGTTCTGGTTTGCGATTACATAAACCGCAAACACACACTCGGTATGTAATTTAAAATAGTTCTCTGCGATTCGTGTTGAGCGTTAGCGAGTACTAAGCGTATAAATGTGTAATAGTTATGTTGTGTGATGAAAATGTATTTAGTATAAATTAATCCATTATTTATATCGAATCTCGGATTACAAAAAGGTTACAATAGCATAAACGGTAGTAACAAAACAACCGGAAAAGTCAGGTTGTTATAGTCACCTCTACTTTAGGAAATTTCGTCCCGAAATTGAAGTAGTAGAAGTAACGAAAAGATGTGGATATTTAGCTTTCATATCACTTTCAAGTTCCCAAGTGAACTCGGCACCACATTTGCCTTCCCACCAGACCTTCACAATAGGAATGCGACTGCGTCGAAGTTTCTTGGTCTCTCGGTCCATGATTTCTACTGGCTTTTCCACGAATTGTAGAGTCTCGTTTATTTGCAAATCTTCAAGAGGTACGTGAGATTTTCTTCAGCTAAGCACTTTTTGAGGTTTGAGACGTGGAAAGTTGGATGTACGTTGCTGAGTTCCGTCGATAATTCGAGGCGGTAGGCCACTTTGCCAATCCTTTCCGGAATCTTAAAGGGACCTATGTATCGCGGTGCTAGTTTCCCTTTCTTTTCAAATCGGATCACTTCTTTCCAAGGTGAAACCTTTACGAGAACGTGTCTCCCACTTCGAACTGTAGAGGCTTGCGTCATTTATCGGCGTAGCTCTTTTGACGACTGCGAGCTTTCATGAGATTGTCTCTAATCTGGAGAATCTTGTCGGTTGTTTCTTGTATTAACTCGGGATCGGTGATCTGTGATTCTCCGATCTCGTGCCATACAATAGGCGATCGACATTTTCTACCGTATAGTGCCTCAAATGGTGCTATTTGAATACTAGTATGATAACTATTGTTGTACGAAAATTCTATTAAAGGTAGATGTGAATCCCAATTACCACCAAAATCTATGACATACGATCCAAGCATGTCTTCGAGGGTGCGGATCGTACGCTCAGTCTGACCGTCGGTCTGAGGATGAAACGCGGTACTGATATTAAGAGTAGTACCGAGAGCGGATTGAAATGTCTCCCAGAGATGTGAGGTAAATCGACCGTCGTGATCAGAGATGATGTCACGAGGCGTCTCGTGTCGACAACTAACTTCGTCGGTGTAGATTTATGCTAATCGTTCGACCTTATACTCTTCTCGTATGGAAATGAAATGAGCAGATTTCGTAAGACGGTCAACGATAACCCAAATGCTATCGTGACCAGAAGTTGTGCGAGGGAGTTTTGTAACAAAATCCATAGCTATACTTTCCCATTTCCATATCGGGATATCGGGTTGCTCGAGTAAACCATAGGGTCGTTGATGTTCGACTTTAACTTTCGCATATGTTAAGCATTTTGAAACATACAGAGTGATATCCTTTTTCATGCCCGGCCACCAGTACCTACAACGGAGGTCATGGTATAACTTATCAGCTCCAAGGTGAATGGAATATCAAGATTTGTGGGTTCGGTCATCAAGAACTCTCGGAGGTTATTGCGGCTAGGAATCCAAATACGATCGAGAAAGTAATAGATGTCGTTAGATTTATCCTCCAGCTGGGTTTTGGCACCACATTTCATTTTCTCATACAAGGTATATTCAATGAAACATGCATGCTAGGTTTCGTGAATCAGGGTTTCGAGTTCGTTCTGGCCTTGAACGTCACGAATACTATACACATAGCTTTGTCGGCTGAGAGCATCGGCTACGACGTTTGCTTTCCGGGATGGTAGCGTATCTCACAATCATAGTCATTGAGAAGTTAAACCCATCTACGTTGGCGCATGTTCAGTTCCTTCTAGTTAAAGATATGTTGCAAGCTCTTATGGTCGGTGAAGACAATACACTTGGTATCGTACAGGTAGTGTCGCCATATCTTTAATGCAAAAACAACTGCACCGAGTTTGAGATCGTCGGATGTGTAGTTCTTCTCGTTGATTTTGAGTTGTTGAGACGCATACGCGATAACCTTATCTCGTTGCATAAGAACACAACCGAGACCTAGGTTAGAGGCATCGCAATATACAACGAAGTCGTCGTTTCCATCGGGAAGTGTGAGAACGGGAGCGTTGCAAAGCATACGCTTGAGAGTTTGAATGGTTTCCTCCTGTTTGGAACCCCAAACAAAAGGTTTATCCTTATGATACAAAGAGGTTAGAGGTATAGCGATCTTTGAAAAGTCGACGATGAATCGACGGTAGTAACCCGCCAATCTGAGAAAAGAACAGAATTCGGACGGAATCTTCGGTGTATTCCAACTCTTTACAACTTCTATCTTTGCGGGGTCGACGTGAATTCCTTGGTCATTAACGATGTGACCGAGGAATTGGACTTCCTTAGGCCAAAATTTACACCTGGAGAATTTTGGCGTAAAGACGATTTCCTTGGAGAAGTTCGAGAACTAAACGGAGATGTCGCGCATGTGCGGCTCTTGACCTTCAGTAGATAAGAATATCATCGATGAAAACAATGACGAAACGATCCAAGAAGGCCTTGCATACACGGTTCGTTAAATCCATGAAGACCGCGGGTGCGTTTGTGAGACCAAAAGGCATGACCACGAATTCATAATGGCCATAGCGAGTACGAAAGACGGTTTTCGGAATGTCTTGCTCATGTACACGTAGTTGATGATATCTGGAATGTAAATCAATCATCGAAAAACAAGTAGCACCTTGAAGTTGGTCAAATAAATCATCGATTCGAGGAAGGGGGTAGCGGTTCTTAATCATAAGCTTGTTAAGTAGCCTGTAATCGACGTACATTCAGAACGATCCATCCTTCTTTTCACAAAAAGAACGGGTGCGCCCCAAGGCGATGTGCTTAGGTGTATAAAGCCTTTATCAAGTAACTCTTGAATTTGGCTAGATAGCTCACGTTTTTCGGATGGTGCAAGGCAATAGGGAGCTTTAACGACAGGTGTAGCACCTGGGACTCAATCAATACGGAAATTAATATCACGAGTAGGGGGTAAACCAGGTAAATCGTCAGGAAAGACTTCTGAAAATTCACAAACAACGGGTACGTCTTTCAAGGTTTTCTTCTCATTCTTCGGTTTCACAATATGGGCTAGGAAAGCGATGTATTCCTTGCGTAAGTATTGTTCGCTTGGATACACGACATAAGCTTCAATTCTTTCGAGGGTACTTCGCCGTAGACTTGTAGTTGATTACCGTTTGGAAATGGAAAGCGAATCATCTTATCGTAGCAAACAACTTCGGCACGATTCTTACGAAGAAAATCCATGCCTACTATGACGTCAAAACTGCCTAATTGCATAGGTATGAGATCGATCTGGAAGTTGTGATTGTTGAGTTCGAGAGTACAATCACGTAGAACAGAGTTAGCTGCAACGGTTCTTCTGATGGAGATTTGACATCAAAGGTCTTTGGGAGGTTAGCGTGTTTACATTTTAGAAGCTTTTCGAATTCAAGTGATACAAAACACTTATCAGCTCCAGTATCAAATAAGCAAGAAGCATAAATACCATTTACGAGGAACGTACCATTGAAAACATTGTTGTCGTTCTGAGCCTGGCGGTGGGTGATGTTGAAAGCTCTTCCACGCACAGCCTGTGGTTGTTGCGGCTACTGTGGCTGTGGTGGCTGCTGCTGCGGTTCTTGTTTCACAACTTGATGCGAGCAGACGTTGCTGAAGTGGCTAGGATCACCACAAGTGTAGCAAGCACGTGTATTAGTAACGGGTGCTTGTGGAGATGGATTGACCTGAGGAGCGTGAGGTAGAGCTGGTAGTGCTGTGAGAGGCTGAAGAGCTTGCTGCGAAGGACCTAAGCGGCAGCTGACGGTGTAGTGTCCATAGATGTTGCAGTTGACACAAAAAACGACAGTTACCTCCAACTGCGTGATCATAAGTGCACTTAGGGCACAAAGGATGAGGACCAGTATACGCACGCTTAGCAGGAGGTGCGTTGGGAGTAGTAAGCTGGTAAGACTGGTGGTTTGGTTGTGCAACTACTGCGCTATTCTTGCTTGTGTTCCTTCGCTTGCGACCCTGGCGGTTTGACTTAGAGGCTTGAGACGGAGTAGCATCGGAGCTTGGCTCAACAGTGGCTTGACTGAGGTTCTTGGTTGTGACCTTGAAAGCTCCAGCCAAGGCTCGTTTGTCGTTGATCTCGGCTGCGAGTTGATAAGTTTCCTCGATAGTAGTCGGCCTTGCTGCTTGGACAAAATCAGCAACACAATCGGGAAGTGCGCGGATATACTTCTTGATGGCTTTCTCGGTGGTATCCACTTGACCTGGGAAGATAATACTCAGCTATTTGAATCGGGCGGTAAGACCTGCGTTATCACCTCCAACCAGTTTCATATCCCATAACTCATTCTCCAGCTTTTGAACTTCGTGGGGAGGGCATAATTCCTTGATCATTAAGGGTCTGTTTGGTACGGGGTAATGGAATGAGCAGGGGAATGGAATGGACGAGGTAATGGAATGGATGAGGTAATGGAATTGATCATTACCATTCCATGTCTTGGTTGGTTACCATGTGAGAATGGAATGGACCATTGCTTTTTGTTGTTTGGTATGCGTGAAAAGACGAATGAATACAATCAGATGGAGGTGGTCAATGATAGGAGGTGATGGTGGGTGGTGATAGATGGCAGTTGTAGCAGCATCGGTGGTGGTGGGCGGAAACGGCAGTGAGTTGTGACAGCGGTGGTGGTGGTGGGTGACGACAGAGGTAGGTGGCGGCAGCGGCGAGTAGTGGGTTGTTGTGTTGTTAATGAAGGGTGAAGAGGGAATGGAATGAAAAAAACAGGGGGAAGGGATGGAATGCTTTTGAGGGAATGGAATGCATTTTGGAATGACGATTCCATTCCATTGACCAACCAAACACTCTTTTCTTCATTCCCTCACAATGGTCCATTCCATTCCCCCTCTCATTCCTGCATACCATACGCTACCTAACTCTTTCAGTTCCTCCCACGATAGCCCATAAGCTGAGTCGTTTCCACGCCTATTAAGCTCGGCGGTCCACCAGTCGACTGCCCTCGAATGAAAAACACCAGTAGCATTGACGGTGCGGAGGTACACTGGACATCCACTTTGGCGGAAAGTGACCTCAATTGCGTCGAACCGTTGGAACATCTTACTTAGACCTTCTTCGCCTGTGAAGGTCATTGGAGCGCAAGCTTTGAATTTCTTGAAGCTGAACGGAGCTTTTGGTGTGCAGACCTTGGAATCGACAGAGGAGTTGCTTCCAGCAGCTTGGATTTCGATGACTATTTACGGGATCACCTTTGCCATTTCCTTGGCCACGAGAAAGGCGAGGCGCTTGTCAGCATTGTTCCTCTGGACGGCTCTTCGAGTGTGAGATCCCATGGAAGCCATTCTACACGGGAAGAATAGATGAGATTCGATTATAACGGGGTTTTGTTCAAAGTTTAGCATTTTGTACCATATAACTTATTATTATTATACACGTAAGGCACAAAATCACGTATCCACATAAGCACATAAGCAAATAGTCACATAAGCACATAAGCATATAATCACATAAGCACATAATCACATATTTTGCACGTATTCACCTTCATTCAATCATGTGTAGCGCGTATAAGCGTATATAAGCGAGTAACATAGCGAGTAATATTGCGTGTGAGGGCATGCGCATAAGAGAGTTGTGCGATTTAGTTCGATTGCAAGTATAATTATTGTTTTAGATAAACGAGAGCTGTGCGAGTTGTGCTTACGTTTATAGAGCGAAAGGCGATAAATCGAGAAATCGATAAAGCGTAAAAGTTTAAAATTCATAAATTAAAACACATAAAATCCGACGATGCGTAAAATCAGCGATTGCAGGCTTAAAATAAAGGGAATGTCCTGGGTTTCGAGACATTGACTACCCAAAGTGATCCGACTATTCCCTGAGTTTGGGCACACGCTTTGGCCTAATAGGTAAAGGCTCTCACCGCCTCGCGGCTAACGACATTGCCCTTCCGGTTACTACGCGCCCCAAATCATTGAAACAATCGAGACTTTGGTGTGATTGAAAATCGAAGAGTGGAACTAGTTAGTAAGATGCGGGTTTCACCCCTAACTTAACAACTTTGTACCATAGTTGTTGTAATAACAACCACGAGATAGAAATGGAGATTTTCGTTAAGATATGGATATCACTCCTAACTCAACAAATGAATCTCGTGCAGGGAGTTATACACGGGATGAGCGATCATTCGTTTAGTTATATGGATATCTTGGTTTTCACACCTAATCTCGACACGATCATTCGTTTGTGTTACACTAGTATCTTCGAGCGTGTATTATGGTAGCTTTAGGAAAAGCATATGTAGTTTAGTTAACAGGGCTAGATCAGAAACATAATAGGTAAAATTCGATCGTTTCTAATTGAGAAATTGTTCTCATTCGTACGAGTCGGGTTGCCCTGTACGAGTGGTCGCTCGTACGAGTGACCCTTTGTACGAGGGACTAATTTGTACGGGGCGTTCTGATTCAAACATATTGTTATGTTTTGTTCGTATTGGTCCGATTTGGTACTTAGACTATAGACTAGGTCGAACATGGCAATTCTACCTAAATTCCCTGTAGTTATGGCTCTGATACCAATTTGTCACACCCCAACTGATGGCGGATTCATCGGGGCGCAACATTAGGCGAATCAGATTATTCAAGAGAATCCGTAACAACAATTAAAATGACAATATCTAAAAGTTTAACTTCCCATACAATTAAACAAATAGTTCACAATAGTTAGACAAATTACATGTCTCTCAAAAAATTCAAATCCAACAACCTAGATTTATTATTGAGTTTCTAGAAGTCATATATGTTTGCAGCATGGACTAATCATCAACTTGTCACATACGTTAAAATAAAAGTCAATACAATAATGTAAAGGTGAGTACACGGGTTTGCATAATAATAGTAAATAAGCGTTTAACGAATCCAACATGCACTAACGTAGTCATGTGAACACATATATGTTACCTATACCAAATAGACTAAACAACACAACCGCGAGTGAGACAAGTAATGTAAAGCGAGAGTGAGCCTTAACAACCCTTGAATGAACAAGTGGCGGGTCAACTACAGCAACTATCATGCGATAGTGGGTTTGCGTTTTGAAAACGTTTTAGCATTATGTATGGTGATTGTTTGATTGGGAACGTATGTAACACCCGAAAGTGCATTAAAGCGAAAAGGGTCAAGTATACTCACAGTGATTGCTTAAACAGTAAACACCGGTGAGCTGGGGAGAGTGAGAGGAGAGTCGGGTTAGCGACACATAGAAACAGAAGTGCATCAGTCTTCGTTAGCTTGAACAGTTGAACGGAGAGTTGCGTGGGACAACAGGTGGTTCGTACGAAGCACCACTCGCACGAGGCGTCACCCTCGTGCGAGTCACTGCTCGTACGAGTTGTTGTTCGTGCGTGTGACCTGCTTGTGAGTCCAAAATCGAGTGTTTTCGCGTCCTTTCTTTGGGAAACCGAGTGTCCATCCTTCCAACCTTAAGCTACTGAGCAAACCAAAAGCTGGGGAGGTCTTTAGAGCGAGTTAGTCGTTTGTGGAAACTCGGACTGGGCCGTACGAACACGAAATGGTTCATGCGAGCCAGCCCAGTTAGCCTATGTGACTGTTCTTGCGTCTTCGTGCTACCGGAATGAGTTTTCACCCAAAATAGATGTTGTTTCGAATCCATTTCGAGTGTGTTGACAACGTTTCGTCCCACTATTTAGTGAACGAAACATACGTCGGTTTAGTTCATTTTTGTCTAGAAATCGAGTGTAAAACAGTTTTGTTAAGATTTAGCACTTAGTGAGTTAGTAACAGTAAGTTTTCTAACTTGAGAAGCCAAAGCTTGCTCAAACATACTCGTTCAAGTGCAAATCTTGGATAAAATAGAAGGTTTTATGAAAAAGATGAAGATTTTCGTAAATAGAGAAGTTAAGATGAAATCGGAGATAATCTCATGTAAAATCGTTGTGATTCGCGTGGAAATCAAAATCTCCTTACTTGAAAGTAGAGAAACACGTGTAGAGTAGGTTTCGTGCGAGTGACAGCAAGGGGAGCATGAATGATGAAGTGTGATATTTATAGGAGAAGTGTGAGACCAGGTGTGGGTTGGTGCGAATGGGTGCTCGTGCGAATGGTCACCCATGCGAGTGAGCATTCGTACGAGTTGGGTTCTTGGTGCGAGTTGCAGCCTGGTGCGAGCCATGGGTTACTCGTACGAGTGACCATTTGTGCGAGTGAGCTTGGTTTCGTGTTGGGCTGTTTTCATTCGGTGATTTCTTTCGGTTTAGTTAGTTCTGGTTCATTAAGCGTTTCAGCGAGATATTAAGCGTTGAACATAATAATGCGATAAAGCGAGTTGCGTGAGCGAGCGAGCGTTTAAACGAGAGTTTAACCACATATTAAAACATAAGCATACATAACACGCTGCATTACATAACCCACATAAATAACTGCATTTGGAATTAGCGATGATAAGCGAGGTCGAAGGCGCGAGTGGTTACCGAACAAACAAACACACTCGGCATATAATTTAAAGTACTTCTCTGCGATTCGTGTTGAGCGTTAGCGAGTACTAAGCGTATAATGGTGTAGTATTTATGCTGTGTGATGAAAATGTATTTAGCATAAATTAATCCATTATTTATATCGAATCTCAGATTACAAAACGGTTACAATGGCATAAACGGTAGTAACAGAACAACCAGAAAAGTCGGGTTGTTACACTTTTCTGGTGTGAGCTAAGGAAATGTGTACGTATTCTGGCGTACAGAAGTGAGCCAAAAAGGCGCATGCATTTTGGAATACATAGGTGAGTTAAAAAAGTGCATGGATTTTGGCGTACAGAAGTGAGCCAAAAAATGCATGGATTCTGGCGTATACAAGTGAGCCAAAAAGGCGCATGGATTTTGGCGTACAGAAGTGAGCCAGAAAGGCGCATGGATTTTGGCGTACAGAAGTCAGCCAGAAATGCGCATGGATTCGGGCTTACAGAAGTGAGCCAAAAAAGCGCATGGATTCTGGCGTGCAGAAGTGAGCCAAAAAGGCGCATAGATTTTGGCGTACAAAAGTGGGCCCTCATGGCGTGTGGGTTTGCATAAAGTTCTTTCTCAAGGAAACTTCTGTATCAAGTTGTGTAGTTGGTGAGGTTGACATCTGCCAGTTGTCTCTGTAACATGGCAGGTTAAGGTGGCTGTCTTATTAGAGGGGTGGAGCAGCTACTTTTTCGAAGAGGATGTTAGTTGACCGTTGTCTTTTCGGCGGTTGTCAGGCGCGTGGTGGCCATGCGCCCTTAATAGCCGCCGATTTCAGTTTTGCCGCCTGATGTGGCGTCTCATTGGTTGAGGTCCCCCACTTGTCGGTACGTTTCCCCATTGCATTAAATGCGATTGGTATAAATATGTCTCTAATTTATTGGGAGAAATCTCTATCTTTCCACTTCTCCCGTTATTCTCTTTGCAATTTCTCCCCTTCTTCTTTTCTAACAATCTTATTTCTTGTGTGATCAATCTCTTATTATGTCTACTTCTGGTAAACCTAGTGGTGTTATGAACAGAAAGAAATCCAAGCCTAAAAAACCTTTGAGGCCAGACCAGGCTACTATTAACCGGAGGGAAGATGAGTTCAACCATCTTTTCCAGATGTTCCGATTTTCGTAAACTCGGGTGCTCAGTTTCCGGTGGCCGGCAGTACTGCCTTAGACGCCCCGCCTGGGTATATGACCTTGTATTCTGGTTTTTTTCATGAGGGTAACTTTCGGCTCCGAATCACCAAGTTCCTTGGTGAATTCCTCACCCGATATGGCTTGCATATCTCTCAAATTAGTGTAGTGGGTTTACCCCGTATTACCCACTTCAAGTTTATCTGTCGCGCGCAAGATTGATTCCGTCTGTCGAGATTTTTAATGTTTTCTATTATGTTTCTTCCACTTGTGGTTATTACTCTTTTAGTTCTCGTACGGCGAACGTTCTACCTTGCAGAAAGGATCCCCCCAAGAGTTTGCATGATTGGAAGCACAAATTCTTTTTCATTTGTCGTGGTATGATACCGATTGATATGCACTACCGGTCTTCTGACGAGGGTTTTCCAGAACTGCCTATGTGCGATTATGCTGAAGAGCAATGGTATAAAACGTTGATGCGGAATCCTACACCAATTATACAGTTGGAAGAAAAAGCCTTAGTTGCTGTTGGCATGAATATGTCATGGGCACCATCCAACCCTAGGGCCGCACCTTTGTACGGTCACAAGAACAAAGGTAACCCTTACCCTTTCGTCTTTGACTGTATTGTTTCTGTATTCTTTTTGTCTCCTTTGCGTATTGAGTTTAGTTGCTCTTTTATTCTATGCAGCTTATAGTTTGATGAATGTTTTTTATCCAAAGAGTGCTAGAGAGATGATCTCTAGGTTGTTTCCCGAAGGAGAGTATCCCTGGTTGCAACAAATTCGAGACAACTTCCACCATCCTACTGACGAGAGTTTAAGCGTTCACGTTGCTACTCCTACAGGTGCGTGCTCTTTTTCATCAGTCAAGCGTGTTATCTCAAAACTTTCTACTCGGGAGGAGGCCATCCTCCTTTCGAGTGAAGAGTCTACCGCCTCATCTGACTGCCTTATTCACCGATCACGCTCAACGCATGTAGGTTTTCATACACAACCGCCTCAGGGTGGCGAAAGAGTCAAAGTTTCTGCACCGGTGCATGAAACTCCCAAGGTCCGGGTACCGTCAAAAGTGCAGGCGGGTAAGCCTTCCTCTCGTCTGCGATATTTGGATTACGTTGTGGTTTCTGACACCCTATTTGGATTGGACGTAGGGACTAAGCACATTGTTGATGACGCTAAGGAAGATCAGGCTACCTTAACTCAAATAATGGAGAAGAAAAGGAAGCTGATGTCTGACGTGAAGCAAAAGTTAGATACTGAGGCTGCTTTGGATGTTCACGAGAGGAAGCAAAAAATGATGGGTTAACCTGCCGCCCCTTCTGAAAGTGAGGTCGACTTGGGTGTGTTCGCGAAGCAATCTCCTACCCTTCTTGACGACTTATACGAGGAGTTTTCTGGGAGCAAAGGTATTATGTCCCCTGGACTTGTGTTCATATGTTTTCTCTTAATATATATACACATATACCTCCGTCCTTATGTTTCTTGTTAAGTTTGTTATTAGCGTCTACGAAGGCTACTGGTTTAAAGTTGAAACGATCGACTCTTGGTGGTTCTAAGCCTATTCCTCTCGACGTTTCTTCTATCCCTGGGCCTGAGTCTCCCCCCGTTGCTGTATGTGGGGCTTCCCTGTCCATGACCCCACGCCTCCTGAAAGCATGAAGGGGAAGGGTCCGGAAGGGGTAACGAGAGTTGCAGGGGAGGTGAGGGCCCAACCGATGGTGCTTCTCGGGGTAGAGATCCGTGAGTGGGTTGAAGGGTTAGAGACCGACGTGGAGTCTAGTAGAACCACCCATACAGTTACCAAGTACAACAAGCGTACCCCTGCCGGTCACACAGAGCAAGGTGGTTCTGGATCTGGTCGAATTGAAGTGGGTGGGTCTCATGTTAGTCACAATCTGGCTTGCGATCACCTACCACATGTTCCAGACTGGTCCTTACTCCAGGGGTCACGAATGGATAGCCTGGAGAACTATCATGAGTTCTATTCCATGGCACTTCCCCCTGCAGAGCGGTTATTCCAAAAGACTAGGGACAGGTTCCAATTGCACGATGAACATATACATGCTGGGGTGAACTATTATTCCACCACCCAAGAGATCGTTCGGGATTGGCTATTTATGGGAGAAGATATCCTTGAGTTTGAGAAGATGAAGCGAGACTTTGTTGTCAAACGTGACGCTTTTAATTATGAGAAGAAGGGTTTAAATTAGCGTGTTAGTGACATTGAGGACAAGCTCGTCAAGGAGCGTAAGTTGCATGGTGAACGCCAAACAAAATGGGAAGCTGCTTGTGCCCGATCGAACCGAGATTTAAAGGCTACCTGCAAGGAGGCTGTCAAGTTGCGTGGCGAGAGAGATGAGAGCGGTCAGGAGGTGTTACTCTTTCTAAATTGTTAAAACAAAAAGAAGCGAAAGCTCTTGCATCTCAGGAGAGTCATGCTAAAGTTGTGGCACGCGTCGCGGAGCTGGAGAAAACGGTTGAGGACGAGAAGAAACAAAATAAAACTCTTGAAATGGTAGCTGAAGAGCTAGGAGGTGATTGTAAATGGTTGCTTGATCATGGTCTACCACTGGTATGTACAATTATTTTTCCCTTATCTTTGTGTTCCCACGTGTGCTTACCTGTATTCCTATTATGGTGTAGCTTGTTGATCGTTTGGTGAACTCAGAGGAACTGGCCTAGTATATGTTGGAACTTGGCGATGTTGCGTACAACAATGGTCATCAAGACGAGTTTGCTGAAGGAAAGGTGTTTGCAATGGAGAAGAAGCCTGATAATGATTTTGACTTGTTCAAGCAAGACTGTGAAGGGACTTACTGAGATAAGCGCAAAGGGCTTGGCTTTTGGAATTGGGGATTTTGAAGGTGTCTAGAAGTTATCGCGCAAGGGAGTAGCAGTCGATGTGCTTTGCAAGGCGCTTGAAGAAGGTGGTTCTACTGGTGGCGCAGTGACAGATGGTGCTGGTACCAGTGGTCGATCTTAGAGGAAGGTTATCTGACCGGCTTGCACGCCGTGTACTAGGCCAGGGGTCGTTTGTAATCATGTTAAGACAATTTGTGTGCATTTGTTCCTAACTTTATTTTGTGTTGACAATGTTTTGGTAGATATGACCTTTGTTTGCGGTCTTGTCTTAATGTTTATGATATTTTTAACTGGGCCATGGGCCATTTATTTTGAATTTGTTTTTACAATAAGTGCATGTGTGAACTGTCTTGCATATGTGACACGAATGAATATTTGGCTGAGACGTAAATATGTGCAAGGCAAACCTGGTCGTGCACTTAGTCGTGACGGACCTTGGAGGTTTGATGTCTTAATATTGTCATTGGGAACCAATGGTGTTTTCGTGTGCACCCAAGATGGTATATGCATTTGTAATAAAAAATTCAAAAAGAAATAACGTAATCTAGGCACCACTTCTAGTATTCATATAAATGTGTTGGGCGAGGGCCGTTCATTTGCGCAGCTGCTGCGCGTTCCAGGTCCTGGGGACCATTCTGTCATCAAGGGTGCGCAGTTGGTACACCCCTTTGCCTAGGACCTTGTTGATGACATAGGGTCCTTCCCACTTAGGAGCGAGCTTTCTTGGGCGTTATGTGTTAGAAGCTTCATTGTCTCTGAAGACGTAGTCACCCGGTTGAAGGTGCAGATGCGCACTTGGCTGTTATAGTATTTTTCGAGCTTTGTCTTGTATTTGGCCTTGTTAACGCGACCATTTCTCTCCTTTCTTCCAAGAGGTCTAGGTCTATGCGACACTCCTTGTCGTTGATGGTCTCATTCATTGAGAGCATTCTTGGAGATGGAAGACCAATCTCTGCTGGTATCACTGCTTCGGAGCCATACACCAAAACAAATGGTGTCTCGCCGTGGCTTGTCTTGGACGTGGTCATGTGTGCCCACAAGATGCTTGGGAGTTTGTCTACCCAGCCTCTCCTTTGGATACCCAGTCTTGCTTTGATACCATTAGCACTCTCCACTTGGCCATTGCCTTGTGGATGTGCTACTGATGAGAATACGTGTTCACTGCTCAAATCTTTGAACCAATTATGCAGGTCTTCGGCTGCGAAGTTGGTTCCATTTCCATAATGGCAACCCGAACCTACATATGAAGTGCTCACAGATAAACTTCCTCACCACCATTGTTGTTGAGGCTAAGGCTTTAGCTTCGAACCATTTGGTGAAGTAATCAACTGCCACGATTATGAACCTCATCGCCTGGTGTGTCTGGAAATGGCCCAACCATGTCTATACCCCATTGTTGGAACGGCCATGCCGTTGTAACGGGTATTAAGGCGTTTTTTGGGCGCATTGTCTTGGGTGCATGTTGCTGGCACGCATCACATTTCCGTAACGTTTTAACGGCATCTAAATGCATCCCTGGCTAGTAGTAACCCGCATTCATAACCTTTGCCACAACCATGCATGGGCCTGCATGTATTCCACAAATTCCTTTGTGTATTTTGCGTATGAGATAATTTGCATCGACTGGGTCTACGCATCGTAGCAATGGTCCCAGGTAAGATCGCCTATATAAGATACCCTCAGACATTTGGTACAACAAAGCCTTGTGCTTGATCTTCCTGGCTTCTGCCTTGTCTATGGGTAACTTCCCGAATTATAAGTATGCGATGATTGGTCACATCCATGATGGAGTTCTGAACTGTGTTACGTTGACTTGCCACAATGGAATAGATGGGGTTTTCAATACTTCAATGCGCACATCTTTAGCTAAGTGCTGGAAACTTGTTGAAGGAGTTTGCTCAAGACATCAGCTGGCTTGTTTTCACTTCAGTTGATATGAGTGATTTTGAATGTCTGAAATTGTTGGATCAACGATTTGCCTTGTACTAGATACAGAGCCATGATCTCTCATTTGGCGTCGTACGACCCATTGATCTGCCCTGCTACTAAGAGCGAGTCTACGTGCGTCTCGAGGTTTTTAACTCCCATTTTTATCGCTAACCGAAGGCCAGCCAAGAACCTTCATACTCTGCCTCATTGTTGGTGTTTTTCAACTCTAAACGTATGGCGTAAGTAAATTCTTGCCTATCTGGACTCACAAACCGCAAGCCTGCTCCTGCTCCATCGTCATTTGACGCGCCGTCGGTGTACAACTACCAGACTTCCTCTGTGGCTGTTGCGTTTTCTTCTGTCATTGCTCTGCAACTTTTTCTTTTTCTTTTTTATTTGGCACTTCTGTTATGAAATCTGCTAGAAATTGCCCTTTAATTGTTGGTCTTGGTCTAAAGAATACACTATATCCTCCTAACTCGATGGCCCATTTGGATAGTCTTTCTGAAATCTCAGGTTTCACAAAAATGTGACCGATGCTATTGTTGGTTAGGACGTGAATGACGTGACTTGAGAAATATCGACGCATTCGTCTGGAGGCATGAATGAGAGCTAGCACAAGCTTCTCCATCATGGAATACCTTGTTTCCGGATCATTGAGAGTGCGGCTTACATAATACACAGGGGTTTGTACCCCTTGCCGATCAAGAAACAGTATTGCCCCGACTACTCTCTCAGACGCCCAAAGGTACATTAGTAATGTTTCGTCCTTTCTTGGTGCTGTGAGTGTATCAAGCATTCTTTCATTTCTTTGAAAGCGACCTCTGCTTCTGTGGTCATTGAAACTTTTTCTTTGAGACGCAATTGCGCAATGTTTTAATGAAAGGTAATGATTTTGTCGCATGGTTAGCCAGGAAACGGTTTAATGCTTCCAAGCATCCTGCTAGCGTTTGCATTTCTTTGATCGTTGAAGGCGGGGGCATTCTTTTGATTGGTTGCACCTTTTCTGGGTTGACTTTGAAGCCGTCTTTAGTGACTATGGAACCCAAAAACTTCCTCGTTTCCATGCCGAAGGAGCATTTACTTAGATTCAACTTCATGTTAGCTTTGCGTAACGTGTTGAACGTTTTCTCGATATTCTACAACATTTGGTCTTTCTCCTAGCTCATTATCACCAGGTCATCCATGTAAACTTCTACATGCTTCCCGACATCATTGCCGAACATATCGGTCACTATGCGCTAATAAGTCGCTCTTGCCTTGTGTAGCCAGAAAGGCATTTTGGTGTAGCAATACAGGCCCATTGGTGTGCGAAAAGCTGTTTTATCTTCGTACGTTATGGCCGTTTGGACTTGGTGATATCCTTTGTTACAGTCTAATTTCCACTGGAAAGCGGCTAAGGAATAAATCTTCTCATCAATCTCTGGTAATGGGTAACAATCTCGCGGGCATGCTTTATTTAGATCTTTATAGTCGATGCACAGAGGCCATCCTCCGTTCGCTTTGGGGACCATTACTGGGTTTGCCACCCATGTCTGGTATGGACTTCTCGCAAAATGCTGGCGTCTACTAGCTCTAGCACCTGTTCTTTGATTGCTTCGTTTTTCTCTGGACCCAAGTTTCTCTTCGTTTGTAATACCGGCTTAACATTCTCTGATAAGTTCAAGTGGTATTATGCGATATATCTTGGGGCACCCACCATGTCTGTGGGAGTCCAAGTGAAGATATCCATGTTCCTAAACAGCAATTGTTTCAAGAATGCTCGAATATTTTCTGACATCGCGTGCCCCGGCGTGATCGTTTGCTCGGGGTACCTTCTGTTGAGGATTCATTTTTCTGGTCCTGTGGTGGAGTCATTTTGCTTGTTTTAGTTGGGCGCACCTATTATGTTACCTATACTTTTCTGCTCGCATAGATAACTGCCACCCCTATTTCGGTTGGGAAACCGACTACGGTGTGTGGTCCTGAACAAAGCATATTGAAATCTCCTTGGGATGTTCACCCCAAGAGTACGTCGTGGCGTGAGTTAGCGGGTAACCCCATTAATGTAACCTCCTCTGTTCTTGAGTTCTTCCCATCTGATAAGAGCACCGGGAATGATATTTGCCCAAAGGAAAAACAGCCTCATTGCAAAAGCCGGTGAGGGGGAAGTCCACCGGTTCTAGGCGTGCTTTGTCCTCTGAGTCTAACTGGTTGAAACATTGTTCGTATATGATGTCGACTATGCTTCCGACGTCGATGAACATATAATCTGTTTAGTAGTGCCTGAATATTCCAGAGATAATTATAGGTCTTTTCTCGCGTGGTCCTCCTCGGACTACAGGGAAAACCACTTGTTGTTCGCGCCAAGAGTCACTTTGCGCGTGTTTGCTCTGTTTCTTCCTTGACCTGCTGGGGCCACCTTGCACCATGTGTGTTTCTAACCTGCGCAGCTTCTTGTTATCTGGGCCTTCGTCCCTTCGATAACGTTTCGCGTGACTTTCCTCATATTCTTTATTAAATGTGTCAGCTTTCCGCTTTTGAGCGCTCTTTCTATCTCTTGTCTCATAATGATGCAGTCGTTTGTTAGATGACCTTAATTTTTGTGATAATCACAAAAGAGGTTGGGGTCTTGGCCTTTCTTATTATGCATTTGCTGTGCAGCTTTGAACTGGTGATTCTCTGTGGATAGTACCTCTGATTGGGTCTTTGTGAGGGGCATCCACTGTCGCTCTCTATTTTCTTATTTTACTTCTTTCTTGTATCCAATTCGATTGATGGTGTTGTGAACGTCTTCAGTGGATTGAGTGTTATTGCTTTAACCGGATGTCTTCCAAGTGGAGTTCCTCCCTCTACTGGTGCGTCTTTTGCTAACATGCTGGTTATGATTGTACTGACGGCCTTTGTCGCCGGTTAGGTTTTTTTCGTATGCGTGATGATTTGTGCCGTGGCTATGAACGTCTCCCAACCTTTTGGGCCACCGTCTATTCCTCTCAATTGTCGGATCAAATCGTCGCATGTGACGGCACGCATGAAATGAGCACACATCATTTCATTGCCCACATTTCCTATCTCCAGGCACTTTTTGTTGTACCGTGTGATGAAGTCCTTAATACCCTCATTTTCTACTCTCCAGATGTTGAGCACATCTGCTGGGTCTCTGGTATATCTTCGCTGCTGGCTGAAGTGTGATAGGAACTTTTCTTTGAAGTCCATCCATGACTTAAATCTTCAAAAGGGCAAGCTGTCGAATCATGCGCGAGCTGCTCCTACAAATGTTTTGAAAAACATGTGGCACCATGCTGGAAGCGACCACCCACCTATGATTCCGGCACTCATGAATACTTTGATGTGATCGTCAGGATCTGTGAGTCCATTGTACTTCCCTACATTGTGTGGCAGTTTTGTCTTTCATGCTGAGCCATATTTATGTCTTTGATAAATTTTGATTTCTCTGCGACGCCTTCAAGTTAATAACTTAACGTGAAGTCATATTTTGCTGTTGAATTGTAGCATGCACGCACGTGAGGCATATATGCTTCATGGTCTTGCGGTAACCTGTTGAACACACTAGTGGAATCACCTTCTTGGTAGGTCGGATCATGTTCGTCTGACATGGACTCAAATTCGTCTGCCATTCGTCGCAGACCCAACCGATCGCGCATGGGCGTACGCCCTTTTGATCGACTGGCATAGTTATCATTCGGGTTTCTCATGGTGTGATGGGTATTCCGGGTGTTACTTATATCCGGGTGGCTATTTCTTGCATGTTGTTCCCAGTGTTGTGTGCTGTTGCGCATGAAGGTGCTTGTTGTTGTGATTCTGTGTCATAACTGAACTTCCTGTGTAACGACCGGATTCCTTGCGATGCATGTTGTACTTGTGCTTGTTTCACGGGTGATTGTGTTGGTAATTGGGCTTGCGCACACATTTGGACGTACGCCAAATTGAGGACGGCTTGTGACTTAGCGTACCAGGATGCTGGTGTTTCACCTTCGGGGAACGAAGGAAAAACTGTGTTAATTGTTGGTGCGACAGGAGGAGGCTGTTGGTTTGCTCGAGTAACCAAAGACATTAGTGATGTCAGACCCTCTAAAATCCACTTGCGGGGTTTTACCGCGAGGTGCGTGACAAACCAGGATCATAGACACTAATCACATAGAATGACCTCTATATGATAAAAGATACGTTTTAAAATGAAAACCAACTGAAGTAATCAAAGTGCAGAAAGTAAATGCCGAAGCCTAAAGATAGTAGATGTAAAGGAGCGCCAAAACAAACGTCCATAACCAAAAGATTGTTTAAAATGCAAGACTCGATAAAATAGTTTTTCCATGGCGTGCACCTATTTCCTAAAGCTAGCGTCCTGAGAAAACGTGTAAGAAACAAGTGTCAACATAAAGAAGAGGGAGTTCACAGGTTTGGTTGATGTTTAGTAATTTATCCGTTTACAAAGTTTCCATTATTCCTAACTCGTAATAATAAGATGTCCAGTTGATAAAAGTTTCATGTTATAATGTAGGTAGCTAACCTAAGCTATGTCACATAAGAGTTCGAAACCGAAGCTGACTGTTGTTGCCTCTGTGTGCCAGGTCTATCACTGACCATAACGTGTGTTAGGCCAATTCTACACCCGTTGACCATTACCAGTCAGCTAGCGCGACTATGCAAGCTTAGGGGCTATTTTGCAAATTCTGCGAAACTATGTTGTTGCGCGTATTTCTTAATCCGGAACATGTACGCACATCCAAAAAAAATTTTAATCGTTAAAATCTAGTATTTTAATGATTGAAATGCAAAAATATCATTTGTTACGCATTTACGGTCATTTGCGCGTTCGTTACGATTTCCGTCGTAATTAACCAAAAACCGCGACCGTACGACCGAACGAGCTGACATCCACGATATTTCCAAGCATATTTCATATTCCCTATGCTTTAACATCCTTGTAAAGCCTAAATTTTGGGTTAACGGGGGTTAAACGCGTCAAAAACACCTTAAACGTGCTGCAGGAACCTGTTCTGCCAATTCTTTAACTTTGGAATCCCAGACGCCACGCGAGAGACTCACCCAGATCTCCTGCGACGCGCGGGGGATGCCCAGTTACAGTAGAAAATGGCAGACAACTGTTTTACAGCCTTGAAGCCGAAGGATTCGTGTTCTCCAAGTTCTAACACAATTTTGACACGTTTATGGGCATGTGTAATGATCCTAAATCAGTGCCTAACACTTGGAATGATCTTGTGCATGATCCACAAGTATAAATAGGGCCTCAAACTCACCTCACAATTTGCTCATTCCTTCTTTCTTCTCTCTAAACTCTAAATGGAGTTTTTACCTATTTTGGAGGCCTCCCATCTGAGTTTTTCTAATAATCTTGGCTTCCTTGAGCACAAGTAAGTGTTCTATCCTAGCCTTGTTATTTATTTTAGCTTCTTATGAGCTAAAAGTCAAACAATTGACTTTTGTTTGACTTAAGGTTCTGACCATTTTGGTCAAAGTCAAAGTTCAATTGAACTTTGCAACGTGATCGTAATCACGATGGTTATGATCCTTAGCGATCATGCCTACTAATTACCGCGTTTACTAGTCGAAGTGACGAGTCAAAGTTTGGGTCAAAGTGCATTATGTGCATTTTACGACGGAAACATTTTTAGGTATCAAAACACTTTGTTTTGATATCAAATCAGTTTTCTAACTTAGTTAAACATGTTTTAACATGTTTAACTCGTCACTTTTAGTTTAGTGCTTGTTTAGGGTCGTAAGTCGAGCAGTCTTGACCACCGCTTTGACTTTGAATCCGACCCGTTTGGTCAATCTTAGGATCCGACCAAACACATATTTGTGACCATAGTTGTATAGGGAATAACCCTCTGAGGTTATACCTTATGGTCACGTCGTTTGGTTAGTATTATGTTAAATCGCTAGTTATGCCTTTATAAATGACCAAAATGCCCTTTTGCACATAAATCAACTTTAAGCATATGTGACCAATGTTTTGACATATAAACTGATGTTGTAACTATATTAAACTTATTTTGGCATATTAGACTTATCATAACACATATCTAACCATCCGAACACGTATTTACGTAAATGATCCGTTAAAGTAGCATAAACTACCTTAACGAGTCATAACGGGTCAAAAGCACTTAGGAATCCTTTTCAAATCAGAATGTAGACTTTGTTAACCAATTCATATGAGTACCAACACTCATTTTGTTTACAAGACCTCATTCTACCCGATCCGCCAATTAATGTCCCGATACTTACATAGTTATCCGACTTTAGGACACATTTGATTTCTCGGACTTTTGAGCTTGTTTGATCTTTTATTCAAGGTTACTTTGCAATCCTAAGTGAGTACATAGCTCCCCTCTTTTATGTTTTTCAAATATTTTGGGGTGATTCATATGTGCTAAATTGTTTTCAAGTTTTCAAATTACAAATGCTATGGTTTATATAAACACGACGATTTCAACAATGTGAGAACTTGTTGGTGCGTTGTATACATGACACGAATGACATCCATTACCTTGATCAAGCCGACCAGTAGTAAGTTATGGTACCATAGGACTGACAATCCCGTTATCAAGGTTCCCGGTGTTTGTGGGGAAGTTTGGGGAACGACCGAAACTGTTACTTTAACAAACCCTTTGGGGGTTTGTTATTGCAATTTAAAGATACCCTTTGGTGGTATAGACGAGTCAACACAGGTTTGAATGTAATCACTAAAATGACCAAAAGTTTTCACAATTAAAACAAGGACGATTTGTTTACACGGACGATGAACAATCGGTTTATGACACGAACAATGGATGAATGGTTTATGAGATGAACAATGGACGATTGGTTTATGGTAAGTGATTTAAATAACGGTACATGTGTAATGTGATAAAAGCATGGTGGATACGCCGTTGGTACTTCCTATATATAAGTACTTTTATCGTATTACATTCGTGGCGTTATTTGCATCACTTGAAACAAAGGTTTTCAAACAGTGACACGCAACGATTTTCAATTTAAGATATAAACCGTACAAAGTTTCTTCAAGATGATTTACTACTCGAATTTACAAAACAAATGTTTGGGTCAAGATTCATGGTTACAAGTCTTTTATAAACTATAACTAACTTGTTTTAGTTAGTTAGTTATCATTGCAATACCAAATACTTTTTGATGACAAGGTTTTCAATTAACGACTCTAGTAGTCTGACGAGGTATTGCAATACATTTTTCAAGGCCATGAATTTGACACACTCACAAAACCTATGTACTCGCCGGCATATTTTTGTTGACTCGTTTTCACATATGTTTCAGGAAACCAAGTTTGATGTCGATGCATGCTCCCGTAGGATTGGACGCGGACTTAGTGCCTTAAAATATGAAAGACAATAGTTTATTTAGTTTGTTTTAAATTCCAAGACAATGTAACAATGTAATCTAAATTTTCAATAAAACGAAACTTCAAATACCATGTGTTGTTATAACAATCTGTTAACGTGACTCCCCGACGTTTCCGCCGCGGTTTGTTGTTTTTACGCGGTCGGGGTGTTACAGATTGGTATCAGAGCACTGGTTATAGGGAATTAGGTTATTAGTAATGCTTTGACCTAGACTATAACCTTCCTAGGACCCTAACACGAGTTTACTTGCGTTTAGATTCATAAAATACAATACTATCACCTATCCTTAGGTGATTACCATAAACAATACAAAAGTTACTAAAATCTCTTTCCGAAAACTTTTTGCAAAAAAAATGTATTCTTAAATGAATCATTTTTGGGCTTTATGCCTTCAAGGTTTTCAAATCTCGTCAAAGTTTGGGTTTTATTAATGTGAAAACATGCAATCTGGAAGGGTGGGTGCCTGTACCCTGAGTTTTCTGTCTAAGGCAAGAGTGTTCGTACAAATCCACTTAATCAGACCAATCACTCTTACCTGGGAATTCTTGGGGTGAGTGTCCACTTATAGGCTAAAGCATGTCTTGGCGATACATTATAAAGACCTATTTACTTTGATTAGTCACCATGTGTCGTTTGTTTGTTTTGAGAAACGAACGAATGACGACCATCCTTATTTCGTCAATATTTTCAACACCTCTCTTGATTTATTTAAATCTCACATATCTTCCTGCATGTTTTCTCTTAGAATGCCTCCTCGGCGTGATACAACTCAAAATGCCGAAATGGCAGCCATTATCGCCCAGCAAATTGCTGCTGTACTCCCAAATCTCGTAACCCAACTTAATCAAGCGAACAACAATAACAATAACAATGCACCAGTTCCGTGCAACTATAAACAATTTTGTTCAGCTAAACCACTCTCGTTTTCTGGGTCTGAGGGAGCCACTGGCTTCTGCAATGTTTTAAGAGTCTCGAAAGCACGTTCCGGTTTGTTCAATGTCCAAATGAGCGAAAGGTTGAGTTCGCATCGAGCGTATTCAAGAAAAGAGCTCTTACGTGGTGGAATGGTATAATGAGAGACAGAGGTGCCGATGTGGCCTTAGCTCAAACATGGGAAGAGCTTAGGGCTCTAATGATGAAGGAATTTTGTCCTCGTCACGAGCAGAGGTCGCTCGAAAACGAATTCCATGATCTCAAACAGGATAGTGGTGAGCATCGTGCTTATACTGACCGGTACGAGGAGTTAGGTTTGTTATGTCCGACGATGGTAACACCTTTGGATAAGGCGATCTAGAAGTATATTGATGGTTTACCTGATCCTGTTCAGGACATTGTTACCGGAAGTAACCCAACCACTGTCCGACAGGCCATTGAGCTAACTGCAACTTTGACCGAGTCCCAGTTCAAAAAGGGTAACCTTCATCGCAAAGGCGATAAGAAATCATCCACCAAAACCACTCAAGAAAAACAAAAGGTGTGAATGAAGCTTAGGATCGGACCCAACTTAATGAGCTTTCCGGTCAGACTTGCTCAGCTAACAGAGGCGGAATTCATTGTTAGCTGATTGAACAAACAAAGAACAAGCGATGATTACTGTTTAACCGTCTGTGTATTGAATAAACGTTAGCAACGATTACAGACTCGAACAGGGCTTTGCCACTGATTCCTCAAAACAACATGCCTAACACACAACCTAAGTCACCTATTTATAGGCAGACATGACAGCACCAAGTGAGTAGGCAGCATGGATTTTTGCACGAAATTTTCATGCGAAAATCCTTACAGATTTTCGTACGAAAATATCAGTAAACATACAAAAACTTCAAAACTAAACTTCTGACGCTACGAAACCCTATATGTACAATAGACTCGTCCTAGACGTAGGCAATAGACATAAGTGCACCAACAGACTCCCCCTTGGATGTTGCCGCAGTCTTGGACAGTCTTCAAAAACTTTTTCTACAAAAACTTTAAACACGTTTGACTTGAATCAACCAAAAAATCTCTTGCTTGGCCTTCGACGCTCCTCTGAAGCAATGGGCGTTTGATCTGTAGGAGGAGGTCGGTTGTAAGTATTCCCGAACTTGAACCTTTCACGGGTGGCCAGCTTTCGACGAGCTTCAATCCTTTCTTCATTTTGATCTTTTTTTTTCTGCTCTTTATCTTCAAGCTTTCTCCATGAAGTTTTCCATTCTTTACCTGAATTAATGTTGTTAGCGTAACAAACATTCACAATTTTCTGGAACTGGATGGCCTGCTCCTTGTCTTTATCTTCATAACTGATTTTGATGAAGAATAATCGTTCAATGTCTTTCTCTGAGCAATTGACCAGCCACATAGGATCCAATACTCTGATTGCACGCCATAGCCCATAGATTCTTTTATGCATAATTACGGTCTCTGAAAGATCCTCGGACATATCCCATGACCCTTTATCAGGCTCAACACAAATCACAGCCTCTCCAGTACTCGAATCATAGTTCCACCACTTGAAGATCTTGTAAAAATCTTGTTCCGTTTTCTTCAGAGGCATATTCTTCATAACGCGTGGCCTTTTCATAATCAAAGTCACATCTTTCTCTTGAGTAACTGGATCTATCTTTGTCACGGTTTTTGGCTTGTGAGGCTTCCATAGATTGAATCCATGTTCAGCTTCAAACTTGATGAGCTTCCATAGACGTTGATCATTTGGACGCAGCTTCATACTAAACGTCTTGGTTTGGACCAGCTCTTTCACATCCCATTCTGGCAGGGTCTTTATATCACCCAATCTTCTGAAGTATTGAACTCCATACTCACGTTTTAACGCATACACATCGAGTTCCTCGATCCATCCCCAACTAACAATGTCACCTAGAGATGCGTCAAGGTCTCTAGCGAAGAAAGCCAATGGACGACGGAACTATCTTTCAGGTGGCATCTCCTTGAACCATTTCTTTTTCATCTCTATGATCTCTTCTTTTGTTGGTGGTTTAGGAGTTGTTCCCTCTTTAACTGCTTCTGCCACTTTCTGTTTTAACATTTCATCGTCGATCTCGGCAGTCATTTCATCAAGGGTAGGAAACACATCAGTTCCTTTACCATGTATCTTGCTTCTTCATTATCATCCGAATCCCAATCTTCAATAATTACTCTGTCGTAGTCGTTTGCTTGAGGGATGTCTTCGAAAACATAATCATTTGGCTCTGATCGGGTGTTCTTCAATTCTTCTTCAAAATCAAACTCGAAAGAATCTTCATGTAAGCCAAATAATTCTGCCAGATCCGCCTTGGAATAGTTATGAACAAACTCTCCTTCTACCACATCGTGCTCTAGATAGATAACTTTTGGCTTTGGCACTATTTCTTCAATCGACGACTCCCCCTGAACTTGTTCATCAGTTAGCTCAAACATAGAGTCGTTCATGTAAGCATCAACAGAAATATTTTCATTATCAAATAAAGTTGCTACATATTCAAACCCTTCCTTCTCTAACACATCAAACGTTTCATCTACCAACTCGTCAATCTCTTTCCTTATCTCCCTATCAGCAATTTCCTTTTCTCTCGTCATTGATTCTAGAATACCTTCTCCTTGAAGCACAAACCTCTTGCTTACATCAATGGTAGGATCATAAACTACCAACTCAGAAGATGCTGGCAAGGATTCAGCTTCCGACGCAGACTGTTCGATCAAAGGAGCCATTGATGAGGTAGCTTTATGTACTGTCATATCAACAATCTTTTCTTTCCTTCGACCTTCAGCATCAGATAAGGCTTTGGAAGCTCATTCCCTTTCTGCAACCTTTTGTCTAGCTTCCTCTCTTTCGATTTTCTCAATCTCATCAGCGAGAGAGATACCTAGAGTATGAACCAAAATCTTCTTCATAAGTTCCACCTGCCTGTTATTCGACTCACGTTCGGCTTCATACTCTTCCATCTTTTTGATAATATGAAGATTAATGGCCATTTGTTTGTCCATCACAGTTGCTTTGAGCATCGAAAGTGTGTTGTCATTTTCTTTGACAGTTTTCTCATACTGTCGATGGTCCTGCTGAGCTTATCATGTGATTCTTTTACAGTGTTGAATGAGACGTTATATTGTATGTTTTAAGTTTTTAACGCTTTTTCTTTCTCAGCACATTGCTCACATGCTTCAGCACATTTTAAGCATGGTCTAACCAATTCGCCAGTTTGAGTTTTGCTAGTTTCTTTAACTGTTTTAACCTTTTCTACCTGTTTTTCCACACTGACTACCTCATTTGTATTGGCCATGAGTGCTTTGTTGGAAATATCGGTTAGGCTCTCTAGTGTTACAGGCTTGGTTACATCAATCACTTCCACACACTTTGTCTTTGTCTCCTCAGGACTTTCTTCTTTGTGACCATAATCGAAGCTACCTGCAAAAGTTTTCATAGTTGTATCAAATAAACAGGGTTTAGGGGTACCTGCTAGATGTTCCTCTTCCTCTGCTGAAGTTCTGAAGTAATCTGCCAATACTTCTTCCATTTCTTCTTCTGAGACTTCTTCAGATGCTTCTGGTTCTTCCATGATTTCAGCAACAAGTGCAAGACTTTCCTTTTTGGATATGAAATTGTTCCAATTGAATCCTTCATCTTCCTGTGTTACCACCAGAGCTTTATCTTTTGAGTTTGAACCTCCATCTTCGATCTGTACCAATCTCTTCTCTGGTTTTGGTCGATGATAGATTGCCTTTTTGTAATAATCATCACGAAACGGATTATGATTGCCTTTTACTTCTCGGTTTGGGCATTCGCGTTTGAAGTGCCCTTTCTCCCTGCACTTGAAACATGTGACTTTGGATTTATCAAAGCCTAATTTACCGTCAAGGCCCCTTAAATCATCTCTTCCAGTAATTTCCATGAAACGCTGAGCCCTTCGAACCACTGATGCCATACACCACATAATGTCAATTAATTCCATCTCCTTTGGATCAATTTGGTCGTAGTCTTCTTTAGTCATTTCTGGGTTTCCGATTCGACCAGCTACAAGACTTTCATAGGATTCCAGAACAGCTGCAAGGAGTACCATATGTTGTTTAGCTGTCTGTTCATTGAAGTCTTGAGCGTTCTGGAGATTTACTGCGATGTTGCATTGCAGGATTCTCTGGTTAGAATTGGAATGACTCTGCTGGTCGCTCTGTGGTTGATTTGAGCTCTGAGATGATTGTTGTCCTTGGTGATTGTTTGGATTGAAGGAAACAAACGTTTGAAATCCACTGGACTGGTTGGAGGTTGGACTAGCGTTTATGTTAGTATTGAAGGCTGTTTGGATCTTGGGACTCTGAACAGGAGTGTTTGGATTTCCTTTGTAGTATAGGCTGACGTCCTGTTGTGAGTTTGATTTCTTGCCTTTTGCCATTTTCTGCATTTCTAGTTCGTGCCTTCCAGTTTTTCTATGAATCTCGGCAAACTGAGACTGTCATACTCAGCTCCATTCTTTAGGATTGTTAGATATGTTGCCCAATCTCCTTCTGGCAAAGAATCTGCCAGTTTGTCAACTAGTTCTTCATTCGTCTTAATAATTCCCATTCGCTTCGTCTGCACTACCAGGTGGCAATACCTTTCGATGAGTTGCTTTTTGTTCTCGCCTGGAAGAATATTCAATACTTCAAATTCTTTGTTTAGTAACGCCTTCTTTCCTTTTCGGACATTAGTGCTCCCTTGTGCCCTTAATCGTAAGGCAAGCCACAAAGACTGTGCGTCGTCGTCATGTTGTAGGAGAACTAAGATTTCTTCTTTTATGGCCTACTTAAGAAGATTCATCATCTTCTTTCAGTGATGTATTTTTCTCGTTCTTCTTCGGACAAACGAGCCACTGTTTTCTCAATGCCAAGTTCATTCAGTGGTGGTTGATATTTGTTTTCAAGTGCGAACCAAACTGTTAAATTTGTCGCTTGAACCCAGTTCTTGAAACGCTCAATCCAACTTTCATAATCTTTGATGTTCATGAGCTTTGGAGGCTTCGTAGTGGTTCCCATTTCATTTTCCAGATTCATGTTCTGGGCTGCTACGGAGGCTGTAACGGCTTGTGTAGCGAAAGCGTTTTGGTTCTTCTTCACCTGACATCTTGTCAAAAACTTAAAACAGAAAACAGATTAAAACTGGTTAACTTGAAGTTGACTGAAAATTGGTTTGAGACACAAGATTTTCGTACAAAAATGATGCTGGATTTTCGTGCGAAAATTAGATTTTCGTGCGAAAATTCGCTTTTGGTGCGAAAATATTGTTTCTTTGTTAAATCAAAATTTTCAGGTTTTAGACTTCTGATTTTCGTACGAAACATAGTATTTCGTGCGAAAATACTTATCTTCCTTGAACACTTGTTCACAATTTCACGTTTTTGATGATTTCAAGCATGATTTTGATGGATTTTAGGTTTGTTTGATTCAGTAAGCTGATTAGAGTTGATTTTAACACGGTATACTAATAACCTAGTCCAAATTGTCCATGAAATCCTTCAGATCTAGAGTAAGTTCCAAGAAAGAGTAGAAGAAGAGTTTCTAATGGATGAATCTTGAACTTTGAAGGTTGAATCTAGCTGAAACTTGGTTGTTTGTTCACAAATCAGACCTTAAGGCTCTGATACCACTTGTGAATGAAGCTTAGGATCGGACCCAACTTAATGAGCTTTTCGGTCAGACTTGCTCAGCTAACAGAGGTGGAATTCATTGTTAGCTGATTGAACAAACAAAGAACAAGCGATGATTAATGTTTAACCGTCTGTGTATTGAATAAACGTTAGCAACGATTACAGACTCGAACAGGGCTTCGCCACTGATTCCTCAAAACAGCATGCCTAACACACAACCTAAGTCACCTATTTATAGGCAGACATGATAGCACCAAGTGAGTAGGCAGCATGGATTTTCGTACGAAAATATCAGTGAACATACAAAAACTTCAAAACTAAACTTCTAACGCTACGAAACCCTATCTGTACAATAGACTCGTCCTAGACGTAGGCAATAGACATAAGTGTACCAACAAAAGGGAAACAAGGATGAGCCTTCTAAACGATCGAAGAAGCGTAAAGCTTCTCAAAACTTTGTTGTTACTACACAACCCGCTCTAGCCGCTCAACTCAATCAAGCTCCCCAAAACCAACCAGCTCAACCTCCTGTGAGGAAACCATATGCTGGTACCGCACCGTTGTGCAATCGGTGCAATGGTCACCACCAAGTTCATCAACCATGTCGTCAATGTACTACTTGTGGAAGATTTGGTCACTTGACCAACGTTTGTCGATCTGTTCCAAACCAAGCTGCACAAAACCCTGTCCAACCCCAGGCAAATCCCGTACGACCTCACTTTCCACCTGGGTCATGTTTTAACTGTGGCGAGATGGGCCATTACAAGAACAACTACCCAAAATTAGCCAATGCCAATAAAGCTCGTAGACGAGCATTCAACATTAACGCCAACGAGGCCCGTGCGGATAACGAAGTCGTTAATGGTACGTTCCTTGTCAACAATCATCATGCTTCTTTTCTTTTCGATTCGGGTGCCGATAGGAGTTTTGTATCCTTAGCCTTTGAACCATTGCTTTCAATGCCAAGAACTAAACTAGGAAAGCCCTTGACTGTCGAGATAGCTAGTGGCGAACCTCTTAAACTTGATTCTATCATTCGTGATTGCCAATTGAACCTTGATAACCACCTTTTTCCCATTGACCTCACGTCAATGCAACTCGGGAGTTTCGACATCATTATTGGGATGGATTGGTTAACCAAACATCATGCCGAAGTTATTGTTTTGACAAGATAGTTCGAATACCTCTTCCCTCTGGTAAAGTCTTAGAAGTTCGTGGAGAGAAACCCGCTAGTAATCTTAAACTCATGACCTGTAACCAAGCCCAAAAATACCTACGAAAGAACTATGTTGCCTTCTTGGCACATATCGTAGAGGAGAAAGGAAAAAGCAAAACTGTTTGGGATATCCCCATTGTTCGGGATTATCCTGAGGTCTTTCCCGAAGAATTACCTGGTTTACCTCCTGTACGTCAAGTTGAGTTCCACATTGATCTAGTACCTGGTGCCAACCCAATTGCTAAGTCTCCATACCGTCTTGCACCGTCTGAGATGCAAGAGTTATCAAAACAACTTCAAGAGCTGTCTAATAAAATATTCATTCGTTCGAGCTATTCACCTTGGGGTGCTCCTGTCCTATCTGTGAAAAAGAAGGATGGATCTTTCCGTATACGTATCGATTATCGTGAGCTCAACAAACTCATGGTCAAAAATCGATATCCCTACCTCGCATTGATGATCTCTTTGATCAGCTTCAAGGTGCTACTTGCTTTTCAAAGATTAATTTACGTTCTGGGTATCATCAACTTCGTGTGTTCGAAGAAGATATTCCCAAGACTACTTTTCGCACTCGATATGGTCATTACGAGTTTACTGTCATGCCTTTCGGTTTGACAAATGCTCCAGCTGTTTTCATGGACTTGATGATTCGGGTTTGTAAACCTTATTTGGACAAGTTCATCATTGTTTTCATCGATGACATTCTTATTTATTCCAAGTCTCGAGCCGAACACGAACAACTTTATGCCAAATTCTCCAAGTGTGAGTTTTGGATAAAGGAAGTTCAATTCTTGGGACACATAGTCAACGAGCAAGGTATACATGTGGATCCTTCCAAAATCACTGCGATTAAGGATTGGAACACACCCACTACTCCCACAGAAGTTCACTCATTTCTTGGTCTTGCTGGATATTACCATCAATTCATCGCGAACTTCTCAAGGATCGCAGTTCCCCTTACCGCTTTGACTCAAAAGAATAAGCCTTTTGAGTGGGGACCCAAACAAGAGGAAGCCTTCCAAACATTGAAACAAAAACTTCGTGACGCTGTTATTCTATCTTTACCCGATGGCAACTATGATTTCTATTGTGACGCATCGAACCTAGGCCTTGGTTGTGTTCTTATGCAACGAGATAAAGTCATAGCCTATGCTTCAAGACAATTGAAAGTCCACGAGAAGAACTACACGACTCATGATCTTGAGTTAGGTGCTGTAGTTTTTGCTCTCAAGATTTGGAGAAACTACCTTTATGGTACGAAATGCGTGGTTTTTACCGACCACAAAAGTCTCCAGCATATATTCAATCAAAAGGAGCTGAACATGAGACAATGACGCTGGGTCGAACTTTAAACGACTACGACTGCGAAATTCACTACCATCCTGGTAAGGCGAATGTTGTGGCCGATGCGCTAAGTCGTAAGGTACATGTCAAGCTTCATTGTGTTCGAATTCAATCCAATATTCAGACACGTATCCTACAAGCAAAATGTTCATGTGTGGACCAAAGCTTGTTGAAAAATGAGCTACCTCAAAATCTCGAACTTCAACTCGAAACGAAAGACAATGGGTTACTCTATTATTTGAACCGTTTGTGGGTTCCAAGTCAAGACAATCTCCGCACCTTATTGATGGACGAAGCTCATAAGTCTCGTTATTCAATCCATCCTGGTGCAGACAAAATGTACAAGGATCTTCGTACCCAGTATTGGTGGCCGGGTATGAAGAAAGACATTGCCTTGTATGTATCAAAATGCCTAACTTGTCTTAAAGTCTAGGGTGAACACCAACGCCCATCTGGTTTGCTTGAACAACAAGAAATTCCGGTATGGAAGTGGGAGAACATTGCAATGGATCTCATCACAAAACTATCGCGCACATCTAGAGGTCATGATGCTATTTGGGTGATCATCGATCGTCTAACAAAGTCAGCACACTTTTTAGCAATTCGTGAGGATTACTCTGCTGATAAACTCGCCAAGATCTATGTCGATGAGATTGTATCTCGTCATGGTGTTCCTTTGGACATCATATCTGACAGAGATGCTCGGTTCTCATCTCACTTTTGGAAGACCATGCAATCTACTATGGGAACCAAACTAAATTTGAACACTTCTTATCATCCTCAATCGGATGGACAAACTCGAGAACAATTCAAACATTGGAGTATATGCTTAGAGCGTGTGTGATCGACTTTGGTGGTAATTGGGATTCGCATCTACCGTTGATCGAATTCTCCTACAACAATAGTTATCACGCCAGCATCAATATGGCGCCTTTTGAAGCTTTATACGGTCGAAAATGTCGTTCACCTGTCTGTTGGAACGAAGTTGGAGAGTCTCAGTTTACTAGACGTGAACTTATTCATGATACAACAGACAAAGTCAAGAAAATACGCGATAACCTTCTGACAGCTAGAAGCCGTCAAAAGAGTTATGCGGACAAACGACGCAAGCCCTTGGAATTCCAAGTTGGTGATCACGTCCTACTCAAGCTATCCCCTTGGAAAGCAGTGGTCAGATTTGGAAAGAAAGGAAAACTTGCACCACGATACGTTGGACCATTCAAGATCGTTGAAAGAATCGGAAAGGTGGCCTACCGACTTGAGCTACCTCCTAAACTTGGGAACGTTCACCCAACGTTCCACGTGTCCAATCTAAAGAAGTGTTTAGCCGACGCAAATCTTCACGTCCCTCTCGACGAAATTCATGTTGATGACACTACGCACTTTGTCGAGAAACCCGTGGAGATTTTGGACCGTGAAGTCAAGAAACTTAAATGAAGACGAATTCCAATTGTTAAAGTTCGCTGGGAATCCAAACGTGGCCCAGAATTTACTTGGGAACGAGAGGATCAAAGACGGTTCGATACGGTTATGCGTTGATTACCGCAAGCTTAACAAAGTAACGATCAGGAATCGTTCTCAGCTGCCCAGGAACGACGAATTGTTCGACCAACTACAAGGTTAGCTATTTCTTTAAGATCGATTGGGTAGTAGTTGGAATGACCATCTCACCCTAGTTAAGTTCTCCTATACTAATAATTATTATATAAGCATCAAGGTTGCTCCCTTGGAGGCCTTGTATGGGAGAAAGTGTCTAACGCCCATTTGTTGGGCAGAAGTTGGGGAGACCTAACTAACAGACCTAAGAGTATCTTGGAAACCACATATAAGATAATACAAATCCATGATTTTCTCAAAACTGACGAAGAACGGCAGAAGAACTACGCTGACAAGAGTCGCAAACCTCTTAAGTTCCCAATAAGGGACAAGGTTCTATTAAAAGTATCACCCTTAAAAGGTATGGTATGCTTCAGTTAGAAGGGCAAGTTAAGTCCTAGATATATGGGACCATTTAAAATAATCGAATGTGTCGAGTCTCTAGCTTATAAGATAATTTACTTGAGAAACTCAGTGGAATTCACAATGTGTTCCACGAATGCAATTTAAAGAAAAGACTAGGCAATGAGTTGCAAGCTATGTCACATAATGATGTGCAAATTAGTGAAAACCTGCAGTTTTGTTAGAAAACCGATATCGATCGAGGATCGACAGGTTAAGAAGCTTCGGAGAAAACACATGCCTATTGTAAAGGTCAAATGGATGCCTGTAGAGATCCCGAGTATACATGGGAAGTTTAGTCCACTATGCGACAAAAGTACCCTATCTTTTTTAATAAAATCTCGAGGTCGAGATTTCTTTTAAGGGAGTGAGGATGTAACACCTCGTAAAATCCCATCAATTAAATCCCGACACATGTCCGCTGATCCTCGTATGCCACATGTTTAACGAGAGAGACCAAATGCGTCGTTATGTTATTTTATAACCTCTGAACGACAATTTAATAGTTGAGGGACTAAAAGTGTCAACATGCTAAAACTAAGCCTCTAAGTGACCTTTTAACGAATCGAGAGTCTTATGATGTTAGTCATACTCTTGTGTGTGTCTATTATATGCCAACGAAGGCTTTATGCACTAATTATAACATTATACGCAAGTTTGGAAGTTTAGGGACTATTCCTGACAAACTTGGACGTCTGCCGATTCTCGTATTTTGAATACAGACTCCATATACAAATCAAAATATGTATATTCAATAAAATCTTGTGTTTTCTTGATAAGAATACAAGGATGTCTAGCGTTGCGAAATTTTGATGTTTTGTGTTCGGTAAAGCGTTTTACGCATTTTTGCGAAACGCGCAACCGTGCAACCGAATGAACCGACATCCTTGATATTTTCGGACATAATTTAAGTCACATACACTTTAACACCCTTATTGAGCCTAGAAATTAGGTTAAAAGGGGTTACGTGTGACAAAACGCGACGAAATAAGTCCAGGGGCCAAAAGTGTCAACAGTTGAAGGTTTGGTTTGCTGAGCTGCGTCCTACGGACCATATGTGTAGAAGTTTATGGTCCTTAAGAGTGTCTATAGACAGAAACATGCTTGTTCACCAAGCATAACCTCACAACTCGACACCTAGCTCGTTTTGTCACCAATTCACCTGTCTTGACACTTCATTAACACTTGTAATCATCCTAAGAAGCCTCTAAACACCTGGATTGATCTCCTTGATCCTCTTCAACTATAAATAGGTGATGAACTTCGTTTGAAAACTTGCACCTTTTCTCATAAATCATTGTATACTCTCCTCTGGAGGATCCTGAGCAATTGGGAGCTTTTCCATGAGTTTCTTCAGTCTCCAGGACCACTTGTAAGTGTTCCTTCCATGGCTAGTTCTTTTATTTAGGCTTTTAAGCCAAAAGTCAAGCGTTATCGTAATAACGCTTTGACTTTCAGTTTAGACCATTTTTGTCCAGCCATTGTTCGAGGCGAACATGGCTACGTGATCATAATTAGGTAGGTGTTAATCCCTCAAAAGGGCACCTCCTAAGAATCACGTTTGCTTGGTCAATTGACGAGTCAACATATTAATGTTTTAAAAGTCAACGGGTCAGTTTTTGAAATAATTAGGATCTGAGTTTGGAAGTGTTCTAAAATATGTTTTATTACTTAAACAGCTTAGTAATAATTATTAGAACATGTGTAAACATGTTCGGCTCGTCAATTCCAGTTTTAGGGTCGGTTCCCAACCGAAAGTGTGAAATTGACTTCTACGTTGACTTTCGACTATGAACTGAATTAGACTAGTATGCTACTGATTTAAGGTCCTGTTATGATCATATTATGATGTAGCATAACCCTCTGAGGTTATATTATATATACACACATGCTATAATATAAATATACGCACGTTATAATATATTCTATAAATCATAAAATATAACGAAGGTCGAATCAGGAAAGTACCTGATTTTTCCGGGATGTCACAAGTGACCCCTGCCTCCATGAACTCTCTTTCAAGCTGTTCGTCCCTTTGGTGGTGTTGGACGTGTGTGTTATCCGTCACTGCTCCAAACGGAGAACAATCGCCATCAACTTGAAAAGCAGAGTTTGGATTAGCCAACGGGAAAGTGTTTTTTAGAAGGACAAAGACGAAAGTGGTTGTTTTTTAAAATGTGGTGGGCGCCAATGAAGAAACACTAAATAACATTGGGTTAAAGAGCTAGGTAGTCTTGTGTAGGATGGATCAATCAGTTTCCTCTACTCGATCGATGGCTAACTCTCCTGAAAGTCCGACCAGAGGGAATATCCGCCCTATCCCCTCAGGTGTTGTCAGGCCTCGAGGTGACGTGGCGCATCGTTATTCATTCCAGGTCAGCTTGCCATTGTACTAAATGTCGGTTTGCCCTCTTAGGATCTTATATTTATTAGTTGGCATCTCGCTATTGGTCCACGTATCCTCCTTTATGTCTACTGAGACCATCTTCTTATCGTTGGGTGTGTTCCTTTTAGAAGTTTCTAGAACCTTCTGAATGATGTTGTGTGACTGGGACGCTAGCGTGGAATGGTGTGGTCCGTTTGACATGTGTCCACATGTGATTTGGGATCATACCTCTTCAGCAACTTTGATAAATAAATTAGCATCCAAAAGAAAATTTCTCTAACTTCGAGCATGTCTAACATATAATCTTCTTTTGTGAACCCAAATAAACTATGACCATAAAACTAATAATGTAAATAAAAAAAGAAAGAAATACCTGCTTTATTATGTGATTTAAAGCCGCTCGAACGTAAGAGTAAAAAGCGTTTAGGGGATGCAAACAGAAACTCAAACAACAATGGCTGCGATTTAGGGAGCTAGTAATTGCATATGCGATTTGTCAAAAACCCATTACTGGTGAATCGTCCGGCCCTGACCCGGCCATTAATATGTACACAAATATGTTTTTGAACCTGCAAATTATTTAAAAAAATAATATATTAGATGTTGGTTTTGGAATGACATGTTCATGTAAGTTTCTTTGGAGAATCAATAAAGCAAAAACAGATTCATAATTGATCATTGCCAATCTCCAACAACAATCTCGATTTATGATAATGGTTTGAACCGACCTGCCACAAAATCATCGAAGTTGATTTAGGAACTGACCGGCAAACTCCGAACTTGATTTGGTTTTGGGAGTTGGAACCTGCGATTGTGTATCTATTATTTTAAATAAATAATATTATTTTAAATTCAGAAAACTTACCAAGTTACATCAAAACAGAAGGTAGCCGGGCAAAAAGCTGCGCCGTCAATCCTTTCTGAATTGCAAACCATAACCTTCCAAATAAAAACCCTTGCCCCCTTGGGGTTGAACAATTGCTGTAGACGACCCGTTGAACCCTCGTCAAGAAGTGAATAGCTTCTGCGCTAGGGAGCCAAAAGTATCAAAGGCAAAAGGGACAAAGACATGCTGGTTCTTTGCGCAAGCTTTAGCGTGCTTATCCACTTTCTTTGATTCTGCCTTTCTTGCCGCTTGTCCAGCTACAAACCCGTTTTCCTTTAAACCAACCAAAGGGGAAACCCCCGCGAGGTCTACACAAGCATGTTTCCCCCCAGCCCAGCCAAAGACGAGCAGATCCGCTGGTCGCAGAGTAGATCTCCCTTCCATAGGGTCCGTGAGGAAATTCACAGGGGCCTATTTCTTAGCCGAAATCCCAGCTCTTCTTAAGATGTCCCACAAAGCATCATGCACCCAGTCGTGCCGATATTTGAACCCATGGAGCTCTTTACAGTGAACTGCATGCTCCCCGTATTTATCCATACAAGCTTTACGACATATCGGGCAAGTTTCATCTTCCGGGTACATAGGGATTATCAACCGGTATTTGAGAATGGCTCTATATTCTACTGCAGACATACATTGGCCCAACCCCTCAATTGGTATAACGGTCAAAAATTCCTGAGCATGGGGACATTTCAGGCACTCAAACACCGCCTTCTGGCGGGATGACAAATTAAATGCTCTCCCAGGCTTTGAGCGATTTTGCTAAACAGAGCATTCGCCAAAGTTTTTTGTGGCTTCGAGGGGGCGGTGTCCTTATTAGAAAAACCGCCAATATCCAAGTATGGGAGAGAGACATTTAAGCGTTCAAGCGCCTGCTGATAGTCCGGGTCAAGCCCGACGACCTCACAGTTTCGAAGGATATGATCCTGTAGTTCCCAAGACTGAGCTCTAGACGCCACAAAGGCATAAGCCCCAACATCTCGAGCTGAGAAGAGGCCCAAACCACCTAGACGCATTGGCAAAGATGCCAGACGCCACTGGAGGTCACCAAAGAAGGGGCCGCCACCCACTACCATTTCTTCTATAGCCTCTCTAAGGCTATCATCAAACCGAGATACCGCATCCTCCATAAAATGCGGTTGACAAGTCCGCAACCCAAAAAGGAACTTAGCGACCCCCATGCACGACCTTAGCAGAAGGAGTTCATATTGGGGATCTCTCAGGCAGGGTAAGAGTTTCATGAGGTCAACCGCCCCCAAGGCTTGAATCAGAAATAGATTTTGAATTTTATTAAATTTGAACTGCGGCTGGATGATGGGATTTGGATGAAGCGGGAAGCTGGTAAATTTTTAGGAGGGAGAGGAAATGGGCGGTAATCTAGGGTGGGAAGTGTGGTAGAATTTTTAGTAACGATGGATATATTGTAATATTTCAAAGTTTTATAAAAATTATAAGTTCTTATAATTTTTAAGTTTATATAGCATGGATATATTGTAATATCGTAAAACTTTACGAAAACCATAAATTATACTTCGTTATTAATATAACCAAATTTTCTAAATATTTTATGTAATAATAAAATTGTTTTTTGAAACAGTTACATTTTAATTTTTTTTTATTATTTATATCTAATGTATGATATTTTTATTTCCATCCGTCAACTTTAACTATGATAGACCATTTTGACTCTAACTAATATTAACTATGAAACTAATTAACGACACAAATGGTAATAAGCTATAACGGGTTAATCTTAAATCTTAATGAGTCATACTGAGTATGCATGATATATCTTTATAGTTATAATATATCTACATAATGAGTCGTAATAGGTCTATTATGCGTCATAATGATCCATTGTGAGTCATAATGGGTAATCATACCCGTGTATGACTATGAATCACTATGTTCAATAACAATTCATCATTATAAACTATCATTTTAACCAGCATTGATTATGTTTGACCAAGTTTGACTTCGTTGGCCTAAATTGGGTTAATATTAACCCTAACTGGCCATGACTCACTCTTATTGATCATCAATGACCCTAATCAGCCACCATTAATCAAAATTGGCCATTAATGACCCTGCCTAACCTTAATGATGTTAAACAAGCACCAACTACCTAATTCATTATCATTACCCCTAAATTATCATCAACGTATGTAGTTTGACATCATTCCAACACTTAGTGGCCCTAATTGAACCTATTTTTCCGTTAAGCTTAGTTGACAATCAATGACCCTCCTAAAACTACATTGATCCTGATGGATCACATTGAGTGAAGGGATCATCAATGACCTCACTGCCCTCAAAATGGTGATACTTAGGCATCAGCTAAACTAACTCACCATGTATTAAATAACCATGAATTACCTAAAATGTCCAAGGCTGAACATCTTTGATTCTAACTGAATAAGCATAATTTGAAAATAATTAATATTCAATGTCCCCTAATTGATCCTATCTGACTATGAATGACCTTTATCAACTATCATTAATCCTACATTACCACCCATAACCCTAATTGACCACCATTTAATCATAATTAACGGTCATTGACCATAATGAACCATCATAACCCTACATTACTTCAAATGATCATAACTCAGCGTGAAGAGGCTTGGTCGCGACTCGTATGGCAGTTGGGACCATACCCCTTCAGACCCCAATTTACCATTAATCGCATTTGACAACCAATGACCCTGAATTGTAACCATAGGAAAATTTCAATTTTATAAACCTTTAATCATTTTCGAAGCTAAAAAATTCAATATTTTATTTACACGTTGTAATCATACAATCAAGAAAAATGATATCCACTAATTTATGGAACAAAATCCAAGTTACCCATGCCTTACTCTTCAGATAACCTAAATAATAAGTTAGAAGTGTTGAAAATGTCAAAAACTTGATAATAAAAGTCAAGGGGCCAAAACTGTCAAAAAAAGAAAATATTTTGCATCAGAGTGCCTTGCAGACCGTAAGACCTAAGCCTTGCGGTCAGTAAGGGTGCCCAGATGCAATATTTTGCTTGTTCACCAAGTTCTAGCACCTTTCTTCAAATTGTGACACCTAGAACGAATTTTGCCACCTTTAATCTGGTCATGACACTTGTTAGGACACTAAGCAGCATAAAGACACCTCACCTAACACTTGTCAAGCTCTCCATGATCCTCAATTAGTATAAATAGGCTCCAAAGTCTTGTGTTTTCATCACACCTTTCTTTCTTCACTTATAAATTCACTCTTTGAGCTTGCTTCTGGACTTGAAGCCTCCATTCCTGAGTTCAAATCTTTCCATTAAAACACAAGTAAGTGTTTCTCCTAGTCTATTTCATTTTATTAGCTAGTTGTTAGCAAAAAGTCAAGCAAATTGACCTTTGCTTTGACTTTCGGTTCTGACCATTTCGGTGAAGTCAAAATTCAAATTGAACTTTTCAACGTGATCATTATAACGAAGATGTTAATCCCTTGTGATCACACACTCTGATCATCACATTTAGTAGGCGAAATGACGAGTCAAACATGTTTTAAATTAAAGAAAAAAAACGCAGAAATTGTATTTTTCGACGAATGAACTTTTAAGTATTAAAACCAAAAGTTTTGACGCCAAATTAGTTTATATAACATTACAAGACAAGTTATATCATGTCTAACTCATAATTTCTAGTTTAGTGCTAAATTCCTAGTCGAAAGTTAAACAGCTTGATTTATGCTTTGACTTTCGAATCAGACCCGTTTGGTCAATCTTATGACCCAATCAAGCCCAACAACATGATCATACAATATAGGGAATAATCCCTGAGATTATACCTTATGGCCATTTCGTTTGGTGGGTCACTTGACGAGTTAACTACTATGTCTAAAAATTTTAAAAATGCCCAGTTTGGCATAAAATGGTTTTAAAACTTATATGATCTATGTTATAACTTCAAGACCAATCATATAACATTATAAACTTGTTTTGACATGTCAGACTCATCATAGACCCATTTACAACAACCGGACACGTTTTACGCACATGACCAGTTAATTAGCTAAACTAGTCATAACGGGTCAAAACTTTTCAAAAACACTTCCAAATCCGAATGTTGGGTTTTAACCAACCATATTACAGGAGATCCGTTGCTCATATGGTTATAAACCACATTCTATTCATTCTACCGTCAAAATCTCTATTTTACGCATTTAATAAACTACCGACGAAAACTTTCTGTTTTGGATAGATTTTATGTTGTCACTTTAACCAAGCATAACTTGGTCAATAATTAACCAAACAAAGTAAACTCTTACATTTTCATTAAGTTCATTGAAATATGATTTCAACGATGCATGACACATCTACAAATACTTATGTTTGGACACTCAAATGTCTAAAACTAGACCGAAGGTCAAAAATGAACAATTTGTAAAATTCAATAGTTTTGACCATTTTCTGGTTCAAACAGAAAAAATTTCTAAAGAAAAGTTTTAGAGCACACTTTGAATTAGTAAACTGAAAACATATATAATTTTTGACAATGTTTACTATTTTTAATATATTTTACAAAGACAACTGTTAGGCCCTTTTAGGTTTATGCATTAATCACCTTAAGTGGCTTGTGCTAGCTTGTAATAGATGGGCTTTGGAAGGCTTTTGGGCCTAGGGTTTAGGTTAATAGTGCTCTAATCCCTTACTATAAATTGTAAATGTTGTTTAGGGATTTGTAGCTTTTAGGTGGTTTTCTCTCAAACTTGTTTAGGTGATTTGCATATTTGTATGCAAGTTGAATCTTTCTATTTCATGTTATTTCTTCCAATTTGATCCATAGCTTGTTTGTGTGATTCCGCCACCAATAAAGCTACGTGTGATATCATGAGATCCGGTATTTCGGGACTTACAATTGGTATCAGAGCCTGTTTGAAATTGTTTCCATGCTCAGATCTGATATCACCCTGTTTCAGGTTGCATTGCTACTGTTTCGAAGACTTTTTTGTGTTTCGATTAAATTTCGGATCATCTTGGATCATCAGTTTGATAATTCGAGTCATTTCGGGTCATTTGCTTGAAGTTTCGAATTCATTTTGGATCACGTTCATCTCATCTCGGATAATCTTCATCATATCTCGGATAATCTTCAAATCATTTCGGATCAAAGACTTGCATTTCGGATCATTCTAGTTGAAGATTCAAAGCATCTCAGATCATATTCAAAGCATCTCAGATAAACTTCAAAGCCCCAACCGCGTAAAATAACAAACCGCGACGGAATTCCTCGGGGAGTGTCGTAACAGAATTATTGTTTCAATAATCATGGCATAAAAAGTTAAATTTTATTTAATAGTATTGTTTACATTGTCATTGATTAAACGTAAAATACAACAAAAGTTAAACTTTTCTTCTTGATGTTTATAGTCACTAAGGCCAAAGTCCGCCCTAAGTGTAGCGAGCTTGACAATCAAACATTAGCTCCTGAAACATATGTGAAAATAAAGTACGTCAGCATAAAAATGCCTGTGAGTAACATATGTGTTGCGTTTAAGATTCATGGCCTAGAATGTTTACAGGAATACTTAGTTAAAAATGGCCATGAATACTTACAAAATGTTTTCTTTTATGAAATCATAAGATAAATCGAATGATATAAAAGAATAATGCATGGTTAAATCAATAACCAAAATATAAGTCATGTCTCGTGTTAAAAATATCATGTCATAGATTGTCTTGCTTGTACTTTGTTTGAAATGATGTTAGATAACGACACGATATGCAATATGATAAAAACACTTATATATAGGAAGTACCAGCGGCGTATCCACCATGCTTTTATCATATTACACCCGTCACGTTATTTAATCACTTACTCTAAACCAACCATAAAAAAGTCTTGTTTAATCCAAAGAAATGTCTTGTAATAAGTATGTCATGTAAACCAATGTCAAGTAAACAAATGTCATGTATGAATAAAGTCTTGTGTAACCAAAATTGCAAATGTAAACAAATGTCTTGTATAGTCGAAATGTCTTGTATAAAACAATGTCTTTGAATAATTAAACGTTTAGTTTTATAAGTCATGCTTTTATTGTTTAAAACATACATTTAGTTTGTTGGCAAACACATTCAAACCTTGTTGACAGTCAAATAGACCCTTATAAAGATAAAAGTCTATCCATTTCATCGGATTATGTCATTCCCTAAAGTCGCTTCCAAACAAACCCGGAAGTGGGAACGGGATTGTCAATCCTGTGGTACCATTACATACTACCGGTCGGCGTGATCAATGTTAATGAATGTATTAACGTACCAATATGTCATGAACAAAGTAAGCAAAAATGTCTTTGAAAAACCATGTACTAGTATGCTTAGTCAACATACATAGCAAGAAATGTCTTTGAAAACCAATTTACTGGTATGCTCAGTCAACATATATAGCAAGAAATGTCTTTGTAAGCCAATGTAGTAGTATGCCCAGTCAACATACATAGCAAGAAATGTCTTTGAAATAATTGTGCTAAATATGCTAAGTCAACATATGAAGCAAAATACAATGGAAATCATGTACTATATGTACTATGTAATCAAAGCATGTATATAATGTCATGAAATTGCGAAAGTAACTATAGGCACAATATGTTTCACCCCAAAACATTTGAAAATTTAAAAGAGGGGACTATGTACTCACATGTGTTGCAATAAAGTCCTTGTTCAAGGAGATAAACCAAGATCAAGAATCCGTAAAATCAAGTGTGTCCTATAAATGGATACCTATATAACTATCGGAACTTGAAATCGGAGGATTTGGATAGAATGAGACCTTATAAACCAAATGAGTATTGGAACTCATATGAAATGGTTTAATAAAGTTAACATTCTGAGTTGGAAAGGTTTAAGTGCTTTTGACCCGTTATGACTCGTTAAGATAGTTTAAGCCACTTTAACGCGACATTTGCGTAACTACGCATTCGGATGGTTAGATATGTGTTATGATAAGTCCTAGTTGACAGAATACACTTAATATTGTTGTTACATCATATTACATGTCAAATTTAAGTTACATATGCTTTAGATTGATATATTCTCAAAAAGGGCATTTTTGTCATTTTTAAGGAATATTACAATTAATTATCATAACACTATCCAAATGACATGACCATAAGGTATATCCTCAGAGGGTTATTCCCTATATATTTATGGTCATAAATATGTATTTGGTCGGATCTAAAGATCAACCAAACAGGTCAGATTCGAAAGTCAAAGCGGTGGTCAAACCGCTAGACTTTTGACTCTAAACAAGCACTATAACAAAAGTGACGAATTTAACATGTTTTGACGTGTCTAAATAAGTTTATAAAAGTGTTTTGGCATCAAAACAACCTATTTTGATACTCGAAAATAGATCCATTGCAAAATGCGCAAAAATCGCATTTTGACCGAAACTTTAACTTGTCAAAATGACTAGAAAAGGTGGAAATTAGTAGGCATGATCATTATGGATCATAACCATCATGATTATCATCATAATGCAAGGTTCAATTGGTCTTTGTCTTGATCAATTCATGATCAAAAATAAAGTCAAACAGAAAATCAAACTGCTTGATTTTTAGTCCATCTAAGCTATAATAATTTAACAAGGCAAGGAAGGAACACTTACAAACACAAAGGATTGATCAAGAACCACAGGGAAAGCTCTAAGATGGTTGCAATTCGGATTTATGGCTGACTAGAGTATGAAGGAGGTTGAAAAAAGGGGCGTCGCACTACGCGACAGGTAACCCTTCTGAGCTACGCGCTACACCTAGCCCCCATATTCAATTCTGAAGTTTCAAAAATGGCAGAACAGGCCCCTACATGTGTTTTCGTCGTGTTTTGGCATTTCTAACACCCGTTAACCCAATATTTAAGTTCCATAAGGATGTTAAAGTATAGGGAACTTGAAATATGTCCAAAAATGTTTCAGAGGTCGGTTCGTTTGGTCGTACGGTTGCGGTTTTCAGTTAATTACGACGAAAAGCGTAACGAACGCGTAAAATGACCGTAAATGCGTAACAAATGATATTTTTGCATTCCAATCACTAAAATATAATATTTTAATGATTACAAAAAATTTTGGATGTCTGTACATGTTCCGGATAGCGAAATACGCAATAAAACATAGTTTCACAAAATTTGCAAAATAGTCCCTGAAGTTACAAAAGCATGGTTTTGCCATACCAAAGCCGTCGAAACTTATTTCTAAGTTATGTAAAGGGTATTTAAGGTATGTTCAGATTATGACGTTATTCCGGATTACGCGATACGGCGTAGTTTCGCAGTTTTGGCAAAATAGTCCCTAGAGTTTCATAAGTATGTTTTTGCCATACCGAACCCTTCAAAACTTATTTCTAAGCTATGTTGAGGTTATTTAAGGTATGTTTAACTTATTCCCTTGTCCCGGAACGTACGTTGCGATTTCACTTCCAGAAAATGTTAAAATATCAGATTTGAACAAGGATAAAAAATAGTCATAAGTAAATATTCAAAACCCATAAATGTAACACAAAATTTCATTAAATATAACATTGTCGGGTAAAGTACAAAGACCGGAAATCACAAATGTCACAGTCTCCACTACTTTAGGAAATTTCGTCCCGAAATTTTAACTTGAGGAAACTGGTGAGAAAAGATGTGGATATTTCGCATTCATTTGATCCTCGCGTTCCCAAGTAAACTTTGAGCCATGTTTGGATTCCCAACGAACTTTAACCATCGGTATACGTCTGCGCTTTAGCTTCTTGACTTCACGTTCCAATATTTCCACAGGCTTCTCAACAAAGCGTAACGTGTCATCAACACGAATTTCATCAAGAGGAATGTGGAGGTTTTCATCAGTCAAACACTTCTTCAAATTGGATACGTGGAATGTTGGATGAACGTTACCAAGCTGTGGAGGTAGCTCAAGTTTGTAGGCCACTTTTCCAATTCTCTCAACGATCTTAAATGGTCCAACATATCGTGGCGCAAGTTTTCCTTTCTTCCCGAATCTAATCACTCCCTTCCAAGGGGATACCTTGAGTAGGACGTGATCACCGACTTGGAATTCCAAGGCTTTGTGTCGTTTGTCCGCATAACTCTTTTGACGGCTTCTAATGGTCAAAAGATTTTCACGAATTTTCTTTACTTTGTCTGTTGTGTCACACCCTCAATTTCCACTTGCGGAGTTTTACCGCGAGGCGTGTGAACAAACCAGAATCCGAGACACTAGTAACATCGAACGACTCTATATGATTAGTTTATACGTTTTCCAAAATCATTTGTTTAACCATTCATAGTTAATTTTAAGTTGTCTTAGTTTGGTTTCAATGTTTAGCGGAAGCATTAGTTTTAAAGTTGAGCGGAAGCATTAAAGTAAAGTAAAGGAACGGGCGCCAACACAAACGCCAAAACTAAAGAAAAACCCAAACAATATTCGTAAATGAGACTCGATAAAAAGATGTCTTGATCAATGCAAGTGAGTGCACCTAGAGCTCCTAGCGTCCTGAGAAACATGAAAAGAAACAAGTGTCAACATTAAAGAAGAGTGAGTTCACAGGTTTTCATAAGTTCATTTGTTCGGTTATAAGTTTGTTTCCCCCGTTATCCCTAATCCGGAATAACGTTATAATTCCATTATTCCAAACCCGGAATAATAATGATGTTGATTTCATTATTCCTAGCCCGGAATAATATTGTTGTTTGTTTCATTATTCCTAACCCGGAATAATATTATTGTTTCGTAATTAAGTTCAATGTTAACATGTAGGTAGCTAGCTTAAAGTTATGTCACATAAGTGTTCGCGATCGAAGCTGACTGTTGTGCCTCCTGTTGCCAGGCCTATCACTGACCATGGCGAAAGTTAGGCTAAATTATTCACCCGTTGACCATACCCGGTCTGCTAGCGCGACTAGCTCGGGTGGGGCTTGTCGGGCCCAGTAGTACTACTTATAATCTCCCCGCTATCTAACCCAATACTAACGATCCGAGAGTTTGTCGAGGACTTCCGTGATATAGCTGCTTAGTGACCATAACGTACATCAACATTAACTTAGTTACCGAATAGTTTAACGACGTTAATTTCGTATAACGTAAAGAGATAGAGTTGTAGAGTGTATACATGTTTCTCCCCCTGTTGTTTAAAAACGGATAAAATTAGGGGCCGTGAACTCACCTTTAGTTGCTCGGTTAGTGTAACACAGAAGTAGCAAATGATGGGACCGCTAATCGCGTCCTAACAAGTCAATCGATTTAGAGTTAGTGTGTGAACACACTGATACAAACCCTACACATAACTATCATACAATGCGGCACACATGATAACAGTTTCGAAAATACAATCATGCATGCAAAGTATTATCATACCAACATAATGATCAAACCAACTTATCATGAACATAAATCAACTCATACGACATTTTGGTACACACATTCGCAAGTAATCAAGTTTCAGCTTGTAACTAGGCTGTTTTCGAGGATTTTTATAAAATAGTTCCAAGTTCCAAAAATTCAATTTTTTTACAGAAGGTGTCAACTAAACTGTAGAATTTTATATAAATTTTTCAAGTCCTAACACTTTACCAATTATTCATAAATATTAATATACTAGGCTGCAGTCAGATTCGCCGCTTTCTGACTGCAGTCCACGGGAGAATTTATTTAAAAATCACCGTTCATCCAATTATCAAAATTCCAGTGGGAGTTTCCCGGAAATTTCCATCTCTAGTTTCTGTACAAATTTCGTGATTCAACTCTCTACAGATTACGAGATCCGACTCGATAAACAACTAACAAATTTTCAGAATTTACACAGCTTCAGTTACTGCACTTAATTGACCACTTAAAAATATCAAACGACCTCATAAAAATATGAATCCAGCGCCATTAGAAGCGTTTTTCAAAAATATACGTTTTAGGCTTCAGAAAATACGTTTTTCGATAAATAATAACCAAGTTACAGCCAATTGAAGTTGGCTGTAAACACCATTCAGCATCCTGTTTTCAACTTTTTATCGCAATATAACACGCTTAAACAATCGAGATGTTAAATATGAACGATCAAGAACAGATTTATCAATCATATATCATCATGTACATCATACTCATGCAAACCCTAATCATATTATATGATTTTTATCACAAAACGCAGCCTATGATCCTTTTATTCAACTAATCGTCTTAATCGCAATTCTTGCACAAATCATCGAACTAAACATCATAACTCTTTCAATACCATGATTCTACCATTACATACAAGCATGATCAATAGTTCATAAACCCTAACATGATTTGCGAAACAATAGAAAACCCTAACCTTTAACAATGAAGATTAATGAACCGGGAAGGAGATGGGAGTCGATTCGGGTTTTGAAGAAGATCGCGACCGAGAGAAGGAGTGGGAAGGCTGCCGTCGGCTGATTCTTAGAGCTAGGGTTCCTCTTTTTTTTTTGTGTTAACAACTCTCATGCGTGCTTATCTATATATAGTGTAGGGAAGGAAGGAAAAAGGATCAAGGGTTTGCGGGTTGATGCTTGCGGCCGCAAAGGGTTTGGGTGGGGCGGTTTGGGTCTTTAACTTGAGCCTCAAGTTTTGATTAATCCCTTGAGTCGCAAGGAAATGAGGTCGACTCGTTTTGCGGCTCGGTTCGATTCATCTATCCATTTACTATATATATATTTTTATAACTAAAAATCACGAAATCGAAACATGACATAATAACTCACCAAACTTATAAACGTTTAATACACATAGCACGTAATTCACTTGATAAGTTCACAAAGTTAGCGTAGTTATTTCGAGCGTGTAAATTAAATCTCCGAATCAATTTAGTGTAGGAATGAATAACCGTGAAGTAGTGCGTTTAAGATACCTGAAAAACCGGGATGTCACATTATCCCCATGTTGAAAGAATTTTTGTCCCGAAAATTGAGTAAACGCGGTTTAGAATGCAACGCACTGGTTTAGAATGCCACGCACAAAGATTTAGTTCGTTAACAATGGTACACGAAATTATAAGAAATTCCCAGGTTGTCACATCATCCCCATGTTGGAAGAATTTTCGTCCCGAAAATTTAGTTGGTGGTATCGTTAGCTTGCTGCTCAGCTGCAAAAAGGTGTGGGTATTTGCTTTTCATTTGGTCCTCTCTTTCCCACGTGAACTCCGGTCCACGCTTAGAGTCCCAAAGAACCTTGACGATCGGTATCTTGCTGTGCCTTCGAGTCTTGATCTCACGATCCATGATCTCGATAGGTTGTTCCACAAAATGCAGTTGTTCATCCACTTGAATCTCATCCAATGGAATGACTAGGGTTTCATCTGATAGACACTTCTTCAGATTTGACACGTGAAAAACGTTGTGAACTCCACTGAGTTCGGCAGGAAGGTCTAATTGATAAGCTACGGGTCCGATACGTTTCAAGATCACAAACGGGCCTACGTACTGTGGGTTTAGTTTTCCTCGTTTCCCAAAACGGATTACACCCTTCCAGGGTGACACCTTCAGTAGGACGCGGTCGCCTACTTGAAATTCGAGCGGTTTGCGTCGTTGATCAGCGTAGCTTTTCTGTCGATCTCGTGCCGCTGCCATGCGGTTTCTGATTTGTACAATCTTTTCAGTAGCCTCAAGTATCAACTCAGGGCCTGTGAGTTGACTGTCACCGACTTCTGCCCAACTGACCGGTGATCTACATTTACGACCGTATAATGCTTCAAATGGTGCTGCCGATATACTCGTATGGTAACTGTTGTTATACGAGAATTCCACTAAAGGCAGATGGATTTCCCAACTATTCCCGAAGTCTACCACGCATGCCCTAAGCATGTCTTCCAAGGTCTGAATGGTCCTTTCGCTTTGACCATCCGTCTGAGGGTGATAAGATGTGCTCATATCTAAGCGTGTACCCAACGCTTTCTGAAGTGACTGCCAAAAGTTGGACGTGAAACGAGCATCTCTGTCTGAGATGATGGACATTGGCACTCCGTGCCGAGAAACTACTTCCTTAATGTAGATGCGATTCAACTTATCCATCTTATCTGTTTCTTTGATCGCTAGGAAGTGTGCGGACTTAGTTAAACGATCCACGATTACCCAATGGTATCGCAACCACCCAAAGTTCGCGGGAGTTTAGTGATGAAGTCCATCGAGATCTGATCCCATTTCCACACCGGGATCTCAGGTTGTTGAAGTAGCCCCGATGGCTTCTGATACTCTACCTTGGCTTTTGCACAAGTCAAACACTTGCTCACGTAGGTGGCTATATCAGCTTTCATCTTGGGCCACCAGTACACGGCTTTAAGGTCTTGATACATCTTATCCGAACCAGGATGGACAGAGTATCGGGATTTGTGAGCTTCGTCCATGACTAGCTTTCTGAGGTCTCCGTAGAGAGGTACCCATATGCGATTCCTGAAATACCAGGCTCCATTGGGTTTTACTTCGCGTTCCATTTTTCCCACCGATTCGGCCTTGATGTTTTCTTCCTTAACTACTTCTAACTGCGCGTCGCGTATCTGTTCGGGTAACCCCGAATGAATGGTGAATTGTAGTGCTCGTACCCGACGAGGTTTCAAGTGTTCCTTCCTACTGAGGGCATCAGCTACCACGTTAGCTTTACCCGGGTGATACCGAATGGCACATTCATAATCATTCAGGAGTTCGACCCAGCGACGCTGTCGCATGTTCAACTCCTTCTGGTCAAAGATGTGTTGGAGGCTCTTGTGATCTGTAAAGATTGTGCACTTTGTTCCATATAGGTAGTGTCTCCAAATCTTAAGCACAAACACCACTGCTCCCAATTCCAGGCCATGTGTTGTGTAGTTTTTCTCGTGAACCTTCAATTGTCGGGACGCATACGCAATGACCTTATCACGTTGCATGAGTACGCATCCCAATCCCTGAGTGGAAGCATCACAATATATCACAAAATCATCAGTCCCATCCGGCAAGGACAGAATGGGTGCACTGCAAAGTTTCTGCTTCAGCAATTGAAATGCCGCTTCCTGCTTGTCACCCCAAGCATACTTGGTGCCTTTCTGAGTGAGGGTGGTAAGCGGTTGCGCGATCTTTGAAAATCCCTCTATGAACGGTCTGTAGTAACCCGCCAAACCCAAAAATTGGCGGATCTCTGTCGGTGTCCTGGGTGCTTCCCAGTTCTTGATAGCATCGATCTTGGCGGGATCGACGTGGATACCCTTTTCATTCACAATATGCCCGAGGAACTGAACTTCCCGAATCCAGAAATCACACTTTGAAAGCTTGGCATATAGTTTCTCCTGTTGAAGTAATTCCAGCAGTAGTCGTAGATGTTCAGCATGTTCTTCTTCACCTTTAGAGTAGATGAGTATGTCATCGATGAACACAATGACAAATTTGTCGAGATACGGTTTACACACGCGGTTCATGAGATCCATGAACACCGCGGGTGCGTTGGTGAGACTGAAGATCATGACCAAAAACTCATAATGGCCATACCGAGTACGAAATGCCGTCTTAGCAATATCCTCCTCCCTGACGCGTAACTAGTGATAACCGGACCGTAGATCAATCTTGGAGTAGTAGCTTGACCCTTGAAGTTGGTCGAAGAGATCGTCGATGCGAGGTAATGGGTATCGGTTCTTGACAGTAACCTTATTGAGTTCCCTGTAGTCGATGCACATGCGGAAGGTCCCGTCCTTCTTCTTGACAAAAAGGACCGGAGCTCCCCATGGCGAAGTACTGGGTCGGATAAATCCTTTTTCTAACAATTCCTGAAGTTGGGTAGACAGATCTTGCAGCTCGGCTGGAGCTAGGCGGTATGGGGCCTTGGCTATGGGAGTTGCATGGTTCGCCAATTCAATTTCAAACTCCACTTGTCGATGTGGTGGAAGACCAGGAAACTCCTCTGGAAATACATCGGAAAAATCACGGACGACGGGGATATCTTCTATACGCTTCTCGTCCTTAGGCTGTTCGGTGACCAGTGCGAGAAAAGCGAAGGAGTTCTTCCTCCGAAGATACTTCTGTGCTTGCATGTAAGAGATGATGTTTGTGACGGCGCCTGCCTTCTCGCCTTGCACCGTCAAGATTTCGTCGTTAGAGAGCGGAATACGGATAGCTTTCTCGAAACAGAGAACTTCGGCTCGGACGTCGGATAGCCAGTCCATTCCGGCTACCACGTCAAAACTACCCAGGGTAGTTGTCATCAGATCAATGGTAAAGGTGTGACCCGCGAGTTTGAGTTGACAGCCAGATACTAAATGGGTCACATCTACAGATTTACCATCGGCTAGTTCTATGACGTAAGGGGTCTCTAGGGGTTTAGGCGTGAGATTTAGGTTCTTCCTAAAAGACTCAGATATAAAACTCCTATCCGCACCCGTATCAAAAAGTAAAGTAGCAAAATGTTCGTTAAGGGGAAACTTACCGGTGACCACGTTCGACTCGTTTCTGGCCTCTCTGCGGCCTAGCGTAAATGCACGACCTTTGGCACCTCCTGTGCCACCATTCCCATTGTTGTTGTTGCTATTGTTGTTGTTGTGGTTGTTGTTGTTCCCACCATTGTTGCTGTTGTTACGAAGCTGTGGGCAGTCTCGTTTGAAGTGGGCAGTGCTACCACACTGATAGCACCCCTTGTTAATACCCTGCTGCTGACCCTGGTGCTGATTTTGATTTTGTCGGGACATGATTTCCCCGCGACAATCCTTTGCCGCGTGTCCCACTTTGCCACATCGTTGCCAGCGATTTCCGGCACAAGGGCCATGATGATGAAGGTTACAACGATTATATTGTGGCTTTCGACCCACATAGCCGCTTGTGTTCTGGGTGTTGTTGGCGGGCTGATTATTGTGACCCCGGTTGCTGTTGAAATTATTGAACCGTTTCTTGGTTCCCTTGTTGTGGCTGGGCTGACGAACACTGTCGAGCAGACGAGTCTTCAAATTTTCTTTTATTATCAGGGACCACTTCAGTTGCACCCCGAGATGGCAACTTCTTTTGTTCCACCGCCTTATCGGTGAGTTTGTGCGCCAACCTGATCGCTTGATGCTCAGTCGCAGGGTTGCTAGCCATTACCATGCCCTGGATCTCGGGACCAGACCCCCAAGGTAAAACTCGAGTCATTTCTCCATGGTGTTGGCCAGATCGGGACATAGAAATACCAGGTCATGATGTTTCGCTGTGTATGCTTCAATTTCAGTTCCCACCATCTTGTGGTTCCATAATGCTTGCTCCAACTGCTGAACCCTGTCTCGCAGACAGTACTCCTCTTTGATTAGGGCCTTAAACTCGGCCCAGGCCATTGCGTTTGCAGCAATAAGTCCACGCGTTTGGACTTGTGCATTCCACCAAGTTAGTGCCCCATCCTCCAACGTTGAGGCAGCATACTTGACCTTGTTGGCCTCCAGACAATTGCACATTTCGAACACTGATTCGGACTTTTCAATCCAGCGGACCAGTCCTATGGGTCCTTCTGCACCTGTGAATTTGCTCGGTTTCGCATCAAGGAACATCTTGTAGGGGTTAAGACCCCCTCCTGCTGCTGGTGGGTTTTGAACACCCGCTAGAGCAGCATTCACGTGTTCTTGGATCATTGCGGCCAATCTTCAGTTGACATGTTGAGATTTCCGCGGCGACCGGTTGCCATTTCAGATCTAAAGGAAACAAAACGGAGATTGGCGAGACGAGTTAGTCATCTATGTCTCCATCTCCCAGGTCACTATCACTGCTGTCATCCTCTTCAGCGTTTCCAGCTTCTACAGCTGGGTCTTCCTCCGGATCCTCCTCTGGATCCTCCTCTTCTTCCTCTACCGGCACTGGAGGGGCCGTGCTGGTGCGGGTACTGGTACAGGTGCCTGATTCTGTTCTAGTTCTTGAATTCTCCAGCTGGACTCAAGAACTCTGTCTTCGAGCCAGTCAGCCCTCAGCTGCTCAGCACGAAGATCTTTAGCTAAGGTGTTACGAGCTATCTTATTCTCATGTTGCTCTCCCTCGAGCTCTCCAGTCTTACCCGTAATTGTCGTATCATCCATCCCTGTGCTAGGATGGTTTCCTGCATTCTCTCTAGTTGTTCCTGTTGTTTTCTTATCATATCTTTAAGTAGGTCGTTCCCTACTTCTAATGAGTTAACCGGTTCGACCGGCATAGCGATGGTCGGGCGTGAGGACGACTCCTCGCCTAGAGCGAGTCTTTTCCTAGCAGCTGAGCATGTCTCCACGCCATGAGGTGGTGAGGGTTCGACCATAGGTGCCTTTCCCGGCGCCCTTGGTTGCAAAAGTTTGTCGGATGATGATGATGACATTGCCTGTTGGGTTGTGTAGTTAGTTACGAGTTGCATTCATTTCAATTATGCATTTATATTTTACATAACACCGTTGTGGTACAACACATAACAAGATATCACAGTTCAGTGCCAAACTAAGTCTAGTGTCGTGTAATCAGCTATAGTTTAGGTCTACTTTTAATGCAAACTGGTTGTCTATAGCTAAGGCTCTGATACCAATCTGTCACACCCTCAATTTCCACTTGCGGAGTTTTACCGCGAGGCGTGTGAACAAACCAGAATCCGAGACACTAGTAACATCGAACGACTCTATATGATTAGTTTATACGTTTTCCAAAATCATTTGTTTAACCAGTCATAGTTAATTTTAAGTTGTCTTAGTTTGGTTTCAATGTTTAGCGGAAGCATTAGTTTTAAAGTTGAGCGGAAGCATTAAAGTAAAGTAAAGGAACGGGCGCCAACACAAACGCCAAAACTAAAGAAAAACCCAAACAATATTCGTAAATGAGACTCGATAAAAAGATGTCTTGATCAATGCAAGTGAGTGCACCTAGAGCTCCTAGCGTCCTGAGAAACATGTAAAGAAACAAGTGTCAACATTAAAGAAGAGTGAGTTCACAGGTTTTCATAGGTTCATTTGTTCGGTTATAAGTTTGTTTCCCCCGTTATCTCTAACCCGGAATAACGTTATAGTTCCATTATTCCAAACCCGGAATAATAATGATGTTGATTTCATTATTCCTAACCCGGAATAATATTATTGTTTGTTTCATTATTCCTAACCCGGAATAATATTGTTGTTTGTTTCATTATTCCTAACCCGGAATAATATTATTGTTTCGTAATTAAGTTCAATGTTAACATGTAGGTAGCTAGCCTAAAGTTATGTCACATAAGTGTTCGCGATCGAAGCTGACTGTTGTGCCTCCGTGTTGCCAGGCCTATCACTGACCATGGCGAAAGTTAGGCTAAATTATTCACCCGTTGACCATACCCGGTCGGCTAGCGCGACTAGCTCGGGTGGGGCTTGTCGGGCCCAGTAGTACTACTTATAATCTCCCCGCTATCTAACCCAATACTAATGATCCGAGAGTTTGTCGAGGACTTCCGTGATATAGCTGCTTAGTGACCATAACGTACATCAACATTAACTTAGTTACCGAATAGTTTAACGACGTTAATTTCGTATAACGTAAAGAGATAGAGTTGTAGAGTGTATACATGTTTCTCCCCCTGTTGTTTAAAAACGGATAAAATTAGGGGCCGTGAACTCACCTTTAGTTGCTCGGTTAGTGTAACACAGAAGTAGCAAATGATGGGACCGCTAATCGCGTCCTAACAAGTCAATCGATTTAGAGTTAGTGTGTGAACACACTGATACAAACCCTACACATAACTATCATACAATGCGGCACACATGATAACAGTTTCGAAAATACAATCATGCATGCAAAGTATTATCATACCAACATAATGATCAAACCAACTTATCATGAACATAAATCAACTCATACGACATTTTGGTACACACATTCGCAAGTAATCAAGTTTCAGCTTGTAACTAGGCTGTTTTCGAGGATTTTTATAAAATAGTTCCAACGTTCCAAAAATTCCAATTTTTTTACAGAAGGTGTCAACTAAACTATAGAATTTTATATAAATTTTTCAAGTCCTAACACTTTACCAATTATTCATAAATATTAATATACTAGGCTGCAGTCAGATTCGACGCTTTCTGACTGCAGTCCACGGGAGAATTTATTTAAAAATCACCGTTCATCCAATTATCAAAATTCCAGTGGGAGTTTCCCGGAAATTTCCATCTCCAGTTGCTGTACAAATTTCGTGATTCAATTCTCTACAGATTATGAGATCCGACTCGATAAACAACTAACAAATTTTCAGATTTACACAGCTTCAGTTACTGCACTTAGTTGACCACTTAAAAATATCAAACGACCTCATAAAAATATGAATCCAGCGCCATTAGAAGCGTTTTTCAGAAATATACGTTTTAGGCTTCAGAAAATCCGTTTTTCGATAAATAATAACCAAGTTACAGCCAATTGAAGTTGGCTGTAAACACCATTCAGCATCCTGTTTTCAACTTTTTATCGCAATATAACACGCTTAAACAATCGAGATGTTAAATATGAACGATCAAGAACAGATTTATCAATCATATATCATCATGTACATCATAATCATGCAAACCCTAATCATATTATATGATTTTTATCACAAAACGCAGCCTATGATCCTTTTATTCAACTAATTGTCTTAATCGCAATTCTTGCACAAATCATCGAACTAAACATCATAATTCTTTCAATACCATGGTTCTACCATTACATACAAGCATGATCAATAGTTCATAAACCCTAACATGATTTGCGAAACAATAGAAAACCCTAACCTTTAACAATGAAGATTAATGAACCGGAAGGAGATGGGAGTCGATTCGGGTTTTGAAGAAGATCGCGACCGAGAGAAGGAGTGGGAAGGCTGCCGTCGGCTGATTCTTAGAGCTAGGGTTCCTCTTTTTTTGTGTTAACAACTCTCATGCATGCTTATCTATATATAGTGTAGGGAAGGAAGGAAAAAGGATCAAGGGTTTGCGGTTTGATGCTTGCGGCCGCAAAGGGTTTGGGTGGGGCGGTTTGGGTCTTTAACTTGAGCCTCAAGTTTTGATTAATCCATTGAGTCGCAAGGAAATGAGGTCGACTCGTTTTGCGGCTCGGTTCGATTCGTCTATCCATTTACTATATATATATTTTTTATAAATAAAAATCACGAAATCGAAACATGACATAATAACTCACCAAACTTATAAACGTTTAATACACATAGCACGTAATTCACTTGATAAGTTCACAAAGTTAGCGTAGTTATTTCGAGCGTGTAAATTAAATCGCCGAATCAATTTAGCGTAGGAATGAATAACCGTGAAGTAGTGCGTTTAAGATACCTGAAAAACCGGGATGTCACATGTTGTGTCATGAATAAGTTCAGGTCCAGTGAATTGAGATTCACCAATCTCATTCCAACAGACAGCTGAACGACATTTTTGACCATAAAGAGCTTCAAAAGGTGCCATATCAATGCTGGAGTGATAACTGTTGTTGTAGGAGAACTCGATTAATGTTAGATGCGAATCCCAACTACCACCAAAGTTGATCACATAGGCTCTAAGAATATCCTCCAAAGTCTGGATTGTCCTTTCAGATTTTCCATCCGTTTGAGAATGGTAAGCAGTACGCAAATTAAGCTTGGTTCCCATGGCAGATTGCATGGTTCTCCAAAAATGAGACGAGAATCGAGCATCGCGATCAGATATGATATCCAAAGGAACACCATGATGAGATACTATTTCATCCACATAGATCTTAGCAAGTCTATCAGCAGAGAAGTCCTCGCGAATGGCTATAAAATGTGATGACTTTGTTAGACGATCAACGACTACCCAAATGGCATCGTGACCTATAGAAGTGCGCGGTAATTTGGTAATGAGATCCATAACAATGTTTTCCCATTTCCAAACCGGAATCTCTGGTTGTTCAAGCAAACCAGAAGGACATTGATGTTCCGCCTCAACTTTAAGACAAGTAAGGCATTTGGAGACGTACAAAGCTATGTCTTTCTTCATACCCGGCCACCAATGCTGAGTACGAAGATCTTTGTACATTTTTTCTGCACCTGGATGAATCGAATAACGAGACTTATGAGCTTCATCCATTATCAAGGTGCGGAGATTGAATAGACTTGGAGCCCACAAACGGTTCAGATAATAAGATAACCCATTGTCTTTTGTTTCCAGTTGAAGCTCGAGATGATGTGGCAATTCATTACCCATTTTGTCTTGTGCAACACAAGTACGTTGAGCTTCAAGAAGACGTGTCTGGATATCAGATCGAACTTATACACAATGCAACTTGACATGTTCTTTACGACTAAGAGCATCGGCTACGACATTCGCCTTACCAGGATGGTAGCGAATTTCGCAGTCATAGTCGTTCAGAAGTTCGACCCAACGTCGTTGCCTCATGTTTAATTCTTTCTGATTGAAGATGTGCTGGAGACTTTTGTGGTCTATGTAAACCACACATTTTGTACCGTAAAGATAATGTCTCCAGATTTTGAGAGCGAAAACAACAAAACCCAACTCAAGATCATGAGTAGTGTAATTCTTTTCGTGGATCTTCAACTGTCTCGATGCATAGGCTATAACTTTGTCTCTTTGCATTAGAACACAACCGAGGCCTAAGTTTGATGCATCACAATATACAACAAAGTCATTGTTGCCTTCAGGTAGAGATAGAATAGGAGCATCACAAAGCTTTTGCTTCAAAGTCTGGAAAGCTTCTTCCTGTTTGGGTCCCCACTCAAAAGGTTTATTCTTTTGAGTTAAAGCAGTGAGGGGAACCGCAATCTTGGAGAAGTTAGCAATGAAACGACGGTAATAACCTGCAAGACCCAAAAATGAACGAACCTCAGTAGGAGTAGTAGGCGTACTCCAATCCCTGATTGCACTGATCTTGGCGGGATCTACGTGAATACCTTGTTCGTTGACAATGTGACCCAAAAACTGAACTTCCTTAAGCCAAAATTCACACTTGGAGAACTTGGCGTAAAGTTGCTCTTTCTTGAGAAGTTCCATCGTTAGACGAAGATGTTGTTCGTGATTGGCTCGTGACTTTGAGTAAATCAAAATGTCATCAATGAAAACAATGATGAACTTGTCCAAATAAGGTTTACAAACCCTATTCATCAAGTCCATGAATACAGCAGGAGCATTTGTTAGACCAAAAGGCATAACTGTGAACTCATAATGACCGTAACGTGTACGAAAAGCTGTCTTGGGAATATCTTCCTCGAATACACGAAGCCGATGATACCCAGAACGTAGATCAACCTTTGAGAAGCAAGTAGCACCCTGTAGCTGATCAAAGAGATCATCAATGCGAGGTAGGGGATATTGATTCTTGATCGTGAGCTTGTTGAGCTCACGGTAATCGATACACATACGAAAAGACCCATCCTTCTTTTTCACAAATAACACAGAAGCACCCCAAGGTGAAAAGCTCGGTCGAATGAATCCTTTATCCGAAAGTTCCTGAAGCTGTTTCGACAATTCTTGCATCTCAGACGGTGCAAGACGATATGGAGATTTAGCAATAAGGTTGGCACCAGGTACAAGATCTATACGAAACTCAATTTATCGTGCTAGGAGTAAAGCAGGTAGTTCCTCGGGAAACACCTCAGGATAATCCCGAACAACAGGGATATCTTGAATAGTTTTACCTTTGCCTTTCTCCTCTATGATATGTGCCAAGAAAGCCACATGATTCTTGCGTATGTATTTTTGGGCTTGAGTACAAGTCATGAGTTGAGGCTACTAACCGGTTTTTTTCTCCATGAATCTCCAAAATTTCACCAGAAGAAAGAGGAATACGAACAATTTTATCAAACCAAACCACTTCAGCATGATATTTGGTTAACCAATCCATTCCCGCTATAATATCAAAACTCCCGAGTTGCATTGGTGTGAGGTCAATGGGAAAAAGATGGTTATTAAGGTTTAATTGGAAACTAGGAATGACATAATCAAGTACAAGAGGTTCACCACTGGCTATTTCTACTGTCAAGGGCTTTCCTAGTTTGGTTCTTGGTTTCGCAAGTAAAGGCTCAAATATTAAGGACACAAAACTTCTATCAGCACCCGAATCAAATAGTGTAGAAGCAGGATGGTTGTTAACAAAGAACGTACCGTTCACCACCTCGTTATCGGCCCGTGCTTCATTTGCATTGATATTGAATGCTCGTCCACAAGCAGGGTTTGCATTTGCCAACTTTGGGCAGTTGTTTCTATAGTGGGTAAGATCCCCACAGTTATAACAAGATCCTGGTGGATAATAAGGTCGTGCAGGATTGGCTGGCTACAGAACATGGTTTTATATGGCTTGGTTCTGAGCAGGAGGACAATAAAAAGTGTTGGTCAGATGGCCAGGTCGCCCACAATTGGTACAAACATGACATGGTAACTGGGGTTGGTGGTAACCGTTACATCTGTTGCATAGAGGTGCAGTGCCGGTATAACCTTTTCTTGGCAGGAGGCTAAGCAGGCTGGTTAGGAGCGACTTGATTGGGTTTGCAGTGACAGCGAAATTCTTAGAAGCCTTACACTTCCTTGAATTCTTCGAACCTTCAGCTTTCTTACCCTTCTGTTTCTCTGACTTGTCAGATGATTTCTTGTCACCTTTACGATGGAGTTTACCCTTTTTGATCTGCGATTCAGTCAGTGTCGCAGATAGCTCAATGGCTTGTCGAACTAAAGTAGGGTTGCTACCGGTGACAATATCCTGAACCGGGTCAGGAAGACCATCTATGTATTTTTCAATTGCCTTATCCAAAAGCGTCACTATCTCAGGGCACAACAAACTCAACTCCTCATATCTGTCAGTATACGCACGGTGTTCACCACTATCTTGCTTCAGGTCATGGAACTCATTCTCAAGCGCCCGCTTTTCATGACGAGGGAAGAACTCTTTCATCATAAGAGCTCTGAGTTCCTCCCAAGTTTGACCCATAGCAACATCAGCACCCATATCTCTCATCACTCCGTTCCACCACATGAGCGCTCTCTTTTCAAACACACTAGAAGCAAACTCAACTTTCTGCTCATTTGGACATTGAACATGGTGAAATGTATTCTCAAGACTCTCAAACCACTGTAGGAGCCCATTTGCTCCCTCAGAACCACTAAACTTGAGCGGTTTAGCCGAATTAATCCGTTTAAAGTTGCACGCAGCAGGTGCATTGTTTATTGTTAGCTTGGTTTATCTGAGTTATGAGATTTGGAAGCACAGCAGCAAACTGCTGAGCGATTGAGCCGCCATGTCGGCGTCCGTATTTATGTTTCTTCGAGGAAGCATTCTATAAGAGAGAAAAACATGAGAGGAACGAGTGAGATGAATGTTGAATAATCAAAATGAGATGAATAAATATCGACAAATGTAAGGATGGTGGTCATTCGTTCGTTTACTCAAAACAAACAAACGACACACGGTGACTAATCAAAGTAATTGGGTCCTATAATGTATCGCGAAGACATGCTTTAGCCTATAAGTGGACACTCACCCCAAGAGTTCCCAGGTAAGAGTGACTGGTCCGATTAAGTGGATTTGTACGAACACTCTAGCCTTAGATAGAAAACTCAGGGTACAGGCGCCCACTCTTCCAGATTGCACGTGTTCACATTAATAAGACCCAAACTTTGACGAGATTTTTGGAAATATCAAAGGCATAAGGCCAAAAACAAATCATCCAAGAATAGACGATTGATTTCAAAATCGTTTTAAAATTTGGCGTTTTTGTTTTAAGATCTAAACACAAGATAACTTGTGTTAGGTTCCTAGGAAGGTTATAGTCTAGGTCAAAGCATTACTAATAACCTAATTCCCTATAACCATTGGCTCTGATTCCAATCTTTCTGTCACACTCCGGCCGCGTAAAACAACAAACCACGACGGAATTCGTCGGGGAGTGTCGTAACAGAATTATTGTTTCAACAACCATGGCATAACAAGTTAACTTTTATTTAATAGTATTGTTTACATTGTCATTGATTAAACGGAAATATGCTAAGTCAACATATGAAGCAAAATGCAATGGAAATCATGTACTATATAATCAAAGCATGTATATAATGTCATGAAATTGCGAAAGTAACTATAGGCACAATATGTTAAACCCCAAAACATTTTAAAATTTAAAAGAGGGGAAATATACTCACATGTGTTGCAATAAAGTCCTTGTTCAAGGAGATAAACCAAGATCAAGAGTCCATGAAATCAAGCGTTCCGATAAATGGATAACTATATAAATATCGGAACTTGAAATCGGAGGATTTGGATAGAAGGAGACCTTATAAACCAAATGAGTATTGGAACTCATATGAAATGGTTTAATAAAGTTAACATTCTGAGTTGGAAAGGTTTTTAAGTGCTTTTGACCCGTTATGACTCGTTAAGGTACTTTAAGCCACTTTAACGCGTCACGCACGTAACTACGCATTTGGATTGTTAGATATGTGTTATGATAAGTCCTAGTTGCCAAAATATACTTAATATTGTTGTTACATCAGATTACATGTAAAATTTGAAGTTACATATGCTTTAGATTGATTTATTCTCAAAAAGGGTATTTTGGTCATTTTTAAGGAATATTACAATTAATTATCATAACACTATCCAAATGACATGACCATAAGGTATATCCTCAGAGGGTTATTCCCTATATATTTATGGTCATAAATATGTATTTGGTCGGATCTAAAGAGCAACCAAACGGGTCAGATTCAAAAGTCAAAGCGGTGGTCAAACCGATAGACTTTTGACTCTAGACAAGCACTATAACAAAAGTGACGAATTTGAAATGTTTTGACATGTCTAAATAAGTTTATAAAAGTGTTTTAGCATCAAAACAACCTGTTTTGATACCCGAAAATAGATCCGTTGCAAAATGCGCAAAAATCGCATTTTGACCGAAACTTTGACTTGTCAAAATGACTAGAAACGGTGGAAATCGGTAGGCATGATCATTATGGATCATAACCATCTTGATTATCATCATAATGCAAGGTTCAATTGGACTTTGTCCTGATCTGTCACACCCTCAATTTCCACTTGCGGAGTTTTACCGCGAGGCGTGTGAACAAACCAGAATCTGAAACACTAGTACGTCGAACGACTCTATATGATTTGATAATACGTTTTCTAAAATCATTTGTCGTAGATTTTATATTGTCTCAATTAGTTACCAATATTTAACGAAAGCATTAGTTTTTAAAGTTGAGCGGAAGCATAAAATAAGTAGAGAATACGGGAGCCAACACAAACGCCAAAACAAATAAAAAACCCAAAACAATATTTGTAAATGAGACTCGATAAAAGATGTCTTGTTCAATGCATGTGAGTGCACCTAGAGCTCCTAGCGTCCTGAGAAACATGTAAAGAAACAAGTGTCAACATTAAAGATGAGTGAGTTCACAGGTTTTCATAAATTCGTTTGTTCGGTTATGAGTTTGTTTCCCCGTTATCCCTAACCCGGGATAACGATTTAGTTCCATTATTCCAAACCCGGAATAATAATGATGTTGGTTCCATTATTCCAAACCCGGAATAATAAGTTGTTGTTTCCATTATCCTCAACCCGGGATAATATAGTTGTTGTTTCCATTATCCTCAACCCGGGATAATATAGTTGTTTCGTAATTAAGTTCAATGTTAACATATATAGGTAGCTAGCCTAAAGTTATGTCACGTAAGAGTTCGCGATCGAAGCTGACTGTTGTGCCTCCGTGTTGCCAGGCCTATCACTGACCATGGCGAAGTTAGGCCAAATTATTCACCCGTTGACCATACCCGGTCGGCTAGCGCGACTAGCTCGGATGGGGCTTGTCGGGCCCAGTAGTACTACTTATAATTCCCCCGCTATTAAAACCCAATACTAACGATCCGAGAGATTGACGAGGACTTAAGTGATATAGCTGCTTAGTGACCATAACATTACATTAACATCAACTTAGTTACCGAGTAGTTATGTGACGTTAATTTCGTATAACGTAAAGAGATTGAGTTTGAAGAGTCTATACATGTTTCTCCCCCTGTTGTTTAAAAACCGGATAAAGTTAGGGGCCGTGAACTCACCTTTAGTTGCTCGGTTAGTGTAGCAAAGAGGTTGTAAGGGATGGGACCGCTAATTGCGTCCTAACAAACCAATTGATTTCAAGTCAGTGTGTGAACACACCAATACAGATTCTACACTTAATTTACGCACAAAATGATACACACAAACAACATACCTAACACTCATACATGCATGCAAGTATCCTCATGTGATCATAGTAATCAAAACAATTCATCATGAACATAATCCAATCCATGCAACACTTTGGTGCACACAATCACAAGTTATCAAATTTCAGCTTAATACTCATAATTCAGATGTTTTCTAGGATTTTTATAAAATAGTTCCAACGTTCCAAAAATTCCAATTATTTTACAGCAAGTGACATTTATACTGTAGAAATTTATATAAATTTTCCAAGTCCTAAATCTTTACCAATTAACCATAAATATTAATATACTAGGCTGCAGTCAGATTCGTCGCTTTCTGACTGCAGTCCACGGAAGAATTTATTTAAAAATCACTGATCGTCCAATTAACAAAATTCCAGTTGGAGTTGCCCGGAAATTTCCATACCTAGTTGCTGTACAAAATTCATGACTCGACTCCCTACTGATTATAAAATCCAACTCGATAAACAACTAACAAAATTTCAGGATTTTCACAGCTTTAGTTACTGAACTTATTTGGCCATTTAAAAATATCAAACGACTTCAGAAAAATATGAATCCAGCGCCATTAGATTCGTTATTCAAATCTCTACGTTCTAGACATCAGAAAATCCGGTTTTCGACAAATAATGACCAAGATACAGCCAGATGAAGTCGGCTGTAACTATTACTCAGCAACCTGTTTCAGCATATTGTTATCATAGATTCGCATAAACCGTCCATATCATTAACCTAGGCGATCAAGAACTGATTTTCTAATCATAGATCAATACCAATATCACATCCATGCAAACCCTAATCCACACCTCTAGTTTTTTAAACAACATATACTTGGCAAACTTATAAGTTCCGAAAACAATCATACATGTAACAATGATAAATCAGCCGATTCAAACACATATAATCCGAAAACAAACCAATCACTTCATTCAAGCACATATATCCGAACATGATCTTGTAATCAAAAGATAAATCCTAACCTTTAATAACTAGGTAAATAACCGAGACTTGGACAAGAATGATTCGGCTGTTCAAGCAAGATCACGACCGAATGGGATGAGCAGTTCTGCTGTTGCGACCGAGACTGAAAGGGACTGAAAGGGGAGGCTGCTCGCGATCAAAAGGGAGTGCAAAGGGGCTGTTTGCGGTCGAGGGGATGGAAGGATTTGCTGCCGTCGGCTGTCTTTATCAACTAGGGTTTTGTGTTTTTTTTTTTTTTTTTTTTGTGAAGAAGACCCATGCATGTGTTTGTATATATAGCGCAAAAAGGATCAAAAATAGGGAATGGGTTTGCGGTTTGGGCTAGTTCTCACGGCCAAGGACTTGGGTTGGTTCGGTTTGGGTTTGATCTTGCGGCCGAGTAGTTGGAGTTTAAGGTTTAAAACTTGGTTAACTCCTAGAGTCACAAGGAATCGACGTTGGTTCGTGTCGCGGTTCGGTTCGGTTCCTGTACATATTTACCATAATTATTTTATAACTAAAACAATCACATAATTGCACAACACGTATTCACTAACTCGTACACATTTAATACGTAGCATACAATTTATTCGACAAACACGTTTAATACGTAGCATACAATTTATTCGACAAGTATTGCGTTTAAGTTATCCGAAAAACCGGGATGTCACATTATCCCCATGTTGAAAGAATTTTCGTCCCGAAAATTGAGTAAACGCGGTTTAGCATGCAGCGTACATGTTTAGAGTGCCACGCACAAAGAGTTAGTTCGTTAATGATGGTACGCGAAGTTACAAGAAGTTCCCAAGTGCCATGCACAAAGATTCCCAAGTGCCATGCAGAAGGATTTAGTTAACAATGGTACGCGAAAGTATGAGAAATTTCCAGGTTGTCACATCATCCCCATGTTGAAAGAATTTTCGTCCCGAAAATTTAGTTACTGGTACCGTTAGTTTGCTGCTCAGTTGCGAAGAGGTGTGGGTATTTGCTTTTCATTTGGTCCTCTCTTTCCCACGTGAACTCCGGTCCACGCTTAGAGTCCCAACGAACCTTAACGATCGGAATCTTGCTGTGCCTTCGAGTCTTGATCTCACGATCCATGATCTCGATAGGCTGTTCCACAAAGTGTAGTTGTTCATCCACTTGGATCTCATCCAATGGAATGACTAGAGTTGCATCTGATAGACACTTCTTCAATTTGACACGTGAAATACGTTGTGAACTCCACTGAGTTCGGCAGGAAGGTCTAATTGATAAGCTACGGGTCCGATACGTTTCAAGATTACAAACGGGCCTACGTACCGTGGGTTAAGTTTGCCCCGCTTTCCAAAACGGATTACACCCTTCCAGGGTGACACCTTTAGTAGGACGCGGTCGCCTACTTGAAATTCGAGCGGTTTGCTTCGTTGATCCGCATAGCTTTTCTGTCGATCTCGTGCCGCCGCCATGTGGTTTCTGATTTGTACAATCTTTTCAGTAGCCTCAAGTATTAACTCAGGGCCTGTGAGTTGACTGTCACCGACTTCTGCCCAACAGACCGGTGATCTACATTTACGACCGTATAATGCCTCAAACGGTGCTGCCGAAATACTCGTATGATAACTGTTGTTATATTAGAATTCTACTAGAGGCAGGTGGATTTCCCAACTATTTCCGAAGTCTACTACGCATGCCCTAAGCATGTCTTCCAAGGTTTGTATGGTCCTTTCACTTTGACCGTCAGTCTGAGGGTGATAGGCTGTGCTCATATCTAAGCGTGTTCCCAACGCTTTCTGGAGTGACTGCCAGAAGTTGGACGTGAAGCGAGCATCTCTATCTGAGATGATGGATGTTGGCACTCCGTTCCGAGAAACTACTTCCTTAATGTAGATGCGAGTCAACTTCTCCATCTTATCTGTTTCTTTAATAGCTAGGAAGTGTGCGGACTTAGTTAAACGATCCACAATTACCCAGATGGTATCGCAACCACCCAAAGTTCGCGGGAGTTTAGTGATGAAGTCCATCGAGATATGATCCCAATTCCACACTGGGATCTCAGGTTGCTGGAGTAGCCCCGATGGCTTTTGATACTCTACCTTGACTTTTGCACAAGTCAAACACTTGCTCACGTAGGTGGCTATATCGGCTTTCATGTTGGGCCACCAATACGCAGCTTTAAGGTCTTGATACATCTTATCCGAACCCGGATGGACAGAGTATCGGGATTTGTGAGCTTCATCCATGACTACCTCTCTGAGGTTTCCGTAGAGAGGTACCCATATGCGATTCATGAAATACCGGGCTCCATTGGGTTTTACTTCCCAATCGCGTTCCATTTTTCCTACCGATTCGGCCTTGATGTTTTCCTCCTTAACTGCTTCTAACTGGGCGTCGCGTATTTGTTCGGGTAGCCCCGAATGAATAGTGAGTTGTAATGCTCGTACACGACGAGGTTTCAAGTGTTCCTTCCTACTGAGGGCATCAGTTACCACGTTAGCTTTACCCGGGTGATACCGAATGGCACACTCATAATCGTTCAAGAGTTCGACCCAGCGACGCTGTCGCATGTTCAACTCCTTCTGATCAAAGATGTGTTGGAGGCTCTTGTGGTCCGTAAAGATTGTGCACTTCGTTCCATAGAGGTAGTGTCTCCAAATCTTAAGTGCAAACACTACCGCTCCCAATTCCAGGTCATGCGTCGTGTAGTTTTTCTCGTGAACCATCAGTTGTCGCGACGCATACGCGATGACCTTATCGCGTTGCATGAGTACGCATCCCAAACCCTGAATGGAAGCATCACAATATACTACAAAGTCTTCTGTCCCTTCCGGCAAGGACAGAATAGGTGCACTGCAAAGTTTCTGTTTCAGCAATTGAAATGCTGCTTCTTGCTTGTCACCCCAAGCATACTTGATGCCTTTCTGGGTGAGGGTAGTAAGCGGTTGTGCGATCTTTGAAAATCCCTCGATGAAACGTCTGTAGTAACCAGCCAATCCCAAAAATTGGCGGATCTCCGTCGGTGTCCTGGGTGCTTCCCAGTTTTTGATGGCTTCAATCTTGGCAGGGTCTACGTGGATACCCTTTTCATTCACGGTATGCCCGAGAAACTGAACTTCCCGAATCCAGAAATCACACTTCGAAAGCTTGGCATATAGCTTTTCCTGTTGAAGTAATCCTAGCAGTAATCGTAGATGTTCAGCATGTTCTTCTTCACTTTTGGAGTAGATGAGTATGTCATTGATGAACACAATGACAAACTTGTCGAGGTATGGTTTACACACGCGGTTCATGAGGTCCATGAACACCGCGGGTGCGTTGGTGAGACCGAAGGGCATGACCAAGAACTCATAATGGCCATACCGAGTACGAAATGCCGTCTTAGCGATATCCTCCTCCCTGACGCGTAGCTGGTGGTAACCAGACCGTAAATCAATCTTGGAGTAGTAACTTGACCCTTGAAGTTGGTCGAAGAGATCGTCGATGCGAGGTAACGGGTATCGATTCTTGACAGTAACCTTGTTGAGTTCCCTGTAGTCGATGCACATGCGGAAAGTCCCGTCCTTCTTCTTGACAAAAAGTACTGGAGCTCCCCATGGTGAAACGCTTGGTCGGATAAATCCTTTTTCTAATAGCTCCTGTAGTTGGTAGACAGCTCCTGCAGCTCAGCTGGAGCTAGGCGGTACGGAGCCTTGGCGATAGGAGTTGCATTGTTCGCCAATTCAATTTCAAACTCCAATTGTCGATGGGGTGGAAGACCAGGTAGTTCTTCTGGGAATACATCGGAAAAATCACGGACGACAGGGATGTCTTCTATACGTTTCTCGTCCTTAGGCTGTTCGGTAATCAGTGCGAGTAAAGCGAAGGAGTTCTTTCTCCGAAGATACTTCTGCGCTTGCATGTAAGAGATGATGTTGGTGACGGCGCTTGCCTTATCGCCTTGTACCGTCAAGATTTCTTCGTTAGAGAGCGGAATACGGATAGATTTTTCGAAGCAGAGAACTTCGGCCCGGACGCCGATAGCCAGTCCATTCCGACTACCACGTCAAAACTACCCAGGGTAGTTGTCATCAGATCAATGGTAAAAGTGTGACCCGCGAGTTTGAGTTGACAACCGGATACTATATGGGTCACATCTACAGAATTACCATCGGCTAATTCATAACATAAGGGGTCTCTAATGGTTTAGGCGTGAGATTTGGTTCCTCCTAAAAGACTCAGATATAAAGCTCCTATCCGCACCCGTATCAAAAAGCACAGTAGCAAAATGTTCATTAAGGGGAAACTTACCGGTGACCACATTCGAGTCGTTTCTGGCCTTTCCGCGGCCCAATGTAAATGCGCGACCTTTGGCACCTCCTGTGCCACCATTTCCATTATTGTTGTTGTTATTGTTGTTGTGGTTATTGTGGTTGTGGTTGTTCCTACCATTGTTGTTGTTGTTACACAGCTGTGGGCAGTCTCTTTTGAAGTGGGCAGTGCTACCACACTGATAGCATCCCCGGTTAACACCCTGCTGTGGGCCTTGGGGTTGATTTTGGTTCTGTCGGGACATGATTTCCCCACGACCATCCTTTGCCGCATGTCCCATCTTGCCACATCGTTGGCAGCGATTTCCGGCACAAGGGCCGTTATGATGAAGATTACAGCGGGTGCACTGCGGCTTTCGACCTACATAGCCGCTTGCGTTCTGGTTGTTGTTGTTGTTGTTGGCGGGCTGATTTTGGTGACCCCGGTGGCTGTTGTAATGATTGAACCGTTTCTGGTTCCCCTGTTGCGGCTGGGATGACGAAGACTGTCGAGCAGACGAGTCTTCAAACTTTCTTTTGTTATCAGGGGCAACTTCAGTTGTACCCCGTGCTGGCAACTTCTTTTGTTCCACCGCCTTATCGGTGAGTTTGTGCGCCAATCGGATTGCTTGATGTTCAGTTGCAGGGTTACTAGCCATTACCATACCCTGAATCTCCGGAACCAGACCCCGAGATAGAACTCGAGTCTTTTCTCCACAGTGTTGGCGAAATCGGGACATAGAAATACCAAGTCATGATGTTTTGCTGTGTAAGCTTCGATGTCAGATCCCACCATCTTGTGGTTCCATAAGGCTTGCTCCAACTGTTGCACTCTGTCTTGTGGACAGTACTCCTCTTTGATTAGGGCCTTGAACTAGGCCCAGGCCATTGCATTTGCAGCAATAAGTCCACGCGTTTGGACTTGTGCATTCCACCAAGTTAGTGCCCCGTCTTCCAGTGTTGAGGCTGCGTACTTGACCTTGTTGGCCTCTAGACAGTTGCACATTTCAAATACTGATTCAGATTTTTCGATCCAGCGGACCAGTCCTATGGGTCCTTCTGCCCCCGAGAATTTGCTTGGTTCGCGTCGAGGAACATCTTGTAGGGGTTAAAACCCCTCCTGCTGCTGGTGGGTTTTGAACACCTGCCAGAGCAGCATTCACGTGTTCTTGGATCATTGCGGCTAATTCTTAAGGCGTCATGTTGAGATTTCCGCGACGTCCAGTTGCCATTTTAGATCTACGTAGAAAATAAATAGACTGAAGGAAAGTAAATAAAATAAGCGAGACGTGTCAGTCTTCTACGTCTCCATCCCCCAAATCACTGTCGTTGCCGTCATCCTGAGCGGCATTTCCAGCTTCTATAGCTGGGTCCTCCTCCGGACCCTCCTCTGGATCCTCCTCTGGGTCCTCTTCTGGATCCTCTTCCGGATCCTCTTCCGTATCCTCCTCTGGATCCTTTTCCGGATCCTCCTCCGGCATTGGAGGGGCCGGTGCTGGTGCGGGTACTGGTGCAGGTGCCTGATTTTGTTCCAGTTCTTGAATTCTCCAGCTAGACTCAAGAACTCTGTCCTCTAGCCAGTCAGCCCTTAGCTGCTCAGCACGAAGATCTCTGGCTAAGGTGTTACGAGCTATCTTACTCGTATGCTGCTCTTCCTCGAGTGACTCAGTTTTACCGGTCAGTTGTCATATCATCCATCCCTGTACTAGGATGGTTTCATGCATTCTTTCTAGTTGTTCTTGTTGCGTTCTTATCATATCTCTAAGTAGGTCGTTCCCTACTTCTAACGAGTTAATCGGTTCGACCGTCACAGCGATGGTCGGGCGTGAGGACGACTCCTCCCCTAGAGCGAGTCTTTTCCTAGCAGCTGAGCGTGTCTCCACGCCATAAGATGGTAAGGGTTCCACCATAGGTGCCTTTCCTGGCGCTCTTGGTTGCGTAAGTTTGTCGGATGATGATGAGGACGATGATGACATTGCCTTTAGGTTGTGTAGTTAGTTACGAGTTGCATTCGTTTCAATTATGCATTCATATTTCACATAACATAGTTGTGGTACATCACATAACAAGATATAACAGTTCGGTGCAAAACTACGTCTAGTGTCGTGTATTCAGCTATAGTTTAGGTCTACTTCTAATGCAAACCTGGTTCTCTATAGCTAGTGGCTCTGATACCAATCTGTCACACCCTCAATTTCCACTTGCGGAGTTTTACCGCGAGGCGTGTGAACAAACCAGAATCTGAAACACTAGTACGTCGAACGACTCTATATGATTTGATAATACGTTTTCTAAAATCATTTGTCATAGATTTTATATTGTCTCAATTAGTTACCAATATTTAACGGAAGCATTAGTTTTTAAAGTTGAGCGGAAGCATAAAATAAGTAGAGAATACGGGCGCCATCACAAACGCCAAAACAAATGAAAAACCCAAAACAATATTTGTAAATGAGACTCGATAAAAGATGTCTTGTTCAATGCATGTGAGTGCACCTAGAGCTCCTAGCGTCCTAAGAAACATGTAAAGAAACAAGTGTCAACATTAAAGATGAGTGAGTTCACAGGTTTTCATAAATTCGTTTGTTCGGTTATGAGTTTGTTTCCCCGTTATCCCTAACCCGGGATAACGATTTAGTTCCATTATTCCAAACCCGGAATAATAATGATGTTGGTTCCATTATTCCAAACCCGGAATAATAAGTTGTTGTTTCCATTATCCTCAACCCGGGATAATATAGTTGTTGTTTCCATTATCCTCAACCCGGGATAATATAGTTGTTTCGTAATTAAGTTCAATGTTAACATATATAGGTAGCTAGCCTAAAGTTATGTCACGTAAGAGTTCGCGATCGAAGCTGACTGTTGTGCCTCCGTGTTGCCAGGCCTATCACTGACCATGGCGAAGTTAGGCCAAATTATTCACCCGTTGACCATACCCGGTCGGCTAGCGCCTAGCTCGGATGGGGCTTGTCGGGCCCAGTAGTACTACTTATAATTCCCCCGTTATTAAAACCCAATACTAATGATCTGAGAGATTGACGAGGACTTAAGTGATATAGCTACTTAGTGACCATAACATTACATTAACATCAACTTAGTTACGAGTAGTTATGTGACGTTAATTTCGTATAACGTAAAGAGATTGAGTTTGAAGAGTGTATACATGTTTCTCCCCCTGTTGTTTAAAAACAGGATAAACTTAGGGGCCGTGAACTCACCTTTAGTTGCTCGGTTAGTGTAGCAAAGAGGTTTTAAGGGATGGGACCGCTAATTGCGTCCTAACAAACCAATTGATTTCAAGTCAGTGTGTGAACACACCAATACAGATTCTACACTTAATTTACGCACAAAATGATACACACAAACAACATACCTAACACTCATACATGCATGCAAGTATCCTCATGTGATCATAGTAATCAAAACAATTCATCATGAACATAATCCAATCCATGCAACACTTTGGTGCACACAATCACAAGTTATCAAATTTCAGCTTAATACTCATAATTCAGATGTTTTCTAGGATTTTTTATAAATAGTTCCAACGTTCCAAAATTCTAATTATTTTACAGCAGGTGACATTTATAATGTAGAAATTTATATAAATTTTCCAAGTCCTAAATCTTTACCAATTAACCATAAATATTAATATACTAGGCTGCAGTCAGATTCGTCGCTTTCTGACTGCAGTCCACGGAAGAATTTATTTAAAAATCACTGATCGTCCAATTAACAAAATTCCAGTTGGAGTTGCCCGGAAATTTCCATACCTAGTTGCTGTACAAAATTCATGACTCGACTCCCTACTGATTATAAAATCCAACTCGATAAACAACTAACAAAATTTCAGGATTTTCACAGCTTTAGTTACTGAACTTATTTGGCCATTTAAAAATATCAAACGACTTCAGAAAAATATGAATCCAGCGCCATTAGATTCGTTATTCAAATCTCTACGTTCTAGACATCAGAAAATCCGGTTTTCGACAACTAATGACCAAGTTACAGCCAGATGAAGTCGGCTGTAACTATTACTCAGCAACCTGTTTCAGCATATTGTTATCATAGATTCGCATAAACCGTCCATATCATTAACCTAGGCGATCAAGAACTGATTTTCTAATCATAGATCAATACCAATATCACATCCATGCAAACCCTAATCCACACCTTTAGTTTTTTATAAACAAAACATACTTGGCAAACTTATAAGTTCCGAAAACAATCATACATGTAACAATGATAAATCAGCCGATTCAAACACATATAATCCGAAAACAAACCAATCACTTCATTCAAGCACATATATCCGAACATGATCTTGTAATCAAAAGATAAATCCTAACCTTTAATAACTAGGTAAATAACCGAGACTTGGACAAGAATGATTCGGCTGTTCAAGCAAGATCACGACCGAATGGGATGAGCAGTTCTGCTGTTGCGACCGAGACTGAAAGGGACTGAAAGGGGAGGCTGCTCGCGATCAAAAGGGAGTGCAAAGGGGCTGTTTGCGGTCGAGGGGATGGAAGGATTTGCTGCCGTCGGCTGTCTTTATCAACTAGGGTTTTGTGTTTTTGTTTTTTTTTTTTGTGAAGAAGACCCATGCATGTGTTTGTATATATAGCGCAAAAAGGATCAAAAATAGGGAATGGGTTTGCGGTTTGGGCTAGTTCTCGCGGCCAAGGACTTGGGTTGGTTCGGTTTGGGTTTGATCTTGCGGCCGAGTAGTTGGAGTTTAAGGTTTAAAACTTGGTTAACTCCTAGAGTCACAAGGAATCGACGTTGGTTCGTGTCGCGGTTCGGTTCGGTTCGTGTACATATTTACCATAATTATTTTATAACTAAAACAATCACATAATTGCACAACACGTATTCACTAACTCGTACACGTTTAATAGGTAGCATACAATTTATTCGACAAACACGTTTAATACGTAGCATACAATTTATTCGACAAGTATTGCGTTTAAGTTATCCGAAAAACCGGGATGTCACATGATCAATTCATGATCAAAACTAAAAGTCAAACAAAAAGTCAAACTGCTTGATTTTTAGTCCATCTAAGCTATAATAATTGAACAAGGCAAGGAAGGAACACTTACAAACACAAAGGATTGATCAAGAACCACAGGGAAAGCTCCAAGATGGTTGCAATTCGAATTTATGGCTGACTAGAGTATGAAGGAGGTTGAAAATTTCAAAAATTGGATATGATCATGGTATTTATAATGATCCAAAAGCCACCAAATCATGAAAAGTGTTAGGCCAATGCTCTAGGATGTTAACAAGTGTTAATGATGTGTTAGATGCAGATTAAGAGTGGCAAAATGCAAGATAGGTGTCATAATTAGCGTATTTGTGGTAAAGGAATGAGCTGGGAAACTGCCAGCTAATTTTTCTGTCAAAACAGGGGCGTCGCGCTATGCGACGGGCAACCCTTCTGAGTTACGCGCTACACCTAGCCCCCATATTCAATTCTGAAGTTTCAAAAATGGCAGAACATGTCCCTGCATGTGTTTTCGTCGTGTTTTGGCATTTGTAACACCCGTTAACCCAATATTTAAGTTCCACAAGAACGTTAAAGTATAGGGAACTTGAAATATGTCCAAAAATGTTTCAGAGGTCGGTTCGTTTGGTCGTACGGTTGCGGTTTTCGGTTAATTACGACGAAAAGCGTAACGAACGCGTAAATGACCGTAAATGCGTAACGAATGATATTTTTGCATTCCAATCACTAAAATATAATATTTTAATGATTACAAAAAATTTTGGATGTCCGTACATGTTTCGGATAGCGATATACGCAAAAAGACATAGTTTCGCAAAATTTGCAAAATAGTCCCTGAAGTTACAAAAGCATGGTTTTGCCATACCAAAGCCATCGAAACTTATTTCTAAGTTTAAGGGTATTTAAGGTATGTTTATATTATGACGTTATTCCGGATTACGCGATACGGCTAGTTTCGCAGTTTTGGCAAAATAGTCCCTAGAGTTTCATAAGTATGTTTTTGCCATACCGGACCCTTCAAAACTTATTTCTAAGCTATGTTGAGGTTATTTAAGGTATGTTAAACTTATTCCCTTATCCCGGAACGTACGTTGCACTAAACTGATTAAATTTACGTATCGGTTTGCGATTTCACTTCCAGAAAATGTTTAAAATATCGGATTTGAACAAGGATAAAAAATATACAAATGTCATAAGTAAATATTCAAAACCCATAAATGTAACACAAAATTTCATTAAATATAACATTGTCGGGTAAAGTACAAAGATCGGAAAGCACAGATGTCACACACTGTTCCGAGTTCGAGTTACTGTTCCGAATTCGAACCACTATTCCGGGTTGACTCCTCGTTTCGGATCCTTTTTCAAGTTGACTTTTCCTGTTGACCATTTGGGATTGGACTTTTTGGACTTGTCACATTAATTAAAAAATAATTAATCCGTATTTGGTAAAACTAAAAAATGATGAACCCGAACGGTGTTTTGATTGTTGGGATCTTGCGAACTCTACCTTAGCTGCTATTCAATCTCAGTCTCTGGCGTTGCATCAGGAACTCGATCAGATTATCGGCACCGCTACCAAAATTCATAGGTTATTGTATGGAGATGATTACTTTGATTGGACTTGGCGTTTTGAGAAGTATTGTAAGGCAAGTGAGCCTAGGGTCTGGAGGTATAATCGGGATGGCCATCGTACCATTATGTACACTACTGAAGATGATCCTCTAACTGAGATTCCTAAACCTGAAAATCTGTGGACAGACGATGATCGAAGAATCAAAGACGAAGATGATAAGGCTATGGCAAATCTCACTATGGCTCTTGGTTCGGATATCTCAATCGTTGTTAGGAAATGCACGAATGCGAACGAGATTTGGGATGTACTTAAGAATTTGTATGAAGGCAACACTAACATGAAGGCTGCAGGGTAAACATGCTGAACCAGCAGTTCAGTTCATTCAATCACATTTACGGGGAGACTATGGAGAACCAAATCAGAAGATTCGTCAAACTGCTCTTACAAATGATAAATGCTGGCATCATTATTACTAACTGTGGGACGAATCGCCAACTACTAAACTCATTGCCGAAAAGCTGGGATGCTGATGTCTTAATGATTAAGCGTAAAACAAAACTGAATGAAGTCACACTCACCGAGCTAATTGCTACAATCAAGTGTGTGAAATTGACAATCAGAAGAGAGAGCTTAACCACAAGAATTCAATGATTGCTGCCGGAATGACTAGTTCCAATACTGCCTTAATGTCTCAGAGTCATCCTAACATTGTTTTCAGCCATGTTCATGGAGTGTCAAATAGTAACCCAAATGTTGTTCATAGTCCGATAACACAATCCCAGCTCAGAAGACAAACTATGTGTACGGAATGTCTCTTCCAAACAACTAAGTTTCAGCTACAACCATTCATGCTCCGCAATACCCTCGGCATGCTAATGTGGTTTTCAGTCCAGTGAATCCTTCACAATCTCAAAATGTCTCATCCACTCCCTCTGCAGAAAATCTAGCCTTTCTGACCAAGCAAAACGAAGAAAAGTTGGCTCTCGCAGCGTCTATGCTTAACAGTCTGAACGTTTTTCTCACAGGTGATCTTTTGCCGCCATTCGTTCTTGCAAAAGAGATTAATCAGGTGGTCGAAGAAGATATAGAGGAATTTGGCTATAGTAGCATTTTGAGCACAAAAGTTTTAGAAAAGATACAATCAACGTCCTATGTCAAATATTTGGACTAGATATGTGAAAGACAAGCTGAGATGCTACAAATGTCATGAACCGAGGCACTTTGCCAGGGATTGCAAGACGACACCAGTGGGTTATGAAGCTACACAAGTTGTTGCTGCTAGGAACTCAGAGAGGTCGATAGTTCTTGTTACTCCAGTTCAAACCTCAACTTCTACTTCAACTAGCAAAGGAGCCACTGGAGTAGGGAAGGCGTTGATGGCTCAAGAGCAACATGGTTTCAGCTGGGTGGATGCTGCAGCAACGGTGGAATCTCTTAAGATCTCTGAAGTTACTGAAACAATCCACCAATGCTTGATGGCGCAAAACTGAGGAACCCAAAACTCTCTCTAAAACGTTAACTCTCTTTTATGTTACAAGCATTGTAGAAATAAAATTGTCCAGATGAGAGCACATAATTTTGCTCTAATCTGTAACATCCGTAAAAAACGGTCTCCAAAATCCGACCCGGATTGTAAAACCGGACCCTTTTCAATTAAAATAAAAATAATTTTTTTATTATTTTATTACATAATTAATCGTCATGTTTGGCGTTGAATTGAAACTAGAATAACAGTGGGGGCTTATAAGCGAAACTCAGTTAATAGTTATTAAGGAAATTAATAACTATGTTAAAAAAATGGTAGTCAACAAGTTTTAAACTTAAAAAGGGTTAAAGCTGTCGAAACTTCAAAATTATAAGTTAAGGGGTTGTTTAAGTAATTAATGGAAACTATATTTAAGAACAAGTTAACTAACTAGGTTAGTAAACCTAGTTAAGTTAGTTAGTATTTATCTTATAATGTTAACTAACTAGGTTTGTTAGTTAGTTTTATATAAGAGATATGTTAACTGAGTTAGTAATATAAGTTAAATCAGGTTAGCATGTTTTCATAAAGACAGGGAGCAAAGTGTAAAGTATGCAAACTTTAATTAATTAAAGAATAAAAAGGTCTTTCTGAAAAAAACCGGGTGACCACGGGTTTCGAACCCGGGTCTCCGTGTTATACTAACAACGCGCGGATCACTGAACTAAGTCTAGATTGGTGATAGATTTGAACATCTCTTATATATACACAAAAACTGGACTTGGGAAATTAAATGAAAAATAAAGAGAATGACCCGGTAATCGAACCCGGGTACCCAATTACTTCAAAGACGCGTTCCACCAACTGAGATGTATCACTTTATGTATATAACACGCATCATTTTTACACATTAACTCAGCCGAGAACCATCAGCTTCTTCTTCGCTGTCTCTCCAAACGCGACCCAGATCAAAACGCAACCCGACCCGGGTAGTTGTAACGTTTTACCTGACATTTTAAAGCTGATTAAACTCCATTTAATTCTAATTTATGGAGAATTATGATAGTTTCCATCTAATCATTTAGATTACAACACATAATCAAATTAATGATTTCTATTATAAACACCATTTACGCCCTTCATGAACATTATCTGGGTTTTAACAAATTCTGTAAAATTGGACTACATTTCTTGCACCATTCGAATTCTCTGATCAAACCATTCGAATTTTCCAGTACAAAAATCATTCCGGATAACACTCCGAAAACTGTCCGAAAATGCACTATATTGCTAAGTTTTTATTGTAGAGTATTTTAAATCTTTCGTGACACTTGTGTTGTCGCTAAGCGATGTCGTGATAGATGCATACAAGATAATTAGTACTGTATGATAAATGTGCTACATGCTAGATACGTGTAGGATTCGTGTTTACGCGTGAGCGCGCACACTAACTCTTAAACGGTAATCATGTTAGGACGTGATTGACCGGTTCCAACTCGCGTATTTCTTTACATTCCTTAATCCGAGCATTCAAAGGTGAGTTCACTACTCTTTCAGAGGCATACGTTCCGGGGGAACAAACTACTATTTCCTAGAGGAATACTTTTTATAAATGTTGTAGTTTAATTTCGATGTTGGTTAATAAACTTAAACTCTTTCACCAAAGTCCCTACTTACTACCGAGCTAGTTGCCTGGGAGGTAACGGGGTATTAGTTAATAGCGCTATTAGGCTTGACAACCTCACACCGTACCTAGGAGGACGGGCATGAACTAAGGACCTTAAATACATGGCCAATGTTGATAGGCATTGATGAGGGCAAACAAATATACGTCACTCCGGTATCGAGTTTATTAATGACATGTCCTTGAACTAAGCACCTACTTGTTTTATGGTAAACAAAACTATGAACTCGTCGGCTTAATCGCTGATACATGTTTTCTACATGCTTTAAGGTCGTTAGATAACCATTGCTATGGGAACTTGCAGTCTGAGGAGCGGGAGCTATCATGGGTCATATCGTTTGATGAAACGCTTAATGTTACATTTACATTTTGAACAAAAATGGTTTTTATTATTTAAACAATTGTTTATGCTTCCGCTAAATACTTACTATGTTTGAAACATTTAACTTTAAATTCACTATTCATGTTGGACATGATGACTTGTTTTATATTATTTACTACAGTTCGACATGATTAGTGGCTAGATCCTGGTATGTCACACGTCTCGCGGTAAAACTTCGCAAGTGGAAATTTGGGGGTGTGACACAAGTGGTGGATTAACTGAACACGATGAAGCAGCAATAAGAATCCCTGCAGAAAAAATGAAGTTTATTGAGCAATCAGACGGTGATAATGATGAAGATGTGAATTTGAAGAAGCTGCAGCGAAGAATGATCGTATTGGAACAAGATGCTGCATTAAAGGATGCTCAAATATCATCACTTCAAAACCAAGTAACGGTTAGAGGTCAAGCTATCGAACAACTTCAGGGTGATGTGAGTTTGACAGTGGTTTATGTTTTGAAAGCAAAGCTGCAAAAGAAGTTTGGCAGTGAATTCGCTGATAAAGATGACGATCCCCTAAATGTTACAAATCATGAACGAACCACTGAGGAAAAGGCAGTTGCTGATGCTGAACGAGAAGCTGATTTGAATGCTTATCTAGCTGCAGCACAAAAGAAGAAGAGGAAGCTACCACAAAAGAAACAGAGCAACTAGCAAATGCTAATAATGAATAATCAAGATTGAACCCACTTGATGAAAACTTCCAATTGAAGGATCCAACGAAAAGGTCTGATCGGTATGTTATGGGGCTGGGATCGAGCATATATGATAAGATCGGAAACAAGTCAAAGGTGGCTAGCTGGAGGTTCGATCATGACAAAGATATGTGACTAATTACACGAGAGAGTGGACACCGAGAATATTATTCAAAGCAGTCACAATTTGAATCCTGGACGAAGATAGACTTACAAAACCTACTGCGTGCTCCTTATCATGATTCTGATCCAAATCAGAGAGGTAGAGGTTGGGCTTTCCGTGACAAGCTTGAAATGGAATTAAAGAATAACTTTCCAACAATGAAAACTGCTGAGTCATATCTGAAGAAGAGTCCAGGAGTACGCGACCTACACACTAAACGAACGATCCAGAATGTGATGTGGCTGCCAACTGACAAAGAAAAGATCATTCCAGCTGCTCCTAAATTTCCAAAGGGTGTACTCAAGAACTTCTATTTTTAGCGTATGATCCAAGAATGGCTGAAGCGGTGATTGTGACTAAAGACAGCTCATTCGGGATAGCAGACACTCTAGATCTTATAAGCTTTCATGAAGAAGACATCAAGGTCTTATGGCAGATCAAATTCACACCAATGATCAATATGAAGCTTGTGCTAGATCTTGGACAGGTGCGGTGGTAAATATAATCAACAACAGGCTTTATACAGATGCTAGTCCACTATTCGGAGGAAGTGCAACTGCTGGATCTTCGAGCTGAATATAGCATTAATGCAGTAAACGTAGGGGGAGAGTGTTAGGCCCTTTTAGGTTTATGCATTAGTCACCTTAAGGAGCTTGGGCTAGCTTGTAATAGATGGGCTTGGGAAGGCTTTTGGGCCTAGAGTTTAGATTAATAAGTGCTCTAATCCCTTACTATAAATAGTAAATGTTGTTAGGGATTAGTAGCTTTTAGGTGGTTTTCTCTCAAACTTGTATTAGACAAATTTCCATATTTGTATGCAAGTTGAATCTTTCTTTTTCATCTTATTTCTTCTAATTTGATTCATAGCTTGTTTGTGTGATTCCTCTACCAATCAAGCTACGTGTGATATCGTGAGATTCCGTATTTCGGGACTTACATCAACACAGAAGGCTATCAAAATTCTTACCTTCTAAACATCTAAACATTTTTAAATCCACAATGTTTCCATAACCCTTCATCAAGAAACATCATCGCAACAAAACTTTGACAAACAAATCCTTATTTCTAGGAAACACTTGAGTTTTGCAAAGCACATGTAAACACATCATCGACAATCCAAGTGAGTACATAGTCCCCACTTTTCCGTTTTCAAATCGTTTTGGGGTGATTCATATGTGGTAACCATTTTTGTCAAATAACACGTATGTCATATGTAATTAGTAAGTGTTCTTTGTGTGTACAACTTATGTAATGAAACAAAGTACAAATACCAAATTCTTGTTGGAACTTTGTATGCACATAGTTGATTCCTTATTGGATATTTAAAGTACTATTCTAAATCCTTGATTGGATTTCTAAAAGTACTTTCACAAATTCTTTGTTGGTTTCTATGATAAGTGTTTATGTACAATCTTGTGTGATGAAACAAAGTACAATTCACAAGTTAGATCCTTGTTAAGTATTTAAAGTACTATTTTAAATTCTTGATGGATTTCTAAAGGTAATTTCACAAGTTCATTGTTGATCCCTATGCTAAATGTTTATGTGCAAAGTTGGGTGGTTATAACATACAATTTAAAGTGATTCAAGATAACGAGACAAGTGTAATCCTAAACCATTGTTCCAATGCAGCTGATGTGCGCAAAATGCAATATATAAATTACATCAAACAAGGCATAAAATCAACCCTTTTTCGGTACTAATGTTGGAAAAAGCATGTTTCTTTGTTTACTTTTAAATTATAGGACCAAAAGAGGTTAAATGAACAAAAGAAGCAAATTGACAACCAAAACCAACACAAATACAAAGGAGAAGGATTGACACGACTTGCCGATCCCCCACTCACATCCAAAACAACAAAAATAACAAAGACAAAAGCTTAGGCACGGGGTCATGCCCACCAGGCATGGGGCCGTGCCCAATCAAAGATTCTCTGCAGAAAAAGACAATAGCAACAGACAACCAAGACGGGGCCGTGCCAGGTCAACATTGATCGTGTTCAACTTTAAGATTTGCAGAATCTGGGATAGTACAGCAAGTACACTGATGGCGGGGCCGTGCTCTGTCACCACGGGACGTGTTAGTACAAGACCTGACATCTGAAGTTAATGAATGGAGAGAAAAAGTCCACCACGGGGTCGTGCCCACCTGACAAGCCGTGGTCGCCTTTTGTTTGCAGCTATAAATAGAGGTGATTGGTTCATGAGAAAGATATCCCTTAGCAAACGACTTCTCTCACACTTGCCATCAGTCCACCACCACTACAACACCAACACCCACCACTATCATCGATCTTTCATCTTTTAGAGTGTGTAGTAGTCTCGGGATCCAAGATTGACAAAGGCCATGCTTAGCTAAATCACTTACATCACTTGGTGAAGACAAGTCTTTTACATATTACTTTTGATTTCCAATCTTAGGCAACTTTTTATTTGGGTATGTATTAATGACTTTAATAACTAGTTTTTTTATATTGAAAGTGAACTTCATTTAAACATTTCTTCATGTTTCGTTGATTCACCCATTCGTGTCTTTATGGTCTATATAAAGCGCGTTAACTACCTGGAAGGGGTTAGAAGGGTGTTTGGGTAAAGTTCTTGTCTCATTCAGTGTATAAATCCTGTGAGGACTTGGTTCAAGCTTATTAGGACTTCCTTTGAGGCAGATAGCATCAAATCGGGGGAAGTAAGAACGGCTTGAACCCCTTATAAATAAGCTACTATTAAAACTTTATCAGGCCTTGTGGGACTGTATCCCTGCTGACTCGGACCAATAGATTGAGGGTAACGTCGCCTTCATAAGAGGGGCCTGCTACGATAACCCCCAACCCCTACCCGGGAGCGGGAGCCGCGAGACACAGAGCTGGTGGTACCGGTGTTTATTAATTTGGCAGCGGAATTGCAACATCAGGATCGTAGTTAGGAAATAATTTATCAGAGTTTCAAAACACCAAACTTTTATATTACACAAAATGGGATAAAACCCAAGTTTCAATTACAATACATTTTAGGGATAAACCCTGACTTATGGAAAACATAAACTCCATTTATTTAGGTAACTTTTATAGCCACTTTTCTAAGCCTTCAGTGCTCTCCAGCTGGCTTCTATTAGCTTCACATTAAGTTACCTGAAACGCGTTTTAAAAAGATTTTATCAGAAAGAAATACTGGTGAATACATCCCAGTATAATCAAAACAAGTTTTATAGCTTTACAGTTATTGAGAGCATCAGCATTTACAATGTTTATATCTACAGCATTACCCAATCAGTACTGTCACTCCTGACATGTGGGTCATGTTACCCATTGGTAAAAATCCATTTGTCCAACGGTAACAGATTCAAATTTCATATACAAAACCCCAACATACCGGCAGTAATTGTAGAATACATATACTCAATCACTGTTAAGCATAATTAAAATATTTGGACTCACAAAAAGGTTTACAAAAAGAGAATGTACTCACTTTGAAAACTTTGGTATTCCTACGGAGTTCCTGGTGAAAATTCTTGATTACTTCATGGAATTTCTATTTAAAACATACAATGCACATGCGTTAGTAAATTAACCCAGGTCACTTTTTGCCATACAACCGAGACAGAACCCCGGTGTGTGTAGTCAGGCAGGGCCTTGACATGCATCGGTGGGTCCTAAATCAATCGGGTAGGATAACCATACAACACAAGATAGAACCACAACATACTCAGTCGGGCAGAGCCTTGACATGCGTTGGCGGGTTCTAACTCGGGTAGGGTAACGAATTAGTGATCGGTGGTTAAGATACTTACAGCGGGCAGCGCTTCACAGGTTTAGGGGTTTAGGGGGAGGGGGTTTTGACAGAAACAGAGAGTAGAGGGAGTATAAGTTCGATTTTTCCGATCGAAACTGAGCAACAAAAACGATCCCAGGCCTTGCCTTATATAGGCCAATTTGATCTCTCCCGCGCGTCGTGCGGGAATCTGGGTCTGCTCTCGCGTGGCGCCTAAGGTGCCTAGCTAGGGCTAGGTCAGCCTCGTAACGGGTATAGGCTTGCCACATGGCAAAAACGGACATACGCGTGTCTGACCTCTCCTGCGCGTCGCGCCAGGATCAGGGGTTCCTGGCGCGTGGTGCCTTGGATGCCCAGATCCATTTTCTTCGTTTTGCATGCTGAGTCTCGATTCGCGTGTCCGGTTTGTCGTTTTGGCTTGGTTTGGGGTGTTTTGGAGAGTTCTTACATCCTCCCCACCTTAATTTTATATCTCGTCCTCGAGATTCACTTGAATATATGTGGATATTTTCTTTGCATTTCTGACTTTAGCTCCCATGTATATTCTGGTCCTCTCATTGAATCCCATTTAACTTTGACCAGAACTAATCTCTTGTGCTTGAGATTCTTGATCTTTCTATCTTTAATCTGAATGGATTTCTCTACAAATTTAAGTTTCTCGTTAACCTTCTATATCTTGGAAAGGTATTACCAATGATTCGTCTGCTAAACATTTCTTGAGATTACATATATGAAACACATCATGTATTCCTGCCATTTCTTGTGGCAATTGTAGCTGATAAGCTACAGGCCCTATTCGTTTGATAATTTTAAAAGGTCCAACATACCTTGGGCTTAGTTTTCCTTTCTTACCAAATCTTACAACTCCTTTCCATTGTGAGACTTTTAATAGCACTTTATCTCCAACTTGAAATTCCAAAGGTTTGTGTCTATTATCTGCATAACTCTTTTGATGATCTCGGTCTGTTTTTAGTCTTTCCTTGACTTGGATAATTTTGTCAGTTATTTCTTGTACAATCTCAGGACCTGATAATTGCTTTTCTCCAATTTCTGCCCAACACACTGGTGTTCGACATTTCCGTCCGTAGAGTGCTTCAAAAGGTGTAGCATTGATGCTGGTATGATAACTGTTGTTGTAGGAAAATTCTATCAAAGGTAAATGTTCATCCCAATTTCCTCTGAAATCAATTACACAGGCTCTAAGCATATATTCCATTGTTTGGATTGTCCTTTCACTTTGGCCGTCTGTTTGAGGATGATATGCGGTACTTTGATTTAATCTGGTTCCCATTGCTTTTTGGAAACTTGTCCAAAAATGTGAAGTAAATCGGCTGTCCCTGTCAGACACAATAGATAAAGGAATTCCATGAAATGAAACTATTTCATTTACATATAATTTAGCTAGTTGTTCCATACTGAAAGTTTCTTTCATCGATAAGAAATGAGCCGATTTGGTTAACCTGTCTACAATCACCCAGATTGTATCATTGCCTTTTCGCGTCCTGGGTAGTTTGGTAACAAAGTCCATTGTTATTAATTGCCATTTCCAAATTGGCATCTCCAATTGTTGCAACAGTCCTGAAGGTTTCTAATGTTCAGCTTTAACCTGTGAACATGTTAGACATTTAGCAACGTAGGTTGCTACATCCTTTTTCATACCTATCCATCAGAAATTCTTTCTTAAATCTTTATACATCTTATCACTTCCAGGATGCATTGTATACTTAGTCTTATGGGCTTCCTCTAAAATTCGATTTCGCAGGTCTCCTTGAATAGGAATCCAAATTCTTTTCTTATGGAATCTCCAAACTCCATCGGTTCCTTTTTCTAATTCCTTAATCATTCCTTTTAATCCTTCAGGATCATCCTTGATGGCTGTTTCATGAACCTGTTTAATTTACTCATTTAAATCTATCTGAAGATTTAGTCTAAGAGAGCGTACTCTTTTCAGGTTTTCATGATACTTTCGACTTAAAGCGTCTGCTACTATGTTATAGAGATGGGCAAAATCGGGTATTATTATTACCCGAAACCGGTTCCAACCGGAACCGGTTATGCTTGGATGTCATTGGAACCGGGTATGGTGTAGAACCGGGTCCGGTTCCTACCCGGGTTCACAGCCAAGAATATGGAACCGTGTAGAACCGGGTACGGGTATTATGGAACCGGGTATGGTGTGGAACCGGGTATGGTGCGGAACCGGTTCCTGATAGTGTCAGAACCGGTTCCTGACAGTAAAAATCTGACTTTTACTGTTCAGAACCGGTTCTGAACAGTAAAAAACCTGACTTTTACTGTTCAGAACCGGTTCCTGACAGTAAAAGCTGACTTTTACTGTTCAGAACCGGTTCCTGATAAAATGTTACCGGTGGAACCGGTTCCTGATTAAAAAATCGTTTTTTTTTTGTATATAAACCCCTTACTACTTACTGGTTCCTGATAAATGTTATCGTTGGTGTTTTAATAAAGTTTGTGTAATGTTTCTTTCTATTGTGTTTGTTATGTTTGATTTTTATTATTAGTTACATTGATAAATAAAAAAAGTAACAATAATCGATTAAAATTAAAAACAAATTAATCGGTTACAATATATAAAAAAATTAACCGGTTACAAAAAAAAAATAAAAAACGGGTGGTAGTTCTAAAAAATATTTTTAAAATTTTTGAATCATTGGTCTCGTCATATTCCTTAACATGTCACTAGAATTTTCAAACTTTTTAAAATTAGTTGTTATCAAATACAATTGGTTCACAACTTTAGAACTAGTAGAATAATAAACACCGGAAATCAAAGTCGTTGTAGTTTTAAAAACTTGTAAAAAAGTACTTAGGTTATTAATATTTTCCCAAGCCGTGTCGGGAAAGGGGACGACAAGGTACTCATCACTTAAAGTTGTATGAAAAGATTTTAAAGTGCCCATTTGCTTTATAGCCATTTCAAACATATGACAAGTTGAATTCCAACGAGTCGGTATATCCCAATTCGGTCCAATAATTTTTTGGTTGACATCTTTACAAAGTTTTTTATATTCTTGATATCTTTATTTTCCACTTTTGAAAACATCTTGGAGCATAGCTCTAAATGCTATAATAAAATCCGATACAAATTGATCTTTTAAACCGGTTTGCACTACTAAGTTAATAATATGTGCAACACATCGTGTGTGAACAAAAACACCGTCAAGTATTGGTTTGTACTTCAACTTTAATTTTTCAATCGCCGTTGTGTTGTTTGAAGCGTTATCAAAGGATATTGAAAAAAATTTATCTTCTAAACCATATTTAATTACGCCATTTATAATTTTATAAATATTTTCTCCCGTATGAGGAGAAGGAAACTCGTCAAACGCAATCGTACGCTTCATCATTTGCCATGTATCGGGATCAACCCAATGAGCGGTGACACATATGTACGATTCCGGTAAACCATGTGGAGCCGACCACACATCACTAGTTAGGTTTACACTAGTTTTTAAATTCTTAAAAAAAACAATTAAATCTTTTTTTGCATTTTCCCATAAACTTAAACAAAGACGTTTTAAAGTGCGACGACTTACATGTTTATAGCGAGGTTGTAGAGTCTCCCGAATAAGATTTGTAAGATCGGGGTCGTCGAAGTGTCCAAACGGCAACGCTTTTTGTATCACCAACTTCGCCATCCGATCGCGAGCTAATTTTTGCTCATAACGAAAAATGGTACCATCTTTGGAAAGTGGAACTTGACCGGATGTCATTTCCTTTAAAACTTTGCAATACTTATTAATATGCTTCGTTAACGTTGAGTTTGATTCCTTGGCTAATAACGATCCACAATGTTTACATTGAGCATTTTTCGATCCGTCACTCATCTCGACCAACTCCCAATTGCTCCAAACTTCCTTACTGCGATTATGAGACAATGTTCCAACCACATATGGAACCGAATGTTCTTGAGGAACATTGTTAACGGATTGGGAATTTGCGTTTTTGGAACTCTTTGAGGCCATTTGTTGATTAGAATGTGAAAAAGAACAAGAAAGAAATGTAACAAGAAGAATAGATATGAGAAATTGTGTGCTAAACAATAGATTTCAAAAAAAATATATAGAATCGGTTCTAACGGTCAGGAACCGGTTCCAACGGTAACTTTTTTAACGGCTATAACCGGTTCCAACGGTAACATTTTTAACGGCTATAACCGGTTCCAACGGTAATATTATAACGGTCAGGAACCGGTTCCACGTAGGAACCGGGTACGGGTAGGAACCGGGTACGGTTAGGAACCGGTTCCTACCCGATTCAAATGGTAAAATTGTGGAACCGGGTTGGAACCAACGGGTATTTTGAACCCGGAACCGGTTCTACTTACTGTCGGGTAGGAACTGGAACCGGTTCCAGTTCGGTTCCACCGGTTCGGGTTCGGAACCGGTTTTTATGCCCATCTCTACTATGTTAGCTTTTCCTGCATGATACTGGATATCACAATCATAATCACTAAGTATTTCCATCCATCGCCTCTGTCTCATGTTTAATTCCTTTTGTCCAAAGACATATCTTAAACTCTTATGATCTGTGAATATCACAAACTTACTACCGTAAAGATAGTGTCTCCAAATTTTAAGGGCAAAAATTATTGCTCCTAATTCCAGATCATGTGTAGTATAGTTTTCTTCATGCTTCTTGAGTTATCTAGAGGCATAAGCAATTACTTTTTGACGTTGCATTAGCACACATCCATATCCTAATTTAGACGCGTCACAATAAACTATGAAGTCTTCAGTTCCTTCTAGCAATGCGAGTATTGGTGCGTTGGTTAACTTGTGCTTTAAAATCCTGAATGCTTCTTCCTGCTTTGGTCCCCATTCAAATTTAAGTTAGCTTGGTTAATAGAATAGCTATTCTAGAAAAATCTTGAATAAAGCGTCTATAATATCCTGCTAATCCAAGAAAACTTCTTACTTCCGTAGGTGACTTAGGGACTTCCCATCTTGTAATCGCCTCGATCTTTGTGGGATCCACATGAATTCCTTCATGGTTAACCAAATGTCCAAGGAATTGTACTTCTTGTAACCAAAATTCACACTTCGAGAATTTAGCGTAAAGCTTTTCCTTCCTTAGCAATAACATGAGGATATGCAAATGCTCTGCACGATCATCCTTACTCTTAGAGTAAATTAAAATATCATCTATAAAGACAATTATGAATTTATCCAGGTATGGTTTACATATCTTGTTTATCATGTCCATAAACGCAACTGGGGCATTGGTTAAACCAAATGCATGACTGTAAATTCATAATGACCGTATTTCATTCTGAAAGCAGTTTTAGGAATGTCCTCTTCCTGTACTTTCAACTGATGATATCCTGAGCATAAGTCGATCTTAGAAAAGAATCGGGCTCCTTGGAGTTGATCAAACAGATCATCGATTCTTGGTAATGGGTACCGATTTTTAATTGTGACCTTATTCAATTCTCGGTAGTCAATGCACATACGCATTGATCTGTCCTTCTTCTTAACAAATAACACCGGTGCTCCCCATGGTGATGAGCTAGGTTGTATGAAACCCTTTTCTAGTAATTCGTCCAGTTGTTTCTTCAGTTCCTGCATTTCCATCGGTGCTAGGTGATATGGGGCTTTGGCAATCGGTGTTGTTCCTGGTATTAGGTGAATTCTAAATTCAACCTCTCGATCTGGCGGCAATCCAGGCAACTCTTCTGGAAAGACATCAGAGAAATTTGAGATTACAGGAATATCTTTTAATTCTTTTCCTTTAGTGTTGATGATTATGGAAATCATATACACCATTCCTCCTTTTCGTGTATAACTTGTCGCTTTCATCACGGAGATGAACTTTGTTGACCTTGTCGGCTTATCTCCCTTGATTGTGATCCTCTCGCCAGATGGTGTAATCACTTCTACAGATTTTTGATCACACAATATTCGTGCCTGATTAGTTCCCAACCAATCCATTCCTAACACGACATCGAATCCGGCTAGATCCATTGGAAAAAGGTTAGCAGAAAAATTTTGACTTAAAAGTTCTATCTTAGCTCCCTGCAGGATTTCGCTTATTTTGATAGAGGATCCATCTGCTGTCTCCACCATACAGTCTTGGTGAAGTTTAGTTAATGGTTGATTAAGAAAATTGCCGAAGGAAGTATTAATGAAACTTTGGTTTGCACCAGAGTCAAATAATACTTTTGCATAAACATCATTAACTAATAACGTACCGGAAATCACATCCGGAATCATCTTGGCTTCTTCGGCAGTCAGCACGAACGCTCTGGCAGTCTTCTTGGGTCCTTCCGTCATCCTTTCTTTGTTGTTTGCCGCTAGAGCTAGTTTTGGGCAATTGGTTTTAATATGACCGGCTTCTCCACAATTGTAGGATAGCCTATTATTAGGTTTCTTTTTGCAGTCTTCTTCCTTATGCCCTGTGAATTTACAGAAGTTGCAGTATGTAGAGCATTTCCCAGAATGCTTCTTTTTGCAGTACTTACATAGGGGTGACGAAGAACTTGCCCTTTTCCGCGATAGGAATTATCATAACATAGTTCCTGAGTAATCTTTTGAGCTAGGTTCCTTTTCTGGTTCTCTTCTTGCGTACGTACCAATTCATCTGTCAAGGTGTTTGCTATTTCTACTGTTTCTTCAATAGTTTGTGGTCTAGCTGCCTTAACCACATGTCTGATTCACTGATTAATCCCCAAATGCAACGGGAGACTAATACTGGTTCTGGTGAGGCCAGGGTTGGTACAATCCTTGCATACTCAAAGAATGTGGTGGTATAATCTTTGCAATTTACCCCAATCATTCTATGATTTAGGAACTTATTAGCAATCTGTTCCTTTTCATTAGGAGGACAAAATTTTCTTTCAACTATTTCCTTAAAGTTGTTCCATTCCATACTGTAAACCCTGTCACTTCCTCTAGACTAAAGAATGGTATTCCACCATTATAAAGCTGCATCCTTAAAAAGATTAGAAGCATACATAACTTTATCCTCATTGGTACACTTACTTATTTTTAAAATTGCTTCTGTCTTTTCTATCCAGCGCAAGGCTGAAATAGCTCCTTTATCGCCTGAGAATTCTATCAGTTTGCATGATAAGAATTCTTTATAAGAACAACCATATGAGATGGTTCTTCTTCTTTTTTGGAACAGGAGCTTGAATTAATAGTTCATGATTTCTGTTCATGCTATGATTTGGTTCAGAGGATACGCGTTTACTTCCGTTTCCGGACTTATCGTTTTCTGCCTTTTTAATAGTATCGATAATATAGGGCATAGCATCTATGATTCCTTGGGCTACTATGTGTTCGATAGCACTTTTATTCATTTGATTCTCATTATTATCGCTATTCTGGATTTCCTGATTTACTTCGTCTGACATCTGAATCGTAAACATTTATCAGGTATTAATATCACAGAATAATAAATATCACACAACACAGTGAACCAAAATCGTCGAGCATTGCGACTTTTACTCTTTTCATATATATGCGTCTATTACAAACATAACTGAAATTCAAACATTAGTAACTATGCATCGATATATGTATATAGGTGGTATATAGTTTATATCTATTTTAGTTTTTTTTTCTAACTATGTAACAAAATACACACACATATATATACATATATAGTAGGTGGCGGTTGCTTAAAACTGCATTTCCCGCTTGTCATACTTCCAGACGAGCTTCTCTCCGATTTGGCGAATTCGGTTTCCTTCCTCCACCAGTTCGTCTCCAAGCTAGCGAAGTTCTTTCACATGCTCCATGGGTAGCACTGGGGCTGGCATTGGTTCAGGGTAAGGTGGAACTGGTTCTTCGTAGGGGAATGGGTTTTCCAGTAATTGTTGTATTTCCCAGTTGTTGGCCCACCATAGGTTTAGAGGATTTGGTGCTGGAATCCTGGGTTCCTCGTTGGGGTCAAAGGCTGGGATTGGAAATTGGTTCCCCTGGTTCTGGTCTAGATTCATGGGTTGGTTGGGAAATAAAGGAAGTATCTGTGGTTCTGGATTTGCTGCTTGGTTGAAATTAGGCTCTCCTCCTATAATTCCATACAAGTGGAAATTCGCTAATTGTCTACCCAACTCTTCTTCCCAAATGGTCTAACTTCCGGGTTTTGGGTATTTCTAACTGCTATAGCTTGCTGTTGGGCTTGTCATAATCTTTTCCTCCTCTCTCCTTTGCCTCGACTAAACCAACCTCTCTTTTTAGGGGGAAAAGGTTCTACAGCTTTGGCTTTGAAAACAAAGATTCCCTCGGAATCGGTAGTGGATCTAGTGGTTGACTGGGAGGTTCCTTCATCTGTGGGAGAATGGGGTAGGTGACGATAAGCGTCAGAAGTATCGTGATCACTCATACTGTAAACTAAGAAAATTTGTCAGATTAACACAAAATAATCATAGAAGTTATAGATATTCCCTAACACAATAGGATAAAATTTACGTATGTAAAAGAACACCTAAATGGCTTAAACCAGTGGCATAGCTCTAATACCACCTTCTGTCGCAACCCCCGACCCTACCCCGGTAGCGGGAGCCGCGAGACACAGAGCTGGTGGTACCGGTGTTTATTAATTTGGCAGCGGAATTACAACATCAGGATCGTAGTTAGGAAATAATTGATCAGAGTTTTAAAACACCAAACTTTTATATTACACAAAATGGGATAAAACCCAAGTTTCAATTACAATACATTTGTAGGGATAAACCCTGACTTATGGAAAACATAAACTCCGTTTATTTAGGTAACTTTTATAGCCACTTTTCTTAGCCTTCAGTGCTTTCCAGCTGGCTTCTATTAGCTTCACATTAAGTTACCTGAAACGCGTTTTAAAAAGATTTTATCAGAAAGAAATACTGGTGAATACATCCCAGTATAATCAAAACAAGTTTTATAGCTTTACAGTTATTGAGAGCATCCGCATTTACAATGTTTATATCTATAGCATTACCCAATCAGTACAGTCACTCCTGACTTGTGGATTATGTTACCCATTGGCAAAAATCCATTTGTCCAACGGTAACGGATTCAAATTTCATATACAAAACCCCAACATACCGGCAGTAATTGTAGAATACATATACTCAATCACTGTTATACATAATTAAAATATTTTGACTCACAAAAAGGCTTACAAAAAGAGAATGTACTCACTTTGAAAACTTAGATATTCCTACGGAGTTCCTGGTGAAAATTCTTGATTACTTCCTGGAATTTCTATTTAAAACATACAATTCACATGCGTTAGTAAATTAACCCATGTCACTTTTAGCCACACAACCAAGACAGAACCCCGGCGTGCGTAGTCAGGCAAGGCCTTGACATGCGTCGGTGGGTCCTAAATCAATTAGGTAGGATAACCATACAACACAAGATAGAACCACAACGTACTCAGTCGGGTAGAGCCTTGACATGCGTTGGCGGGTTCTAACTCGGGTAGGGTAACGAATTAGTCATCGGGGGTTAAGATACTTACAGCGGGCAGCGCTTCGCAGGTTTAGGGGTTTAGGGGGAGGGGGTTTTGACAGAAACGGAGAGTAGAGGGAGTATACGTTCGATTTTTTCGATCGAAACTAAGCAACGAAAACGATCCCAGACCTGGCCTTATATAGGCCAATTTGATCTCTCCCGCGCGTCGCGCGGGAATCTGGGTCTTTTCTCGCGTGGCGCCTGAGGTGCCTAGCTAGGGCTAGGTCAGCCTCGTAACGGGTATAGGCTTGCTACATGACAAAAACGGACATACGCGTGTCTGACCTCTCCCGCGCGTCGCGCCAGGATCAGGGGTTCCTGGCGCGTGGCGCCTGGGATGCCCATATCCATTTTCTTCGTTTTGCGTGCTGAGTCTCGATTCGCGTGTCCGGTTTGTCATTTCGGCTTGGTTTTGGGTGTTTTGGAGTGTTGTTACATACAGGCTCGCCCACAGGGTCGTGGTCATCTCCCTATTAATTTTATAATCTGATCCCGAGGTCGTTAATCTTCTGGGTATCTTCCAACGGATTACTACTCAGAAGATTACAACTACTACTAAATTAAGGATGATTACGAGGAACCATATTATACCATTTGCGGTGAATCCCATTCGTTACAACATTGCTACCTCTTTCAACCATCAACCTCATACACAACATACGAGGAACCAAGGTTGAGCTCCCAAAATCAAGCTTTGATTGGGACACTCCACCTTTTGAAACATACGAGACACCACCCACAATCGTGGCCGAAGCCGAAAGCCTCATACAAAGTCTCAAGAACTTAGAACGCTTGATCAAGCAATCTTGTGCAAGAGAAGAGACCCTTTGGTCTGAGGAGGTAATCGAAGAAGAGGTAAAAGCTCAAAAGCTGAAAGAAGAGGAACCGCTTAAAGAAAAGCCTACACATGAAGATGAAAAACCCGAATCAAGTCACATGGAAGGTAAGTCTACAAAGGTAAATTTTTCGAAGAGGCACAACACGACCTCCAAGAAATATATATTTTACAACCTTATATTGAAAATCATAGTTTGGTACCATTTCATGCTAAGTTTTAGAAAGAGTTAAACACTAATCCTAACATTAAAGAAATGGCAAGTGTTAATTTAACTAAAGATCAAACTTCATTAATACAAGATGAACAACTTGAATTAAACATAAAACCGATAACATGTTTTATTCAAACCATCTATATTAGTAACATTTCAATAGATAAAGATCTTTGTGTTAATATAATGCCTAGCTATGTATTTCAAAGATTAGGTATTGGTGATTTCCTTCTGATCAAAATTCCTATCCTCTTGGCTAATTGAAAAACTAAAAATGCTAAACGTAACAAACAGTTGTATAGCAGACTTCATTATCTTAGATGATGTTCCCCTCCCGTTAGGACAACCATTCATAAAAACCCATCAAGCTTTGCTCAAACAAAAACACACAAAAATCTTCCTACTAAACTTGGGGCCAACAAACGAAGCTTTAATCTGGATATGAAATATCCGATAAGCAATGACGACCCCTTGTTGGAAGATGAGCTAGAACCACCCGATACGGTGGGTCTAGCCAAGGACCCTTATAAACGTGGTGCACCATGGAGGCATTCCATGGCTTATAAATTAACAAAAGTAGTTTACTTAAACATACTTGTTCAACTTTCAAAAGTATGGCTTCTTTTATTTTGAAAAGACAATCGTGTTTAATATTTAGTTGAGTTCTTAGTTAATGCTTTTATTTTTAAGTTTAAAAAATAGTAGGGATAATAAACACTCAAAGAAGGATTGGAGATGGCAAAGGGACGTTGAAAAAAGGGCACCCATGCACGTAAACCAGAGCCTCTCGCTTCAAAAGCTGCACTACAGAGTCTGCAGCACTGGGTCGTGCCCACCAGGCATGCCCCCGTGTCCACCACACTGTAACTTTTCTGTTATGCTTCGATATTGGCACTTTGGCCACGAGTCGTGTCCACTAGGCACGTCCCCGTGCCCATTGACCAGTAACATAAAAATTTTGTTGTTTTACCCCACTTTTTGCACATTTTAACCAAACAAATCATATTTGGGATACATTAAGGACAATGTGTAATTTAAGTGTGGGGGTATGTTAAAACCTTGAATCATTTGTCCTAAAAACAAGCCTTACACAAAACTCGCCTTGGAAAACCGCTAATCAGCCCAAATATTTTATCAAAATTTTTCATTTTTTTTTACTTATCTTGGTTTAGTTTGGGAAAAATAAGTTCTAAAAATTATGTTTTTTACAAATTTACACCTGATAGCGTCGTGATAAAAAGAACCAATTAAGAAAATTATAAAAATAGGCATAACAAATTTTGTAAAATTTGATTGTATATACACTTTTACATTATAACCCTTTCCCACAAAAGTGAGCTTTTGAGCCTTTACCGAGCATACAAATACATATATATACTAATTGCTCAATTTTTTGTTTCTTGTGTGAATAACCCGTTTGGTTCTTACAAATCTAGAACTTGCCAAAGCAATATGTTTCCAATCCTTGCCGAAACTAATCTAAGTAAGTAAATGATAGAGGCATTAGGATTACAACCCATTTTTCATTTTAAACCTTTATTTTCCATTTCATATCCCCTTAGTTAAACCCCTATGAGCCTTAACTCTTTTGTTTCTAAACCCGCAAAAATATAAACTTTGGCAAAAACAACCACCGATAACCACAAAAATTTCTTTTTATTTACACCATTTATTTTAGTAACACCACAAAAATTGTTTGAAAAAACGACACTTTTACGCTTTTCACTATTTTTACCCAAAAATACCTACCCCTAGCCAAAACCTACCCTTTTAAAGCCCTCTTATTATTTACAAGATTTAAACATCAAAAGGAGGAGGTTTGATTGTTTGTCAAGCCTATGGTAGGCGTAAGCACCACATCAGGTCCGAGCGATTTCACTTAAACATCTTCGGCCGAGTGATGAGTGACCACTTGTGAGGTATGTAAATTTGTATATAACTAAATAGAAAATATGTTCTAAATAAATCAAGACGAATAAGATTGTAAATAAAATAAAAACAAAATAAATTTAGAACTTGGATTCCCGGCACTCCAATGATAAACCCAAAAACTTCTCTTCTACCAATATGTTTGGGTGTGTAAGCCACATTATAGAGTTTTGCATGAGGACAAGCAAAGATTCAAGTGTGGGGTATTTGATGTGCGCAAAATGCAACATATAAATTACATCAAACAACACATAAAATCAACCTTTTTTAAGTACTAATGTTGGAAAAATGCAACATATAAATTACATCAAACAAAAGAAGCAAATTAACAGCCAAAAACAACACAAATACAAAGGAGAAGGATTGACACAACCCAATCCCCCACTCACATCCAAAACAACACCAAAGACAGAAGCTTAGGCACGGGGCTGTGCCCACCAGGCATGGGGTCGTGCCCAATCAAAGATTCTCTGCAAAAAAAGACAACAGCAACAGACAACCAACACGGGGCCGTGCCAAGTCAACATGGGCCGTGGTTAACTTTAAGATTCTACTAGGATAGTACAACAAGTACACTGACCACGGGGTCGTGCTTCGTCACCACGGGGCGTGTTAGCACAAAACCTGACATCTACAGTTAATGAAGGGAGAGAAAAAGTCAACCACGGGGCCGTGCCCACCTGACACGGGGTCGTGGTCGCCTTCTATTTCCAGCTATAAATAGAGGTGCTTGGTTATGAGAAAGGCATCCCTTGGCAAACCACTTCTCTCACACTTGCCATCAGTCCACCACGACTACAACACCAGCACCCACCACTATCATCCATCTTTCATCTTTTAGAGTATGTAGTAGTCTCGGGATCCAAAATTGATCGTAAGAGTTCTTGTCAAACAAAGGCCATGCTTGGCTAAATCTCTTACGTCACTTGGTGAAAACAAGTCTTTTACATATTACTTTTGATTTCCAATCTTTGGCAACTTTTTATTTGGGTATGTATTAATGACTTTAATAATTAGTTTTTTTATATTGAAAGTGAACTTTATTTAAACATTTCTTCATGTTTCGTTGATTCACTCATTCGTGTCTTTACGGTCTATATTAAGCGCGTTAACTACCTGGAAAGGTTAGAAGGGTGTTTGAGTAAAGTTCATGTCTCGTTCATTGTATACATCCTGTGAGGTCTTGGTTCAAGCTTATTAGGACTTCCTTTGAGGCAGATAGCATCAAATCGGGGGAAGTAAGAACGGCTTGAACTCCCTATAAATAAGCTACTATTAAAACTTTATCCGGCCTTCCGGGACTGTATCACTGCTGACTCAGACCAATAGGTTGAGGGTAACGTCGCCTTCACAAGAGGGGCCTACTGTCACACCCCGACCCGCAGCGGAATAAGAGTCGGGGCATAATTGGGTTATCACCAAAGCTCATGATATTTACTAATATGTTTCATATTTATTAAAGTCAAAATTACATTCTCAATAATCCAAACATGTCCATACAAATACAAAGAAAATAACCAACTAAACAATCCAAGCTCTAAACCAGTTTATTCTTCTAAGCCAATCCTATGTGTTTCTTGCTGCGGCTGGATCACCTGTATCATGTGTAAAAATGGGGGTTTTTGGGTCAACATAAGTTGGCGAGTGAACCTTGTTAGATAAACATTTATTATTGATTTCTTGTTATTTTTATCAAGGAAAAATTGTGCAATAGTCATATGTGAGCAAATGTAAATAATCAAACAATAGCAATAACAACCACAAACAATAACATACAATAACATATGAACTTGCATGAATATATAACATGAATGAAACTGTATATGTTGGCAACGTCACGTTCACGCTCATAATGTGATGGGGAACTGACGGCCTATAATGAATGTCTGTGCGATCAAGGCTCAATCAAACGGAGCCGATCGTATGTTGGCAACGCCAGGTTCACGCTCATAATGTAATGGGGAACTGCTCAACGCTCATAATGTATTGGGGAGCGGCGGCCTATGATATTGCATGTACTGAAAATAATAAATTAAATCTAAACAATAACCACACAAACAGTTGATACAAGCTGAATACACATTTGTTCATGATATGATGTATGCACAATGATTTAAATATAATAAATGGTAAGACACATGATACACCCCAAAAACGTGTTTAAAACGGGGAATTTGTAGAGATTCACTCACATTGGGTGCGTTCGGTTGGAGATGATGAGATGCGCACGAGTTTGAAGGATTGAACAATGAGGATTAACTAACCTAAATAATAACGGAAGGTATAGTAAATGAGTGGATTTTATTAATTATTTTAATAGGATTTTTAGATATATTTTTGTGAGTTTAAGGCTATTTCCTATCTTTAAAAACATTATTTTTAAGTATTTTTAATTGATTTTTGAATTAAATTAAATAAATAAAAATATATAAAAAAATGTTGACTTTTGCGTTGACCATTGACTGTTTGACTGTTTGACCGGTTCTATTGTGTGCATGTATGCGCCGGGCAGGACTCGTACCCGAGACCTCTCGTACGCATGCACGCAGCTCTACCAACTGAGCTACGTGTCTAACCCGAAATAATTCTGTTTTTAATTATATTTATATACTAATTCAGTTTATTCAAAATTCTTTTATTTTCAAAAAGTGTTTTAAATCATCGAACCGGAGCGTGCAACAGGTCTCGAACCCGGGACCTGTGGGTTAGTGTTGCACACAGTCCACCGCTGGACTGTGTGTCTAACCTGGTTAATATACCGATTTTTATTATACTTAACAACTACCGTGAGTTAATCCGGTTCAGTTAGAAAAATAAAACATCTTTATTACAGAGCATACGTGTGACAAGGATCGAACTCGCGGCATGTGATATATGTGTGCACACAGTCCACCGCTGGACTGTGTGTCTAACCCGAGATAATATCCAAATTATATTAAACTTATAATCAACCTAACTTCGTCTTCTTCGTTACAGAATCACAGCCTACGATTACTCTATTGTTTCTTGTTTAATTCGATTGACAAACATTCAAAAGACTAAAATGGAATGGCAGAGACGATTTGGAAGTAAACATACCGGAGAAACGATTTATCTCAGAATTCCGGCAAGTCGTCGGCTCTGTTTTTTACGGATTTCGTCTGAGCGAACAGAGTAACAATTTTTATTAGCTAAAAGCGAAATTGAAGCACAGAACAAGAATTACCAGGAGGTTTAGAAGGCTATACCGTTTCACAGCGAGAATTGAGAATTTTCATCAGTTTTCCGGCGAGAGTGAATTATCCGATATCGACGTTTGAAATTGATTCCGATTGAAGGGTTTGAGTTAGCAACAGCTTAACAACTGATAGACAATGAAAGAATTGAGAGACTTACTGATTTGATGGAAAACACGGTTTTTTGGCGAAAGTCCGGCGAGTTCAAATAGCTTCTCCGACGAACTGAAAGTATTGCGGAAGTGAAATTAAAGGTTTGTAGATGTGTTTGAGTCGCGAGAGGGGACTATGATTGGAGTAATTCAGGAAATGCAAGTTTTCGGTTATTAAAACCGATCAACTCTTGAATTCAAGTCCATTCAAAGCTAAATTGATTGGAGGTGTCGGTGTATCGGTTATAATCGGTAAACCGCGAACAATCAAACGTTTTTGGACGTTTGGTGACCGATTTCGGTTACAGTTAGCGTAACCAGATCGCTTCATGATTGACCATAAAGTTTAATTGTTTCCTAGAATTCACAGAAAACATCAAATGGCGGAGTGGTTATGTGTGTGTGTGTGATAAGTCTTTGAGCTCTTTCCGGCTGACCCGGGTTCGAGTCCCGGCAGCCTATTTTTTTATTTTATTTATTTTATTTTTACTTTTTATCAATTATAACTTTTATATTCTAGTTTGTTTATTAATTATGCATCATTAAAAATTAAAATTGACATAAATACGCAACGAAACATTTATAACTTGATATTCGATTACAAACGGAGCGGGTTTGGAAAACCCGTTTTTGACAAATGTTACAGTATCCCCTACTTTTAGGAATTTCGTCTCGAAATTTAAGTAGTAGTAGTAGGAAAAAGATGCGGGTATTTTTCGCGCATTGAGTCTTCACGTTCCCAAGTTAACTCAGGTCCCCGTTTCGACTCCCAGCGTACCCTAACAATTGGAATGCGACTTCGTCGTAGACGTTTTTCTCTGAAGTCCATGATCTCTACTGGTCTTTCAATAAAATGCATAGATTCATCAATCTGAATATCTTCCAGAGGAATATGGAGGTTCTCATCAGCGAGGCACTTCTTCAAGTTTGATACGTGGAACGTGGGATGAATTCTGTTGAGTTCTTCGTAGATCAAGCTTGTATGCTACAGGTCCTACTCTTTCGAGTATCTTGAAAGGTCCTACGTAGCGTGGTGCTAGCTTGCCTTTTTGACCAAAACGAACTACTCCCTTCCACGGTGATACTTTAAAAGTACATGATCACCAATGTTAAACTCCAAGGGCTTTCGTCGTTTATCTACATAACTCTTTTGATGACTTTGAGCCGCTAGAAGATTGTTTCGAATTTGATGGATCTTGTCTATGGTTTCTTGAATCAATTCTGGACCGGTGATTTGAGCTTCCCCAATTTCGTGCCAACATATTGGAGATCGGCACTTACGACCATATAAAGCTTCAAAAGGTGCCATGCCGATACTTGAATGATAGCTGTTGTTGTACGAAAATTCAACTAATGGTAGATGAGCGTCCCAATTTCCCTTGAAGTCTATGACACATGCTCGAAGCATATCTTCAAGGGTTTGAATGGTGCATTCAGATTGTCCATCAGTTTGAGGATGATAAGCGGTACTGAGATCTAATCGTGTACCCAAAGCGGTTTGTACAGCTTGCCATGTTCGTGAAGTGAAACGACCATCACGATCTGAAATAATGCTTAACGGTACACCATGTCGGCTTACGATTTCGCTGATGTAAATACGAGCTAGCTTCTCGTTCTTGAAATCTTCGCAGATAGGAATAAAGTGAGCTGATTTTGTAAGACGATCAATGATTACCCATATAGTGTCATACCCACCAGAAGTGCGAGGTAACCCGGTAATGAAGTCCATGGTTATGTTTTCCCACTTCCATACAGGTATTTCAGGTAGGACCAGAAGTCCTGAGGGTCTTTGGTGTTCAGCTTTCACCTTGGAACATGTAAGGCACTTGGAAACAAAAACAGCAATATCCTTTTTCATTCCAGGCCACCAATAGGTGCATCGAAGGTCTTGATACATCTTATCGGCTCCTGGGTGTATAGAGTATCGTGTTTTGTGAGCCTCATTCATAAGAAATTCACGAAGGTTGTTGTGGTCAGGAATCCATATGCGATCTAGATAGTACAGAATACCGTCAGATTTAGTTTCAATTTTAAGTTCAGCTCCACAGGACAGCTCCTTTCGTACGTCATCTTCCGTTACTGAAACATGTTGGGCTTCTCGAATTTGATCTTTAATGTCAATTATGATTTGCGAACATAGAAGATGAATGGAGTTCGCATAACCCTTTCGACTGAGTGCATCAGCCACCACATTTGCCTTGCCAGGGTGGTACTGAATTTCACAGTCGTAGTCATTTAGAAGTTCGACCCATCTTCGTTGCCTCATGTTTAACTCCTTTTGATTGAAGATATGTTGAAGACTCTTGTGGTCAGTGTATATTTCACACTTAGTACCGTAGAGATAATGTCTCCATATCTTAAGAGTGAACACAACGGCTCCAAGTTCTAGGTCATGGGTGGTGTAGTTCTTCTCATGAGTTTTGAGTTGTCTCGAAGCATAAGCTATAACCTTTCCTCTTTGCATTAGAACACAGCCTAGTCCTTGCCCTGACGCGTCGCAATAAACCACGAAGTCATCACAACCTTTAGGAAGAGTGAGGATTGGTGCATCACAGAGTTTTTGTTTAAGGGTTTGGAAAGCTTCATCTTGTTTGGGTCCCCATATGAAAGGTTTTCCCTTATGAGTTAAAGCCGTGAGTGGTACAGCAATGCGAGAGAAGTTTGAGATGAAACGGCGATAATAACCAGCCAAACCAAGGAATGATCTTACTTCAGTTGGTGTACGTGGCGCTTGCCATTCTTGTACCGCTTTGATCTTTGAGGGGTCGACATGTATTCCCTTGTCATTGACTACATGTCCAAGGAATTGTACTTCTTTTAACCAGAATTCGCATTTGGAGAATTTGGCGTAAAGCTTTTCATTCTCTAGAAGTGTAAGGATGAGTCGAAGATGTCGTTCATGATCAGACTTAGACTTTGAGTAAATGAGGATGTCGTCGATGAAGACTATAACAAAACGATCGAGATAGGGTTTGCAGACTCTGTTCATTAAATCCATGAAGACAGCTGGAGCGTTTGTTAAACCAAATGGCATGACCATGAATTCATAATGACCATAACGAGTTCGGAAAGCGGTCTTTGGGACGTCTTCTTCATGTACTCTGAGTTGATGATAACCAGAACGAAGGTCGATTTTTGAAAAACAGCTGGCGCCTTGAAGTTGGTCAAGAAGATCATCAATGCGAGGTAATGGATAGCGATTCTTGATCGTTAACTTGTTGAGTTCTCTGTAGTCGATGCACATGCGAAACGATCCATCTTTCTTCTTCACAAAAAGGACAGGTGCACCCCAAGGCGAGGAGCTAGGACGTATGAATCCTTTGTCAGTCAACTCTTGCAATTGACTGGCTAGCTCTTGCATTTCAGAGGGGGCTAACCTATAAGGAGACTTTGCAACTGGTGTAGCACCAGGTATAAGATCAATGCGGAATTCGACTTCTCTTACGGGAGGAAGTCCTGAAATGTCGTCAGGAAAAACTTGCGGGAAATCTTTTACTACTGGGATGTCTTCGAGTTTCTTCTCCATGGTTCCCTTTTTGACAACATGGGTTAAAAATGCGACATAATTCTTGCGAAGATACTTTTGGGCTTGAAGACAGGACATTAATCTGAGCCCTTTCGATGGGGTTTCCCCGAAGATTCGTAGAGTCTGACCGTTTGAAAGAGGAATGCGTATAAACTTTTCGCGGCATACAACTTCAGCCTGATGTTGGCTGAGCCAGTCCATACCAATTATAATGTCAAAGCTTCCCAACTTCATAGGAATGAGGTCAACTGGAAAATCGTGGTCGTTTAAGGTGAGAGTACAATTGCGTATAATAGAGTTTAATGAGACCGGTTTTCCGTCAGCAACTTCTACTGTTATGGATTCCATGAGCTTATCACGAATTTGGTTTAGGATGGGTTCAAACTCTAAAGACACAAAACTTTTATCCGCGCCAGTATCAAACAACATGGATGCATAACTACCGTTGATAAGAAACGTACCGTTAACCACATTGCTGTCAGCTCTAGCCTGATTAGCGTTGATGTTGAAAGCTCTTCCTCTTGCAGGTGGAGGAGCTTGGTTAGCTTGATTCACCGGATTTGCTTGGGCTTGAGCATGTATAATGTTCACCAACCGTGGACAAGTGTTTCTAAAGTGGCTTGGATCTCCACAATTGTAGCAAGCCCGCATAGGTTGCACCATGGGATAGTTGGGTTGGTAGTATGATTGGGCTAAATGTTGGGTAGGTGGTAGTAGTAGGGGTTGTTGGGCTTGACCCATTATTTTTTGGTGGGTTTGGGTTGAAGGCTGGTGGCGGTTCGTTCGCTGAGGTATGCGACAAGTTTGAACAGTATGACCTGCGCGACCACAGCCGGTGCAATGTTGGCAGGGATTATCAGGAAAGTGGTGGTATTGGCAACGGTTGCATTTTGGTAATGGGCCATAGTATGGCCTTTTGTATGGTGCAGGTGAGGGGGCAACTTGGGTAATGGGTGCAGCAGGGATAGGGAAATTGGTTTGTGTGACAGCGAAGTTTCTGGTGTTACGTTTCCTCTTGTTAGCAAACTTAGAGGAGGAGGTGGAATGGTTTGAAGTTTGGCCCTCAATGGGGGCTTTCTTTTTCTCCTCTTTAAATTTACCGTTGCGAATTCGATTCTCGGTCAGTTCAGTAGCTAGTTCCATAGCAGCTTCAAGTGTCGCTGGCGAAGTGCTGAGAACTGAATCTTGAATTTTCGAGGGAAGACCTCGAATATAATGCTTGATTAAGCGGTAAACTGGGGTGAACAAGTTAGGGACCATTTGGTTCAACTCTAAGAACCTCTTGTTGTAGGAAGTATGATCTCCCTCCTTTTGCTTCAATGAATGAAATTCATCTTCTAACTTTTTAATCTCACTTCTAGGACAGAATCGTCTCGTCATGATTTCCCTTAACTCCTCCCACGTTAAGGCCATAGCATCTTCGATTCTCCTCTTACCCTTTTCAGTATTCCACCAGGTAAGAGCTACCCCAAATAGTCTCCCGGTTGCGTTACGTACCTTGCGATCCTCGGGACAATCGCAGTTGAGGAAGGTGTTTTCCATTTCCTCAAACCAGTGGAGGAGAGCAGTGACACCTTCGGTCCCTTCAAATTTAGGAGGATCGCAAGACTTGAAATGTTTATATGAGCACTTTTTGGTAGGAGGATTGCCGATGTTCTGGTCTTCTTGCTGGGGAGGATTGGTGGGATTTGTGGCGAGAGCTTGTTGTACTTGAACCACAATGTCAGGAAGCACCGCGGCCATTTGTTTTGCGATTTGAGTGGCCAAGCGTTCGTGAGACCTTCCTGATCTTTTACCCCCTCGTTGTTGTCTAGCCGACATCTACAGGAACATACATAAGAAGATTGTGAGTTTATAGAGTCTTTTTAGGTGTCATGTGTCTTAAAGAAAATGAAAATAACATAAATATCAATAATGCAACTACATCCATAGGATGTCTTGGGTTTGCTCATGTTGGGCCTCAAATGTCCCCCATACCTTCACCTGTATAGTCATGTGGGCCCCCATGACTATTGGCTTGGTAGGATTCACATTAGTATTGGTGGTTTAACACTCGCATTACCCGAATGAAAACCACGAAATATGTTTACGAGATGTATGGTCGGAATGTGTCCAGGTGTAGACACAATGACAACTCAAAGTGGGGTTAGCTCACACGACGTTTGGTATAGCATGCTTTGGCCTAATAGGTACTTCGTACTCTCATCGTTAGTCCCCAGGTAGGCAAACTGGTCCTTTATTTTGGATTTATACGAATGCCAGCCTAGACAGGACGTTCCGACTGCCGGTACTTGTACCCTTCCAGTTACTACATGCCCGTCATGAGAACTCACTTTGATGTGAATTGAAAATACAAAAATCATTGTAAAAACAATCATGAAAATGATGTGATGTGTGCTTTCATGGATATGATATGTTATGAGAATATGATTCATGATAGGCATTATATAATAATATGTACTTATTTAACATGCTTGCATAACATTGAATGTAACATTAAACATAAAACATATAAACATCATGAATTTTGCATGTAACACACAAACTTCTTAAAGATTTCTAATTAACTATAGTATAGGCTCTAAGGGTATAATAACCTATCCTATATCCCTATAGTCATGGCTCTGATACCAATCTGTCACACCCCGACCCGCAGCGGAATAAGAGTCGGGGCATAATTGGGTTATCACCAAAGCTCATGATATTTACTAATATGTTTCATATTTATTAAAGTCAAAATTACATTCTCAATAATCCAAACATGTCCATACAAATACAAAGAAAATAACCAACTAAACAATCCAAGCTCTAAACCAGTTTATTCTTCTAAGCCAATCCTATGTGTTTCTTGCTGCGGCTGGATCACCTGTATCATGTGTAAAAATGGGGGTTTTTGGGTCAACATAAGTTGGCGAGTGAACCTTGTTAGATAAACATTTATTATTGATTTCTTGTTATTTTTATCAAGGAAAAATTGTGCAATAGTCATATGCGAGCAAATGTAAATAATCAAACAATAGCAATAACAACCACAAACAATAACATACAATAACATATGAACTTGTATGAATATATAACATGAATGAAACTGTATATGTTGGCAACGTCACGTTCACGCTCATAATGTGATGGGGAACTGACGGCCTATAATGAATGTCTGTGCGATCAAGGCTCAATCAAACGGAGCCGATCGTATGTTGGCAACGCCAGGTTCACGCTCATAATGTAATGGGGAACTGCTCAACGCTCATAATGTATTGGGGAGCGGCGGCCTATGATATTGCATGTACTGAAAATAATAAATTAAATCTAAACAATAACCACACAAACAGTTGATACAAGCTGAATACACATTTGTTCATGATATGATGTATGCACAATGATTTAAATATAATAAATGGTAAGACACATGATACACCCCAAAAACGTGTTTAAAACGGGGAATTTGTAGAGATTCACTCACATTGGGTGCGTTCGGTTGGAGATGATGAGATGCGCACGAGTTTGAAGGATTGAACAATGAGGATTAACTAACCTAAATAATAACGGAAGGTATAGTAAATGAGTGGATTTTATTAATTATTTTAATAGGATTTTTAGATATATTTTTGTGAGTTTAAGGCTATTTCCTATCTTTAAAAACTTATTTTTAAGTATTTTTAATTGATTTTTGAATTAAATTAAATAAATAAAAATATATAAAAAAAATGTTGACTTTTGCGTTGACCATTGACTGTTTGACTGTTTGACCGGTTCTATTGTGTGCATGTATGCGCCGGGCAGGACTCGTACCCGAGACCTCTCGTACGCATGCACGCAGCTCTACCAACTGAGCTACGTGTCTAACCCGAAATAATTCTGTTTTTAATTATATTTATATACTAATTCAGTTTATTCAAAATTCTTTTATTTTCAAAAAGTGTTTTAAATCATCGAACCGGAGCGTGCAACAGGTCTCGAACCCGGGACCTGTGGGTTAGTGTTGCACACAGTCCACCGCTGGACTGTGTGTCTAACCTGGTTAATATACCGATTTTTATTATACTTAACAACTACCGTGAGTTAATCCGGTTCAGTTAGAAAAATAAAACATCTTTATTACAGAGCATACGTGTGACAAGGATCGAACTCGCGGCATGTGATATATGTGTGCACACAGTCCACCGCTGGACTGTGTGTCTAACCCGAGATAATATCCAAATTATATTAAACTTATAATCAACCTAACTTCGTCTTCTTCGTTACAGAATCACAGCCTACGATTACTCTATTGTTTCTTGTTTAATTCGATTGACAAACATTCAAAAGACTAAAATGGAATGGCAGAGACGATTTGGAAGTAAACATACCGGAGAAACGATTTATCTCAGAATTCCGGCAAGTCGTCGGCTCTGTTTTTTACGGATTTCGTCTGAGCGAACAGAGTAACAATTTTTATTAGCTAAAAGCGAAATTGAAGCACAGAACAAGAATTACCAGGAGGTTTAGAAGGCTATACCGTTTCACAGCGAGAATTGAGAATTTTCATCAGTTTTCCGGCGAGAGTGAATTATCCGATATCGACGTTTGAAATTGATTCCGATTGAAGGGTTTGAGTTAGCAACAGCTTAACAACTGATAGACAATGAAAGAATTGAGAGACTTACTGATTTGATGAAAAAAACGGTTTTTTGGCGAAAGTCCGGCGAGTTCAAATAGCTTCTCCGACGAACTGAAAGTATTGCGGAAGTGAAATTAAAGGTTTGTAGATGTGTTTGAGTCGCGAGAGGGGACTATGATTGGAGTAATTCAGGAAATGCAAGTTTTCGGTTATTAAAACCGATCAACTCTTGAATTCAAGTCCATTCAAAGCTAAATTGATTGGAGGTGTCGGTGTATCGGTTATAATCGGTAAACCGCGAACAATCAAACGTTTTTGGACGTTTGGTGACCGATTTCGGTTACAGTTAGCGTAACCAGATCGCTTCATGATTGACCATAAAGTTTAATTGTTTCCTAGAATTCACAGAAAACATCAAATGGCGGAGTGGTTATGTGTGTGTGTGTGATAAGTCTTTGAGCTCTTTCCGGCTGACCCGGGTTCGAGTCCCGGTAGCCTATTTTTTTATTTTATTTATTTTATTTTTCTTTTTATCAATTATAACTTTTATATTCTAGTTTGTTTATTAATTATGCATCATTAAAAATTAAAATTGACATAAATACGCAACGAAACATTTATAACTTGATATTCGATTACAAACGGAGCGGGTTTGGAAAACCCGTTTTTGACAAATGTTACACCTACTACTATAACTAAGATAATCTCTTAAAATGCACAAAGTGCAGAAATCATCAAAGGATATGTAAAGGAGGAATCGGAACCAAGTGATTCTTTCTTATCTATTTGTTTTCCTTTTTTTATATACGTTTTTACTTTTATATCTTTTAAACTTTCAAAACTTTTATCAAAAAATTTGGTTAGATTAGACATTAACGATAAGCCGGTATTAAAAGCTCTTGTGTCCTTGGACGACCTCGGTATCTTACCATCACTATACTACGTCCACGATGGGTGCACTTGCCCTAATGTGTGTAGAGTGGTAGTATTGTATCTTGTTTTATAAATTTAAAGCTTGATCTATGAGTAAAAAGTACCTAAAATATAACAAAATTTATAACCACACTCGACTACGTTAGCAGCCCCCGATAAAACGTTGCATTAGGCCTAATACAACCTTTTACTAGGGTTGCACTAGCTTCATATTCTTGTAGTGTCAAAACCACGTAGTCACCTACTGGGTATTCAAAATCACGTAATCACATAATGAGTATTCAAAATCTTGTAATAATCTTTTAAGAAAACTATAGCGATTGGCTGCTCGGGTTAAAGAGAATAAAATGTTCGCTAATACGGTGTATTTAAAAAAATAGCATATAAAAAGTTACAGCCGTTTGAAAATTAAGGGGGAAGGTGTTTAAGTGAGAAAGACCAGAATAACCTTTTTTATTTGTTTTTTTCAATTGTTTGAACCTCATATTTACCAAAATGTGATCGTCAAATTTTGAGCCAATGATCTTGAGTAATCAATGGACATGTTTATCCTCTACACTTCGTACACTTCAAATGTCTTGTACAGGAACTCTTCTCCCTTACATTATCTTATTTAAACAAAATTCAATCAGAAGTTTGATAATATAGTTTTGCTATCGTTTGATAAACTATGGTCAGGATATACTAGGAAGTTTCTATGGGTAGGAAGGATAAGAAGTAATCTTGACCATCTATTTAGTAATCAAGGGCTAAGATTAAATTGGTGGAATTGAAGGAAGAAAAGGAAACGCGTGAGTTTGTTGAGGGGCATTGTAGTCAATACAAGGTAATAGTTTCCCTCTCCTCTAATTCCCCCAATTTTTTAAACGTTAATAACTCATTCATACGATATTATTTTTTTATAAAAATTGCACCATAAAAACGAGCGTTTTTTATCTTTAAAACGACCACACTATTGCTATACTTTTGAAAAAAAGTTTTCGATAACCCAGATGCGTAAAACGCAATGAAAAAAAAACATAATTTTTTTCATTTTTATAAAACACAATGGACTAAAAAACACAAAATAAAGTGTTTTTTCTAAAAGGCAATGGACAAAAAACACAAAAGAAAATGTTTTTTTTATCTAAAAAACAATGAATTAAAACACAAAACAAAGTTTATTTCTAAAACGCAATTGACTAAAAATACAAAAGAAAGTGTACTTTCTAAAATGCAATGGACTAAAATCACAAAAGAAAAGTGTCTTTTGTAAAACGCAATGGACAAAAAACTGTGTTTTTTCATTATTTTGTAAAACGCAATAGACAAAAAAAAAACAAAAAATGTGTTTTTTCATTCTTTTGTAAAACGCAATGGATAAAAAACAGTGTTTTTTCATTTTATTTGTAAAACGCAATTGACAAAAAACACCAAAAAAATGTGTTTTTCCATTCTTTTGTAAAACGCAATAGATAAAAAACTGTGTTTTTTCATTATTTTGTAAAACGCAATAGACCAAAAAACAACCAAAAAGTGTGTTTTTTCATTCTTTGTAAAACGCAATAGACAAAAAACTGTGTTTTTTCATTATTTTGTAAAACGCAATGGGTAAAAAACACCAAAAAATTGTGTTTTTTCATTCTTTTGTAAAACGTAATGGATAAAAAACAGTGTTTTTTTCATTATTTTGTAAAACGCAATGGACAAAAAACACCAAAAAGGTGTGTTTTTTCATTTTTTTGTAAAACACAATTTTAAATGAAAGTTTAAACTGAAAGTGTTTTGTAATTTTTCTTTGAGACATTTTGTCAAACACCTGGTGTGCAACTTTTTATTAATGATTTCTCAATGAAATTGGAACTAATGATGTTGCCCATACGCATGAATAAATCAAGAGAAAGAGTAGAATCAGAGATATCTTCACCTTGAATACAAAATGTTCAAGAAATTTGAGAAGAAGAGTACCTTTTTTAACAGAAATCTCGTGTCCCATCGCATTATGTTAAATTTGACAGAGTGGTGAGGTTGGGGAGATGATTCTGGTGGTGGTGGGCGATGGAGTGACGACGGTGGTGGTGGTGGTGGTGATAGTGGTGGTGGTGGTGGGGTGAGATATATCGTGAAAGAAAATGACATACTGGGTTTTTGTTATAGAACTGTGTTTTTTCTCTTAGAGTTGTTTGACTAAAATTTCCTTCCAATGTTTTTTTTATCTTTGACATGTGTCACTCTATCATTGCTTGCTATCCTTCTTAGCTAAAACAAACTTCCTATTTGATCCTTCCCCTGATAAACTAATCATTCAACACAAAAAAAGTGTTGCCAGTAAATCTTACCTAACCCGTACAATATTAGATAGTATTAGATTAGTGTAGTATAAGCCCACGGGCCCATTAGGTTGTCATGGTGTTATGTTGTTTATATATTGTAACCAAATCCTTGAATAATAAGTAATTCAGTCTTTCACCATTTAACATGGTATCAGAGACTTAGGGTTTTGTTTACCTTTCAATTTCCCACCAGGCCACCACAAAAAATACAAGCCCTAGTCGCCACCGAGTGCAAACCTAGACAAGGCAGCGTGCCGCCACCTTCAGTTTCGTTTTTCTATTTGCTATTTTCTGTTGAATAAAGCTTCATTATTGGTTGAAGACTCAAGCCACATGCTCCTTTCGCCAACCCTCAAAGCTGAACAGATTCTATTTTTCTTTTTCCATTGTGAAGTTGTTGTGGTGTTTATTCCATAACCATCCACACACAAGCTACTGTTCGTGATTGTATGATCGTCTCCCTTGTCGTTCTATAATCATGTTCATGTGCTACCGTTTTTTATAAACGCAGCTACCGCTGAAGACCCGTCATCCTTCCTCAAGCCGCTCCTTGCCGCCGCTTACTTTTGTTTTTATTTAATGCCGCCGACTTCAGTCTGCCGCTCATTGAACCATGGTTCCTTCTTATGGCCGCCGACTTTGGTCTACCGCTCATTGAACTTCGGTCCGCCGCCGCGCCGTCTGCAGGACTACAATCCACCGTCGTGCCGTCTGCACAGCCGTATGTTAGGATTAGTGTTAGATTTCTACCCTGCCCCTGCTGCACAGCCGTATTAAACGCCTCTTGCAGGATCTGTCATTCAAGGCTATGAATGGGCAAAATACGAATTTGTTGGCAAAGGTTTGGGTTCTTAATTTGATCGAAGCACATTTTTCATATTATTGTTGTTTTTATGTTTTTGTTTTCCCAACCTAAGGTCCTTTTTTTTGGGAGGAGGGGGTAAATGAGCTTTCGCCCCGCAAACTATCATAAATAGGGTAACAACCTTACCTACATGACTATGGGCCTTGCATGGTTTCCTTTCGCTCGCTCGGACTGTGGAGTATTAGATAGTATCATATTAGAGTAGCATAAGCCCACCGGCCCATTAGATTGTTAGGGTTTTGTTATGATTTCTATATATTGTATCCGAATCCTTCAATAATAGGTACTTCATTACCTGTTTTGACAACTTCCATAACTCGTCATATTAATCGTATTGCACCTATTATTAATCAACCCTTAGCATTGCAAAACCGCACAGTTGATCCATCTGCATTGTTTTTATATCGGTCATACCATGAAGATAGATTCAACATTCTACATATATTCTCAAATCTCCAACAATTTATAGCAAAACTAACAAAAGGACCTAGGAGAGAGTATTTGAAAGCGGTAATGATCAAATCTAGCTTAAGCTGGTGAAGGAAAAGAGCCAAGCGCATTTACAAGAGAATGCTGGTGTAGAGTGATATTACATAGTTCATTACAACAATGCTCAAATACTGTATGGATTCTTGAAGCAGTCATTCAACTTCATTATGCTTTCAAAAGTTTAGTCATTCCTGCATTCCATTATTTAAACTACAAATTAGAGATACGATTTAACCAAAGGATGGAAGTGGTAAATATATAAACAGTTGTCAAAACATGCACTTTTTTAGAGCCAATATGGATCAAGTCAAGCAAGGTTGACCAGAAAGTGTCATTGTTCAAAAGTTAAACAATTGTAAGGGATAATATATATATATATATATATATATATATATATATATATATCTGGAGGCCACCCAAGCATATAGCCGACCCATATAATGAAACTACTCTCTAAGCCACCGAAATATGTATCCTATTTCCTTCATACCAATTTTCGACCAAAAACATGTTATGATACCATAAAATGACAAAAACACCCTAAGATCTTTTTTACTTTAATTCAATGTATTTTTTGACATATCTGTACAAGGATATTTTTCTCTTTTCAGAATATTTAAAAGCATTTTCGGCATCAGCCATTGTTTTGGCCAGCTTTGGTGTATAACGTAATCAGATTACATATTTTTTTTACTTGTAAAGTAGTTTTAATATACAGACGATCTTAATGGAAAGAGTTAAATACCATGGTTGCATCCACAGACTTTCCTCTCTTTTATCCCTGAATACGATTACAACTATTTTCCATAATAATCTTATCTTTAGAAGGAAACAATATAGGAAGTTTGGTGCACTAAATATACAGATTGAGCGCCCGATTGACCCTTTTGAATAGAACATGGCCTGAATGGACCCATTTGTAAGTAAATGAGTTGAAATTATCCACCCCTATATAGTGCTGGAAAAAACTCTTATAAAACCAAACAAGAAAATGTAATTATTTTTATACATATAAAGGATTATTTAACTTCAAACCTTGAATCTCTTTGAGCGGATGTTGTTTTCAGAAAAACAGGGCGCATGAGACTGATGACTAGCGGGTTCACTTCTATGATTGTAAGCCGCAACTTTTGGCGTTGATCTACTATTTTCTTCAGTTTGACTTCTAGCATTTCTAAATATGCCGTCCTTATCCCAGCTCACCTCATAATCAGCTTTTAGCCGTGACCCTTGCTATGATAAAGACGTATAAGATTAACACATCAATAACTTTCAGAAACTAATTTGACACAGAATAATTACTATCAAATGAACAGCATCAAGTTATTAAGAAAATTGGTAACGTATACCTTTTCCAATGATCTCCCACATAACACCTTTAAGGCCTTAGAAAATTCCTTATGGTCCTCAAACCGAACCACAATCTTACATTGAAGACCAGGAACTATGTTTTCATCGGCATCTTTGTCAGACCCATCATCTTCGGCGACATCCAGATTCCTATTAAAAAATTGTCAAAGAAGTGAATTGCAAACGCCACATGCACTCACAGAATTATAAATGATCACGTGAATTTTACTTGTATGCATATTAATAGTGTTTGAGAATTAATCATGTAACATTTAGATGGCTTCATAGACATACATCACATGATATACAAAATTGGATGGAAGTGTTTAGGTTAATTATAAATTGAACTAAAGTAAACCACAGACCAAAGTATACGACATATACTTCTTTTAAATACACGTATCATGGTGACTAAGTCGTTTTACGAATATTAAAACTCTTGATTTCCATGAGTTAGAAATGGGGTGTAATTACAACTTACAAGCCCTGTGTTTCATGTTAGGTTCACTAAGGGGATGTCATATTTGTTCAGTTATATCCGTTCACAGACTTTCATTAAAAGAGTGTAAACAGTAGCTTCACGTATCCTCCAAATTTTAATGCTGTCTATTTATTCTAATACAGCCGTGTTTGAATTATGGCTAATTGCCATAGGGGAAAACTGTAAGATTTTAATACCTGAGAAACGGATACGAGTTCACAACTTTATCGAGAAAGTTAGTAAATATAAGCCATCATAGAACATTCACAACTTTATCCTCACAGTCAAAACTTTCTAATCACATATCTCCGAGTTCACATTTATTGTGTGTGTCATACAATATCATTCGAACCATAATGATATATACAATGAGGAAGATACATAAAGATATGTAAAAAAATCCACAAAGAGACATACCTGATTTTTCCTAATGCAGAAAAAATTGTATGAGTAACCAACATTGAAGGCTTAGATGAGACTCTTGTCTCAGCAAACCATCGTGATGGAACACCCCTCAGCACAATTGTGTCAGGCTCCCGTTTTCTACCTGTTGCATATCCTGATCATCGTAGAAACATCAATATCCATAGCAGTTGAATTCAAAAGGGTAGTTAATTTAAAAGATATGACATTACGAATTTTGACATATTTAACATAAACAAGATACTTCTAATCAAACACTACTATAAGTGAATACTATAACAAATTACATTTCTTTACAATTACAAGGTACAAAGTATAACAGCAACCTACGATTCAAGAAATTATACGCCAAGCATAGTTATCAAAGGCGAAGCGCACTCAACGCGCTTCGGCTCTGCCTAGGGCCTAGGCGAAAAGCGCAAAAAAAGCGTGGGCCCGAGAAAAAAAAAGCGCACTTAAATAAAAAAGAAATTAAAATATAATATATCAGTTTTCTTGTATTCTGAGGGTCCAGAATTATTTTGAGAAGCCATTTTTGTATTATGTGACAACATATTCAGATTTTAATCAATCAGAAATAAATACTGCAAAAGGCAGAATTAAATTTAAGGACATAATTCGAAATTGGATTTCAATAATAGGAATTGAGCTCTTAATTAGTCTTTAGTGATATAATCAGTTACTTAGAGGCCTATAAATGCTGCAGAAATTGCGGGATTTATGAATTAATTTAAAAAAAAAGATCAATTAGCATTAATCACGTATGGGGACTGGGAAGTGGGCGGCGCTATAATTACCTAGGAAGTAGGAGCGCATTCAATGCCAATCGCCCCAAAATATCGCCTAGGCGCCAAAAGCGTGCGCTTTTGATAACTATGACGCCAAGTTGCTGAACACATACAGTATTCATGATGCGTTTTGGCTAGGTTTGACCTAAATTCTAGGTCGAACCATCAACTATGGTTTCAATATAGATAACTTTGAGGGTTTTATGGTTTAACGATTTGGTTTGGTGGTTCAAACCAAAAAATTTTTAAAATCTTTCGTCAAAAACATTAGTTTGTAGTAAATCATTTAAAACATAAGAGATGATTCATGACCATAATACATATTCCAATTTCCAAAAAATGTGTATATATATCATCAAGAAGAAAAGTTGAACAGCCAGTTCCAAGTTCCAAACCAGAGCATTAGTTTGTAGTAAATCATTTAGACCACCAAAGCATGCACTGAACTGTTTGGTTCTCACTTGGGTTGGAAGGTTCTCTTGGTTTCTAACAGTTTTTGAGCCCCCTATTTTCAATAAAAGAAAAGAATGTTGTATCATACCAATCCTGTGATGACTCCTATCTATTCCCAATTTGAATGAGTTTATCCAACTTACAATCACAGATAATCATTTCACATAATGGAAGGAATTGGAATAGAATCTAAATCGACCTCCCTTTGTAGATACAAGGTTGTTGTGTCATTGAAAATGATACCAAACAAACAGGAATTATTCTTTAAATTCCAGGAAGACTACCACAATCATATATAATCTGATACAAACCTCCTCTATGACGACCAGCAGAAACCTCCTCCTCCTCCTCCTCCCACCCTCTCCTGATAGCATCAAAGTCATCCGATTTGGGAACCTCAACGCTCAACTTAAACCTAACCCCAACCGAACTCAACTCAATCCCATCCAATTTACCAACCACCCTTTTCTTCCACTCACTAACCTTCTTTTCCACCGCCTCTTGAGGCTCAACTTTATCAGCCAGAAACCCCAACTCTCGAACAAACAGCTTACCGCGAGCAACGGGATCCTCGCGCTTCCGTTTCTTCAAATCTTTGAATTTCACAAGGATGAGGTCGTCTTCGGGGAGGCTGATCGAGAATGAGGATTTGAGGAAGTCAATTAAGGAGGTTTTGAGTTGCCATTCGTCGAGTGGCTTGACGGAGGCGTCAGCCGGGTGGACGCTCAGGTTCAGCTTCAAACGGGGGACCAGGGAGAGCCCGGACTCCAGGTTTAGGGTTTCGGTGGGGAGGAGGACGACAGACTGCTTGCTGCTCATTGTTGGAGACAAGAGATAGGGATGGTGGGTGGAAATAGGAATAGTACCATCAAATTGGAGACAAGAGATAGGGATGGTGGGTGGAAATAGGAATAGTACCATCAAATAGAGTTGAAGTTCTATTTTAATTTTTAACTACTAAGCTTATTTATTATTATAACTAGTAAGCTTAATTATCTATTTACTATACTAAAGAATACATTATAGATGTATATATATATGAGGGAAGGGACACTGTTTATCTCTTATAATCTATATATTATATAAACAAATAAGGTTTGTGACACATGTGCTCACGTGATGCAACTATTTTAGGTTTTTGGCGTGAAAATAAGGGAAAAAGTTATGTTTTCTATTCGGATCCCGCATCATGTATCCATACCCTTTTTTGACCTGGGCATATAATCAATGAAAAAAAACCCTAAATTCTAATCACTCTTTTTTCCCACCGTCATCCCCAAAACCAATATTTTCTGTGTAGATTATCCCTTCTTATCTACATTGATTGATGAACGTCTTCATCGACTAAAGGTTTGGGATTTTATTTTCTTCTATGTTAATTTAAATTTAATTCGCTGTTTTTAAACTTCACAATGCAGAAATCAATCGCCCATCATCCATTGGTCTATTCAATATAATTTCTAACCCTAATTTGTGTTCTTGATTTCTGTTCACGCCGATTGCTCTTCAGATTTTTCTCGGTTAGGGTAACATCGGGTCAGGATTGGTAACTGAGGTTTTTGTTCAAGGAGTTTTCTTTTCAAGGTATGAATCTGGTTTGTCAATCAAAGGGGTATGCTTCTCATTCAGGAAGTCAATCAACGTATGTTTATGTTTATGTTTGTTTTTTCACTTTGCCTTTATTCCATCCATCGATTTCACGGTATTTGGTAATTTCAGTTCAAAGACGAAAAGAAACTGCAGCGAAACAGAGTAAGGGTTCCTCAAGTCCTTTAAAATTTTGAATCAGGTTCGTATTTTGGGTTTATTTCAAAAGTTGCTGACTTTTGTTTCCGATTTATATCTTATTCGATGCGTGCTATTGGTATATCAATGTGATTTTACTTTCGGAATATATGAAAAGTTTAATGTTAGAGAATTTACTTTGAAGTGGAAAACATATTTGATGAGGCATTTTGTTTGTTTCTTTAAGCTATTGAATGTTCTTTTGTGAAATTGATACTGAAACTGTTGCTGTTTGAATCTCTTTCAGTACTTGATTCTGCTCTTAGTTTCTGATTCCGCCTAGGTTAGTTAGTCTGGTCGATTTTGATCATTGTATAGTCTATAAACATACATTCATGTGTTTTTAACATGTACTCCAATCAAACCCACCCTAATGCCATTTTTATTGTAGACTGATAATAATGAGAAAATCTCTTCACACATGAAGCAAAAAAAACATACTTGGACTTCAAAGCTCTATGGTGTTACTACATGAATAAGTGAAGGAACTGAAGTACTTATCCTCCTTCATTATTGCGTTTTTGTTTTTTTTCAGTTTCAGTTCTTTCTATCCGTTTGCAAATTTCCATCTGTTTGTTGATGTTTATTAAATCAACTGAACCGTATTTGAATCGTTTGTTTGCAACTGGAAACATAGCGTAATAATAATTTGTGTATTTAGTGATTATCATGCATCTTTTCAGTTTGGAGGAAATAGACTCTGGCTGAAAATGGATGCAGTGAGCATATAGGCAATTGTATAGATGCAATCACTACTTGAGTTTATGTAACTGTATTATCTTTGTATTAGTAGCACAACGGGTCTATCAAATTGTTGGTTTTCTTTGGTTAAACGTGGTAAACTGTTGTTTTACAGACATGACTAGATATTGTTTTTATTACACCGTTGAATAAAGTAATCAGAACGCTAGGTTTTGCAGAGCATATATTTCACACAGCCGGATGTATAAGTAGTAGTTCAGTTTTCTTTGCAGTTGTTTCTTTGGGGGTTACATAGTTGTAAGACAAGATTCGATTTTGCAACATTAAACAAGATAAAAGAAAGGTGTGCAACTTTCATCTGGTTTGCTCTTTTATTCATTTTCTTCAAATATATGATCTAAAACGCCTATATTGTATAGATTTTGCATGTATGATGGTGGAAATTCGCAGCCCGCTTGAGTTGTTTAGAAGCCATACAGGTCGTAAGTTTGATTATTGTTTTTCGAGTTGTCTTTCTCATAATGGGTTTAAGTGATTTTGGTAGTGAAATATTCAGTTTGTTGGTGGCATGCTTGGCTGGGTGAGAAAGGGGCAAATAGAATGAATTTTTTGTATCTATGTGGCTGAATAGGCAAAATAATCGGGCTGGATAAAAGGTCAATTATAGTGCCAGTCGGGTCTAATTTGGGTTTACCCATCCAACATTCTTTTTATCCTTTTATAAAAAAAAATTAAAAGTAGTAAATGTAGTAAATATGATTATAACATCTTTTTTGTTATAATAATAATAATTTAGTTCTTTAAAATTATTTAATAAACTGGTGAGTGGTGGCACATCGCAAGTCTATAATTTGTATCTGATCCTGTCCTTTATTGTTTTAGGTGAATCATTGCAGGTACCAGAGTTTGAGGAAGCTGCATTTAACGCCCCGTTAAACGAGAACGCATGAGCTAGAATGTTTGGAGTCCGTTTGACTTGAGCAGGGTTGGTATTTTCATATCTGGCTGCTATTTGTTCATATTTATTTTTTAGACGAACTAATTATAATATAAAACCAATACTTCCTTAGCTTTCATCAACCAATGCATGTGTAGTAACACCAAACATTGCAAAAGTTTTATCTCATCTTTCTTTTCGAGCAAGAAAATCATGGTATTGTTTTCTAGGTCTTTGATAAAAACAGCCCTAAGGGTTCTTTTGAAGATGATTTTATGCTTTATATAGTTTCACTATATGGTTAATGGTTTTGGGTGGTTGATGATTGATGGTTAAAGTATCAGCATTTAACCATAAGAACCATACTAAAACAATGTCTTAGGGTTGTCATTATCATGACTCTTATTCTGCTACAGGAGCATCATTTACACTTAGCTAATAACAGAATTTGATAAGAATGTAAGGAAAATTTCAAGCCATTTTCGTTTTGAATAAACCTTTAAGTTGATAATTTGGCCTGCCATGAAGAATGGGTTGAAAAAGGCCACCCTTACTTTTGAGGCATGCTTTTTGAAGATGATTTTCATTCTATGTGGTAGGTTTGCGTTGCAACATGCTTTGATCCCAATATTTTGGATGATCTTCGTTCAAACTAAGGAAAATTGTTGAAACTAAAGACTACTTTAGCTGCTATAACTTATAGGTGAGGTACATGCCCTTTAGTAAATTTAAATAGTTTAATTTTAGTTGCAAAATTGTTCAGTACACTTCATTATCTTCTAAATCATTGTGGTTGTGGGTCATCCACAACCTGGTAAAATAAAAAGCTTAAAAAGATTGGGTTGCTAATGAATATCTTTTTAATTTTTGTTGTGAAATTTTTGCAATCAAGAGATTTGAAGCCTTACCTATTTCAGTGTTCTTAAAATAGCTACCAAAATTTTTGACCAGATAATGGTCTTGGAAAAGGCGGTTTGGTGGAATGATGGCAATCACTTGTGGTTGCCAAGCCAGGTACTCAGGTACTGGTACTGATGTCAAAATTATCAAACCAAGAAGGTCTTCAAGGTCATCAAGAATTGTTGGTGAGTTCGAAAGCTTGATCTTTTTTATTTGATTTATTGAATTAGGGTAAATTTTTTACTTGATTTAAAATGATTTTTTAAACATAATTGCAGACTGATATCAATTATTTAGGGCTGATAAATCATCCAAAATTTGTGAAGTTAGTATGATACTGTCTAGAAGATGACCACACGATGTTAGTGTATGAATTCATGCCTCAAAGCAGCTTGGAAAACCATTTGTTTAGAAGTGAGTGACTCTGTCAATCCGATTCTTTCATCTGATGGGAAAAGGTTAGTCATTAGTGCCCGTTTTTACAAAATAGTTGAATGAAAAAAATGAACTTTAAGCTGCATAATGATTTTGGGTGGTTGATCAGGTTCATTTTTGGTGTATAATAGCTGCCCACATGGATATGAATCTTGGTGGCTGTTCCTTTTATGATACATGTCGCCACACGAAGGTATGAAATCAGAACTTGGAATATTATTCATCTTGAAAGATCTTGTAGTTAATCTATTGTATTTAAAAGCACATAAACAATATAATGACTAGCCTGAACCAAAACATATTTTTATATCAGTTTCATGAAAAACAAAACATGCCGAATGACAGTTTGATAATTTTTTTATATAATTTCACCGAAACGACCACTGCCGACACTAACCAAAAACAACTTTAAATTACAAAGCCAAAGTTAAATGCTGGTTTTATTAGAAAAGCAAAGAACAGAACAAGTTTTCGGGATCTCAAACGGGTCAACGAGTGTTTTGGGCACCAAAAATAGTTGTTTGCTTCTGATGCTAATCAATTGCAACATATTTCACATGGGCTAAAGTTGGCTAAATCTTTGATTACAAGTAATTTAGGTACCGGTTATTTCAGACATTTTTTAAGTTAACTTGCATAATTCAGATTTTAACTACAAGTCAGGTGTATATATGGAATATGTGTCATCCAAAGTTCTATAATATCAAATTTAAATAGTTATGAATGGTGAATCAAATTTAAATCGTAGACTTGGTTCGGTTTGCTCCGGAGCTAGAACTCCGACTCCATCTCGATGTTGATTGTAAATTTCTTCTTAATGCTGGAACCCGTAAACCGAGCTGGCTTTGAAGACTGGATGAATTTGAATCCGAATACTCGACTGGCAGGTTAAGTCTCAGAACAGAAACATCACTCCCGATTGTTATTATTAGCCGGTAACGGGTCAACTTTTCTATGAGTGTTTTCACGAACAGTGTGCTCACCGATACTCAATCCAAGTCTCGGGATAGTCAGGTCAGAAGGGGGGTCTTCGGAAACCATGCGCCACGAGCTCGGACCACCCTCGGATCTTTGAAATATGTTTGAACTTCCGACCCCGGAAGCAAGAACGCGAACTAGCTGTTGACAAGACCAAATTCACTAACGTCTTTGTCAAAAACCTCTCCGAATCAACAATCGATGAGGATTTACGAAAGGCGTTTAGAGAATACGGAACAATCACTAGCGCTGTTGTAATGAGGGATGCTGACGGTAGCCTGAAATGTTTCGGACTCGTTAACTTTGAGAGTACAGAGGATGCTGCTGTAGAAGGTCTTAACGGGCAGAAGTTTGACGAAAAAGAATGGTATGTCGAGAAAGCCCAGAAGACGAATGAACGGGAACAGGAATTGAAACAGAAGTTTGGGTAGAGTATGAAGGAGGCAGTCGACAAATCACAGGGGCTAAACTTGTACGTAAAGATTTAGATGACACGGTGACAGAGAGTTTTTTGCGCCTTTCGGTACTATTACTTCTTGCAAGGTATGTTTATTAGAAATAGGGGTGTGAATTACTTACACAAAACTAACACGAAATTCACGGGTTTGGGTCAGTTTCAGGTTGAACCCACGGACCCGTTTACCTAAACGGGTCGGGTGGGTCAACCCAGTTGGGTTGGCGGGTTGACCCGTTTATATTATATTATCATTTTTACGATATGTTTTACCTCAAAAAATAAATTGGGTATGTATTTTATGCCATAACTATAATTATAACTTAAAAATAGAATTTGACATAAGATTTCGTACCTTAGTATAAATGTGTAATATACATTAGAGTTTTTTTATGTAGTAAATTGTAATTTTGATTGCAAAAAACTTTGGAAGTGTTTCAGATGGTTATTGGATCTACTTATGCTAGAATGATGGTAAGTTGTTGTTCATTATCCTTACACTCTAAAGTCAAATGTATCGTTAACCATGTTTTTAATTGTTATGAATGCATAAGACTGCTCGTGGTAAATGGGAATACGTCCGCAAAAATTATAAATATGTTCAGAGTTGGCCGCCCTGTTTTGGTCGGAACAACTAGGTACAACAATGATAATTTCTCATAATTCATTCTTCATTTCTGTATTATCTTGGTTTCTTTATTCTAAAAAGTAAATGCCATTTCCGCCTCTGAGGCTTGGCCAACTTTAGCGATTTTCGTTCAAAGGTTTCTTTTTTCTGCATCCGGATCCAAAAAGTTTGAAATATTGCCATTTTGATCCGGCTCGCTAACTCCATTCATTTTTCTCCGTTAAGTCAGGGGTATTTCCGTCTTTTCTATAACTAAGGGCAATTTGGTCTTTTTCAAAGGTGTTCGGTCTTTTTACATGAAGTGAAAAATACCAAATTGCCCTTTAAGTTAGCCAAAAAGGCAGAAATACCCTGACTTAACGGAGAAAAACGGATGGAGTCAACGAGCCAGATGAAAATGGCAAGATTTCAAACCTTTTCGATCCAAATGCGGTAAAACAGACCTTTGGACGAAAGTCGCAACACTGGGCAAACCTCAGTGACGAAAATGGCCTTTTACTTTATTCTAAAAGATGCTTCTTTTTGTGGGTGTAGTGTTGAGAATTCAAAATATTTGTCTTCTCTGCTAAGGGAAAGCATGATCCCTCACAACCTTCTTAATGCACGACCAAAGGTTTATTCTTTTAGGAAGCAATGTGCAGCTAATATTTTTACGGAATTGATTTGCGTTCTTAGGATTTGTAGTTCTTTTTTTCAGTACGATGCCGGAGAGGCTCAAACTGTGGCCCAAGCTGGACGAAAGTATGCCATCACCATCTACAAATATGGCTGGTAGGGGTACCGACATTATCTTACAATGATGAATGAATTATGCGCATCATAAGCATTTAGTTCACATATGCGTTTGTGTATACATTGAACACTCTGTTACCTAAAAGGGTAGCACACTAGAGTAAAATTAATGAACAAATCTTAAAATAAGATCATCTTATTCTGTATAAGTGGTAACATGTTCTCACGATGCATGTCACCCCATGGCCTGATAATTATTTAGTGTTCGAGTATAGGAATGTGATGTTATGAACTATTAGTCTTTTTATCATGAACTTTTTCTACTTATCATGGGCTTTCATATGATTGAGACTATGGATGAGCTCGGTACCGAACCGGTATATACCAGTACCGACAATCCCAAAAAATAGGTACCGGTTCCAATCTTAATATGAAATGTTTATATTGTTTGAAATGTTTTGGTCAAATGAAATCTTTATAGTTTGACTTTTAAGTTTTCCTATATTAATCTATGTTTATATTGGTGTCATTTTTTTATTTTCACCAAGCAAAACTGAGTTAAAAGATGAAACTTTGATTTTTTGTATTCTGCCATACTGGTTAATGTTGGTGCAAAGTTGGTTGGGTCAACTGATTGGGTAGGCTAACGGGTCAAAATATGTTTCCATATAACAGGCACTACTCATTATATGGACATGTAGAGAAGCATGCCGAAGAAATAAATAAAGGGTATTGGCGCCTCATCTTAAGAATATTCATTGGAGATTCTGCACAGGTTAGTCATGTAAAAAGTTCACTTTTTTATCGATTGGTACTATGCACTAAAGATGTTGTACATTTCAACAGAGTATCACATTGGCTGAGATAAAGAAGATGAGTGGTTTTCAAAGAACCTCCCTACAAATCTCATGGATAAAAATAAGATGATGAAAAGCCAGTTTTGAAGAGCATGATCAACCAATGCAGAGTGTGAAATTGATCATTCAGATAATATTTGAAGCCACTATTCCACTGCTGGCATAGTGGCCTTTATGATCTTGACATGATGACGATATCTTGATGATTTCGACTCCAACCCTCATAAATTTGATATTGATAATAGTTGTGAGATCATACATGCCATGTGATGGTCTGTAAGTGTAGGTCATATGTTAAATCCCAAACTTAGTGTTAGAGTAGTTATATAATTCTATAATTATCATATCCAGAATGTATTCGAGTGCAACAGAATATGGCATCTTGTTAGTTCTTACTTGATGTGAAGAGTTTATACTATAGTTGATAAGTTTGCGTGTTCTTATACAGTTGCGAGCTGTAGATTTAGATTGGATGTGTAAGTTTGAGCTATCATTTCCGTAATCCGACGATTATTTCGTGAAAAAATCAATCGATGTAAAAAGTTAGAATTCTTAATTTTTGTTAAGAATCACACAGCTTTAGTTGCTATGTATTAGATTAGTCATATATTTGGTCATATAATTATCATACTAATTGACGGTATGAATTTTTTTTGGGCTTACAAAAATCTTAATATAAGGGCACCATTTGTTCCTTTACATTGTATGACTCATGAAAATTTAAAAATCTAAACATGCAGTGTGAATGGTGAACCAGCGCTTGTCCAAAGTAAAGCGAGCTCCTGTAGCAGATTTAACAAATAGGAGGTTCAAACCAGTATACTACGGGTCAGGTCAACCAAAACGCCTTTTGTCCACCGGTCTCTAATCTTATTGTAGTTTATATGATCGCATTATGTGCTTCTTATACTCGCACTCTATATCTCAATTAATTAGTAGTTTTTACTTCTTTTTTTTAATACAAGCTTAGTTGAAATTTTATATCTTCATTTTGCATGTTATAGGCTAAGAAGAGGCAGAGAAGAACCGGCCGCACTTGTGACCGACTTGTCACTGAACCATCGTTTTGGCCAATTAGAGAAACTTGAGCCACAATCTACTATGAATATCATGTTCTCATCGTGTATTGTCGATTCTACCGCAACGCGCGGGTTCTCCACTATAACTTACAAAACATAATTTAGTTTAGCAACTGGAAATTCTACAAGTTCTTTTACATGTGATCATCATTTAACAACTTAGTTTTATAATTTTATGATTATGATAGGATATATACTTATTTTACTTCAGATGATGAGGGGAAATATATTGTTGAGTTAAATAATTGGTGTGATCCAAAAAATTTATGGGTAATAGGCCCATTTGGCTATTCATCCATGGCGTGTCTTCTTATGCGTATGGGTTTCGAAAGTATTCTTATACAGAGATCTCATTATGAATTAAAAATGAATTAGTTTTATATGAAAACTTTGAATACGTATAGATGTGAAGTTGGGATACTTAGATAACCGTACTAAAAAGTTGTGGTGGAGAAGGAAGAGGATACTTTAGAGGTTCAAAGTGTTATTTATGTACGTATACATTAAATTTTCCTAGCCCGGGAAGTTCCCGGGTGATAGCCTAGTCTTTAATATATTTTAAAAGTGGTTGTGAGTGGAGAAGAGAGAAAAGTAATAATAAATGTATAAAAAAAATATTATTTAGTGAGAAAATATAGTGTTTTTAGTGTAATTTAGGGTGAAAATATGATGAAATGGATGTGAATGCTCTTAGCCACATGGCATAATTTTAGGTTTCCAAAATGTTGATGTGGACTCCTCTTAATCTAGAGAATTCAGAAGTGAGCGGCAATTTTTTTTTTCTCGTATTTTCCTTTCACGCGGCTTCTCAGGCACGCTTTTCATCCGTATCATTCAAAAACCCTAATTATCATATAGTTGATTCTTTGGCGATTTCATACATCTACGATTGTCTTATACACAGATTATTCGAAAACACTTAATCTTTAGCAGTGGCGATTCTCATCAAAGAGATTATTCGAAAACCCTAAATTGTAACCATTGGAACTGAATCCAGGTATGCTTATTGTTTTGGAATAATGGATTTTAATAATCGTAACTATTAGCCGTTGGCCTGCAACGGTCCCAACTTAAAAATTAACCAGTGGTGGTCCCACCGTAAACCAATGGACCTTTACTAAACCGAAAAAGATAAGAGGATAAAAGAAATTAAGGTTCTTTTTTAGTAAAAGTTGATTAGTTTACAATATGTGAAAATGTGATACCACCACTAGTTAGGCTGTGTTTGGCTAAGCTTTTCAAAACGACTTATGACTTTTTGGAAAAGTAAATAAGTCATAATGGAATGACTTATTTACTTTTTCCCTCAGATACACTCTCAAACCCAAACATCATTTGACTTTTCAAAAAGTAAATAAGTCATAAGTTGGCTAAAATAAACACTCTCAAACACCCATTTATTTTTTAAGTTACCGTTGTCCAATGACTAATAGTTTGGATTATTAAAATCCATTATTCCTATTGTTTTTTGCATCAATATTCAAGCTTTTAATCTTACAATCCTATGAAACTTGTGATGTTGGTTACTCTCATTCCTTTCAGCCGTCCATTGAGAAACCCTAAAATCTTCAGAAAAGTTTGAAGCTTGAGAGATAACCCAACATGTCAACCATCTGAAACTTGAGAGAGAGAGAGGCCATGGAAACAACTGGTGGTTGGAGCCACCCAATTAGAGCATCGGCCACAGCGGCGATGGCTAGGTTTCTTCCACTACAATTATGTGGGGGTAAACTAGACCAGCCTCATAACAATCAAATCAAGCAATGCCGTTTAACGAGCTCTCAATGGAGCCGAGTATCAGCTTCTTTAAAGCTCTTCAGGTTTGATTTCGGTTTTAGGTTAATTTGATATGTGTTTGATTATCGTGTGGCTATTATTCGTTAGAACGCCCTTTAATTTAAATGATACATATTGTTGGCTTCTCTATTGTTTCATGATGTATCTAATTTTTTGGTGGGAAAGTGGTTTGTTTTTATTTCTTTAGGGTTCTTAATCTTTCTTTGTAAATATGAGAACATGAACACATGAATATGTATTTGGAGTCTATTCAATATCAGAATCATTCAATTGTAATATTACATTACAATACAAACAATTGAAGTTATTTGTTTCGTGGCTGCAATATCATTAGGATCATTTAACCATGTTTGGTGGAATATCTATCTGGCCCTTAGTAAGTATTGTTGTATATCATGTAATGTGTGAGATTGTGAAGAGAATGAAGATGTGAACATGTATTCTGTTCAGTTAATTCAAGAATGGCTAAAGATGGGACTAAAAAGGAGAACATGTGAAAAATATATGAAAATTGATAATTTTAATGGAGAATGGACCATACAGAAGCATGTGCTGCTATTTAATATATATTCGTAAGGAGGGCGGAAGTAGACAAAAATTGCTTTTGAGGAAAAGAGGTTTGAATAATATAATCTATTATTCATGGTTTAAGTTTTTTTTTATTTAAAGTTTCGAGAACATTGTTTTCTTCAGCAATCTAGCGAGACGCAATACACGGGTTTGCTTAATACACAAATACGCAGCACCGCCTGCCACAAATACCAGAATCATGGATTAGCAAACGTGGGCTCGCCGGTAATGTGGCTACTAGTTCCTCGGCTATGGTAGTATGTAGGGTCGGTAGGGTCATAAAGAAATAAAAATCCTTTTATTCTAAATTATATCATTTGTAATATAATTTACATGACCCGTTTGACTCATACACCGTTTTTAGAGTTGCCCAAATCAACCCACAAAGTAAGGGAAACTCACCCAAATTGACCCGCTTCTTATAGGTTGGGTCAATTATGGGATACATTATATTAATCGAGAACATTCTAAGCTATTTGCTAAGACTGTGGGGTGTGGGCTTGGGTTTGGGGCGTGGGTTGCCCTTCAACGCCAGCTTTCCCAGCGTTGGCCTAGGCGTCGCCCCTCTGGTGTGGGTTATCCGCGTGGCGTGGGGCGGGGGGCAGGGTGAGCTGGCTGGCTTTTGTTGGCTGGTCCAATATGGCTGGCTTTGATTGGCTACTTTTGGTTGGCCACACCAAGCTAGCCACGCCACACCACGCCCCTCCACACCCCACTTCTTTTGGGTTGGCCTGGTGGAGCCCACCTCCGCCACGTGGCCCAAGCCCCCCCACACCCCGCGGTCTAAGCTATTTGTAAGATCCCAAAGCACATGATGGATTCACTAGTCCGTGCTCTTACTATTCGCATGTTTATAAATAGCTTTAGAAATTTTGTGAAACACTCTGTATCGGGATATTAATTATGTTTGATTTCCATCCACAAGCGCAGGAAACTGTTCTTCTTCAACAAGCATATGCGTGGCATTAATTTTGAAGCTTGGAGTAAAAGGCACTTTGATTTTTCCTTTGATATACGTCTTTACAAGTTGAATATTATAAAAATATCTGGGTACAACTATGTGAACCGAAGATTTGGCTGAAGAGTAGACGATATTTGATGCAATTATTGCGTTAAAGGCATGAAGGTTAGTAATTTTTTTCACTAAAATGTTCAATTATTTGCACAATTCTCTGGTAATTGAACACGTCGATGATGATGTGGTAGTTCCTACAGCAGGTGCACTTGGTATGGGTGACCAATGATCTGCTCAAATTCCAGATGCTCGGTGGGCTGGCGACATGGCACCACCATTGCTCAAGGTGCAAGTGGTTGAAGGTTAGACGCAACGAGATGAGAATACATAGATGTGGCAGAATACATAGTTATTAAAGCGAGCGCCCAGGCGCGCCTAGGCGCAAATAAAGCCCCGAGCCCAATAAATCGCCGTGAGTGCGCCTCGCGCCTTTAATCTTCTTAGTTCATAATCTTCTGTATAGTTATTAAAGCGAGCGCCCATGCGCAGGTAAAGTCCCGGGCCCAACAAATCGCCTTGATGGCGCCTTGCGCCTTTAATAACTATCGCAGAATATCGTTCTTAGTTCGGCCATACTTCAAAAAAATCCCCAAACTTGAAGCTTGAAAGAAAAACCAAAATTCGAAACTGGTTTGGCTCTATGCGGATGTCGTAGTTTCAATTGTAAGTTCGATGTCTATGGATTACTGAATTCGATTGATTCTGATTAGTTTGACGGGTTGGGTGATACTTTGCTGACTCAAAATAAATACATGACTGGTATCTGCAAGTCAAACGGGTCGAGTCTTTTACATTTCATAAATTGTTATTGTATTAGATGTATGCTTACGAACTATATATTTTAGCGTAAATATCACATTAACTTCTTCTAAATAAAATGATTTAAGACAAGATAAGCATTTACATAAACATAAGTGACTTTGACCTGATGAAACCTGCTCGACCTATTTGAATCATTTATCTTTAACTACGTTAAAGCATTGACCATTTTACTAATTTCTTTTATATCACATTTACACATTCTTTAAACCGATCTCTCACAATTTATATAAAAAATTGTAGATGAGAAGCGGTTTTGGTAACCGGTGGGCCAGGCCACACTATACTATGGACGGCATATTTATGATGGTTATGAGTACGCGATGACGCCACTCAATGACCCAAGTATGTTTGCTGCAGCTTATGGAGCTTATCCAATGTATGACATTCATTAACAAGTCAACTTATTCAGGTGTAGGCTTTCCCTTAAAAATAGTTTAATCGCCAAGTCTTAGCTGGATAGAATCAACTTTAAAGCTACATCATTTACCAGCATGGTCAAGCAGGGGATTCTCTTTAGGCTTTAGTACCAGCCTTCTTAATACCTCACCAGCTAATTGGCTCGATTCAAGGGAGATGGTAAGCCATTGAGGACGTGTATGTGATGCATAACTTCTAAAAACTCTTTAAATCATCGCACAGATTTAACTACGCTACAGGGCATGAAAATTACCAGTAGTTAGTGGGTTGAGCTGGAAAACGGGTTCCGGTGGAAATGGGTTATATTTTGGTACGGCTAAGAACTGGCCAGGTTGGGTTAGCTCACTAACCTTTTTTTCTATTTTTTATAAAAATAACTAATGCGTTATTATGATTACTTAAACAATGCTATTACAATTATAATTATAATCTAACTCTTTTAATAGAGATATTAAGGCGTGTGTGTCCATTGAATATAGACTTTGAGCAACCTTCAATCCCTTTAAGCCGTTCCCCACTTAGCTAAACTTTATAATTTGACACTTTACCCGAGATAAAACACAACTAGATTGGCTTGTGATACATTGTTACAGGTCTAGAGGTGTACAATTGGTTTTTTTCTTTACACTTGTAAACCGCTTTTTTTTTAAACAGGTTCCAGTTTTTAATACATAAAGCCATAAACCGATCCTAAGCGGTTTGATTTATTTGAAAACTGATTTTTTTTAAACCGGTTTTTTAATTGATAAAAAACCGGTTATAAACTGAAAAAAAACGGGTCTGCAGAAAAAAAACCTCGCTGGCAGTTTCGTCGAAAAAAACCGGTTTGCAGAAATAAACCTGTAGAAAAAAAACGGTCTGCGGAATTTGTTTAAAACGCTGCACTATTTCATCGAAAAAAACTACATTTTGTTGGGCATTTTTCAGTCGAAAAAACATGCAGTTTTGGGGGGGTTTTAGTCGCAAAAAGTTGCAGAGTTTTGGGCAGTTTTTACACGAAAAAAATGCTGAGTTTTGGGCAGTTTTTAGTCAAAAAAACATGCAGTTTTTGGGGTGTTTAGTCGCAAAAATATGCAAAGTTTTGGGCAGTTTTTAGTCGGAAAAACATGCAGTTTTGGACAGTTTTTTGTCCGAGTTTTTTGACCGAAAAAACGGCATTTTTTTGTTTTTTATGTCAAAAAAAGCAGCCATTTTGGTGTTTTTTGTTGAAAAAACTGCATAACTTTTTAAAACAAGAACGATAAACATAAACTTCGATTCATTTATAACACGCTAATATATGATGGTGATGCCCTTTTAAATAGATAACCCCAATCATGAGTCATAGGGTGAGTTTGATGGAACTTTAATATTGAACACGCAAACTTTAATGTTCGTTTTTAAACATTATAACTATCTTTTGCTACATTTGCAGAGGGTTCAAAACTTGCATCTGGCAGCGTTAACGGATCAGTTTCATTAGATAAGGTGCCGGTTCCAAGTGCATCGGGGCTGGCTTCGAACTTGAGGAGATAAATGGTCTTATGAGAATGAGAAAGGCTTCTTTTTGTATTTTGGAAAGTGATGATTGACATTAGGTTCTAGATCCTACAGGCAAGTTTTTGGTTAGTAGCATAAAACATCACCCCAGTTCTATTAATTCAGTGCAGCAAGATTACAAGTTTGTTTGGAATAATTGGGTTCCAAAAAAGTTTATGTGTTGGCTTGGAGGGCAGAAAAGGAGAAGTTACCAACTAAAGTGGCATTGGATTGTAGAATGCAGCCTAATCTATGTGTATTTTGTAGCAAAGCCGGAGAAACAAGTGCACATATTTTTGTTTCGTGCCTGTTAGCTCACTCGGTTTGGCACCTTATTGCACAACGGTGTAAAACTACTCCGCTGCTGCCTTTGGACTTCAAGATTTGCTTGGTCTTCAAATCTCTGTCAATGGGTCGAATAAAAAAAGAAAGGCTTTCCATGCGAACATTTTCTGATCTATGTGGGGCATTTGGAAAATGAGAAACGCAAGTCGCCTCCCTCTCTGCCCAAGGCAATTGAAGGCGTTCAAGCTCTTGGTCTTTTTTTTTTTTTTTTTTGACTCAGAACCCCCTCCCCCTCGAAGAAGCTAGCTATAACCTGGTAAGATTGGAGATCCTTTACTGGTATTATGAGATTCATTTTATTTGGTGTGGTGTAATTTTTGTTGTTTTTCTTGGCCCATTTGGTGCTATGTATCCGTGGCTATACTATTTGGTGTGGGTACCCGTGAGTGGTTTAGGGTTTGATTTCTAGAATGAGTGTTGGTTGGGTGATGAGTCATTATGAGTCAAGTTTCCGACTTCGTTTAGCACAGAGTTGGTCAAGAATGTATTTTTCTCAGGTTGGGTTTCGGTAATAAATGAGACGTTGATCTGAATTTTCAATGGGTGAGGCAGCCCAAAAGTTTAATGAGCAGGTTGAACTTGATCGTTTGATGTGAGAGTTGTTGGCAATAGTGATTGGGCAACGGGAAGACCGGATGTTGATGGAATTTGGATCCAGAGGGGATGTTTTCTGTCAGAAGTCTAAAGCGATGTATGGAGAAGCACTCTTTCAGCTCTTGGTAACAACTTTGTCTGGAACAAATGGGCTTCTCTAAAGGTTAACTTTCTGGCTTGGAGAGTGTCTTTAAACCGTATACCCACCGCAACAAGCTAGATAGGAGAAATGTATTTTTGAAGTCTACCACATGTAAAATTTTGATGAAAGTGAAGAAACGACTCACCACCTGGTAGTTTTTTGCCAATTTGCGCAGCTGGTCTGGGGGTTTGTTACTCGGTTGTGATTGACAATCTGGTCGCTGAGTTTTTTGTGGTTGAGTTGAACCAAGCATAAGTCAATCACTTGGGAAAGCTGGTGTAATTTCGACGTAGGGGTGACTTTTGTGTAACTTTGTAATTTGTTTTTTTGGTGTATATATGTAACCCGAGTTAACGTTCTATTAACCGGAATGGTTCGTTTGGTGGAATAAAACTTCTTTTTGGTCGTTAAAAAAGCATCTTTGGATTTATAGAATTCTATGTTTGATATCATTGGTTGGACTTTAAAATTAGGGATGTCTTTTAACTTTAAAATCGTTGAAATAGAATATAAAATTAAATAGAGTTTAAAATTCGGCAAAAAATGAGATTTAGTTAGAATTCCTTTCCTTTAGAGATTTGGACCATGCCTACATGAATTACAAACATCTTAAAACCCATTTAATCTGTTACGTGAATTACAAACATGTTAAACCCCATTTATATAAGTAATGTGGATTTGCTATGTTTTTGTATGTTAAAGTGGATGACACCTTTAGGCTGGCTTCTCATGAAAATATATGGTATTATGCGCTCTTTGCCTTGACTGTGAATTCTAGGGATGACAAAAATACTCGAGCCCGACAGGTATACGAGAAGCATTCCGTGTATGCGGTATGAGATTAGAAAAACAGTTTTCGTGGATAAGGGACCGATATGAGATTAGATGATACTTGACCCGATTACCCGAAATTATATACATGTTTTATGTTTACTCGAACCTTATACCCAAAACATAAACCCAAAAACTTTAAACTTTTTTTCTTGTCTTCCTTTAACTATTGTTAACTGATATGTCAATATAGTAGCTTCATACTTGAAAATTAAATTATTTTTGGAACAACCTGTTATCACTAATGGTCAGTTGTATGTCGCTTTATCAAGAGTAAAAACCAGAGATGGAGTCAAACTACTGATATTAGACAAGGACGGCAAACCCAGATGAAACAACAGGTTGTTATCTATGTTTCCAAGTGAAGAAAGAGAATATCTTAGCTCTGACGGTCTTTGCCCGACTGAAGACGCTAATTCTACACAACAAAGAATATACTCTCCGGATGTGCTCAACGGTCTCAAAATATCAGGCTTACCAAATCATAGATTAGCGCTTAAAGTTGGTGTTCCAGTATTGCTATTACGAAACATTGACCAACGGAATGGTTTGTGCAACGGTACAAGGCTACAAGTAAGAAAACTGTACAACCGTGTAATAGAAGTGGAGATAATATCTGGAGCAAATATTGGCAGTCGCACATATACACCTAGAATTAATTTGATCCCATCTGATAAAAAGATTCCTTTTGTTTTTCAAAGTAGACAATTTCCATTGGCCGTATGTTCGCAAAGACAATCAACAAAAGTTAAGGGCAGTCACCTTCTAGAGTTGATTTGTACTTGAAACAACCCGTCTTCTCTCATTGTCAATTGTATGTTGCTTTATCAAGGGTAAAAACACGAGATGGAGTCAAACTACTAATACTTGAAAACAACGGCAAACCTACAGATAAAAAAACTCAGATTTGCAGAATCTTGATAATACAGCGAAGAGTTAACCACGAGACCGTGTCCAGAAGCCACGGGGGCGTGTGGGGCCCTCTGCTGACAGCTGCAATTAATGAAGGAAGAGAAGAAGCAGGCCACGGGCCGTGCCCAATGGACACGGGGCCGTGGCCGGGGTACTGTTCTAACTATAAATAGGGGTGCTTGGTTCATTTCAAAGGCATCCATTGGCAAACCACTTCTCTCTCACTTTGCCACCACTCCACCACCACTACAACACCAACACCCACCACCATCATACATCTTTCATATTTAGAGTGTGTAGTAGTCTCGGGATCTAAGATTGATCGTAAGAGTTCTTGTCAAACAAAGGCCATGCTTGGCTAATCTCTTACATCACTTGGTGAAGACAAATCTCTTATGTATTACTTTTGATTTTTAATCTTTTGACACTTTTTAATTGGGTATGTATTAATGACTTTAATAACTAGTTTCTTATGTTTAAAGTGAATTTTCTTAACCATTTCTTCATGATGTCATTGATTTTCTCATTCGTGTCTTTACAGTCTATATAAAGCGTGTTAACTACTTGGAAGGGGGTTAGAAGGGTGGTTTGGTAAAGTTCTTGTCTCGTTCAGTGTATAGATCCTGCGAGGACTTGGTTCAAGTTTACTAGGACCTCCTTCAATTTGGATGGCGGTGGTGCAAATAGCTTGAACCCCTCATATGTAAACTACTATTAAAACATTAAACCGGCCTCTTGGGATTGTATCCCTACTGACTCAAACCACTTGGCTGAGTGTAACGTCACATTCAAAAGAAGGGCCTACTACTTTTCGCATTAATAACTTACTTACTTGTCTTTCAATATTCTGGCATCTTGGGATTGTATCCCTGCTGACTCAAACCACTTGGCCAAGGGTAACGTCACCTTCAAAAGAGGGGCCTACTGCTATAACTATGATAATCTCTTAAAAAGTCCGAAAGTGCGAAAATCATCAAAGGGTACATAAAAGAGGAGTTGGATCCAAGTGATTCTATCTTGTCTATTTGTATTTTCATTTTTCATGTTTATTTTCATATCTCAAAACTTTTATCAAAAATTTTGATCGATTAGACGTTGACGCTAAACCGGTATTAGAAGATCTCATGTCCTTGGACGACCTCGGTATCTTACCAACACTATACTACGCTCACGATGGGTGCACTTGCCCCGGTGTGTGTTTAGTGTTAGTTTAATATCGTGTTTTATAAATTTAAAACTTGACAATGCGTAAAACGGACTTAAAATATTAATAAAATCATATCACGCTCGACACGCACCAAGTTTTTGGCGCCGTTGCCGGGGAAACAAGGATTTTAAGAAAGTTTAAAATTAGTGGCCTAATTATTTATTAACAATTTTTCTATTTTTAGGATTTTTTTTAGTTTTCAGCAAATTCTACACTTTCTGCACACTTTAGCACGGGCCGTACCCGGTCAGACACGGGGCCGTGCCCATCTTCGTTACTGACAGTTTGTTTTTTTGTTACAAAAGAGGGACCATGGGCCGTGAAGGTGCACCACGGGGCCGTGTCCATCCCCCCAGTAACTGGGATCCAAAAAAATAAAACTATGACTATGCCATGGGCCATGACCTGTGACCACGGGCCGTGGTAAACTATCTGACCAACAGTTCTTTTTGTTTTAATCACCTGACTCAGGTCTCAACTGCAGGGCCCGAAATCTCTACGTAGTGTATGAGCTCCTGTTCCGGTAAAGACATAAAAGAACCTCTAGACGAACCCAAACACATTCTAAGAAAGAGACTAAAAGCCAAAAATCAAGAGAAAGCTTCGGGATAACAAACTCCAATGGTGGATCAACGTACTCTAATGGATTACTTACGGCCCATGGTCGGTAATCTCGGAGCCGCCACCAATCCGCCAAATGTCGATGCTAACAACTTCGAACTCCGGCCACATTTGATACAAATGCTCCAAAATTCCGCCACGTTCCACCGCCTACTAGACGAAGATCCCCATTTACATATTACCAACTTTTTGGAAATATTTGATACTTTCCGGATCAATGGACCATCAAATGACGCCATCCGACTCCGCATATCCCATTCTCACTAAAGGACCGAGCAAAGGCTTGGCAAAACACCCTCCCAAATGGATCGGTAAACACTTGGGATGAACTTGCCCAAAAATTTCTATATAAATATTTCCCGCCCTTTAAAACCGCTAAATTAACGACTTAATAAACACTTATTCGCAAGAGGACGGGTAATCTTTATATGAAACTTGGGAAATGTTCAAGAAGCTATTGAGAAAATTCCCCCATCATGGTCTAGAGGTGTGGCAACAAGTATCCACTTTCTATAATGGTTTGTTGCCACACACAAGACAAACACTTGACTCAAGCTCCGGGGGTCTTCTAGGTAATAGACGCCCAACTGAAATCTATAATCAAGTTGAGGAAATTGCTCAAAACAATCTTCAATGGCACACCCCCCAAGGTTCAAAATCCATTGCCCCGGGTGCCCACAAAGTAGACGAAAACACCTCCTTACAAGCCCAAATCGAGGCTTTATCATCAAGAATAAAAAAACTAGAAATATCAAAAACTGTCTCGATTATGGCTTGTGAAGGGTGTGGTGGGCCACACGAAAATTGGAGTTGCATGAAAGAAATGGAAAATCAAACGGAATTGGTAAACTACATAGACAATCGACCTAGACCATCCCCCCCCCCAATAGGAACCTACAACCAAGGATGGCGGAATCATCCTAACCTTGGTTGGAGGGAACCGGGAAATAGTAGTAACCAACAAAATCAAAATCAAAGACCTAACTTTCAACAACCACCAAGAAGCGAGTCACAAAATTTCACTCAGCAACAAGGGGGCCGAGAGAGGCTTGAAGATCTCATCACTAGCCTCATCTCCGAAACGGACAAAAGGTACTCGGATCGGTTCCTACAAACAGAATCCAACATTAGAAACCAACGGGCTAGTCTTCAAAACATTGAAAAACAAATAAGCTAACTAGCCCAATTTTTTCCGAAAGACCACAAGGCGCATTACCTAGCAATACCAAAACCAACCCAAAGGCACAAGTAAACTTCATAACATTAAGAAACCATAAAGTAGGTCCTGAGGAAACACCACTATCCCTTAACCACAACACTCCACCCGCACAAATCACAACTTCACCTCCAACCCATCAAGACACAACCACCCCACAGAACCCCGAACCTACCAAAAATCCCACGGTACCTTACCCCGGTCGTTTACTTCGCCAAAAGACCGATGAGCAATTCCCCAAATTCATAAACCTACTAAAAAAACTGCATATCATTCTTCCATTTGTCGAAGTCCTTACTCAAATGCCAAAATACTCGAAATCCATGAGAGATTTCCTCACCCACAAAAGGAAGATTGAAACATTGAAACAAGTTAACTTAAGTGAAAAATGATCAGCGGTACTCCTTAACAAACTTCCCCAAAAGAAATTCGACCCCGGAAGCTTCACTATCCCTTGCTCCATTGGAGGATCGCCCATACGAAATGCATTAGCATCAATCTTATGCCTGCATCAATGTTTGGCCGACTTGGGCTAGGAAAGCCAAGCCCTACAAAAATGAGCATACAAATCGTCGATAGATCGGTTAAATACCCCCAAGGTGTCATCGAAAATCTCTTAGTAAAAGTCGGAGAGTTTGTGTTTCCGGCAGACTTTGTCACACTTGACATGGAAGAAGACACAGAAGTCCCCTCATTCAAGGAAGACCATTCCTGGCCACCGCTCGTAGCCATGGTAGATATGAGTGACGGAAAATTAACGTTGAGGGTAGGAGACAAAGAGATGAAGTTCGAGGTGGGGAAGAGAGTAGAGGATGATCTGGTTACATGAATGTCATAGACTCAAGCTTGGATAATCCGCTGGTGCAACATGGGATGTGAGACATCCCGCTCGGGTAACATATGATTGGCTTTGGGTCTAGCCAAGGACCCTTATAAACGTGGCGCACCACGGAGGCATTCCGCGGAACTATCCTTAGTATTAATTTAGTTTAACATTCATGTTTTCTAGTCTAGTTTTGCATTTCAGGAATAAATCACGCACGCAAAAAGATGAAAATTGCCAAAGGGACGTAAAAACCGCACCCCATGCACGTAAACAATACCTTTCGACAACTTTTCCAACATTTCAGCATGTGCAGCACGGGGCCGTGCCCAACCCAACACCCCATGCCCGGAGTTCTGAATAAAAAGATCTGGTCAGGTAACTGACCACGGGTCGTGCCCTTGGACACGCCCCGTGGTCAACCTTCTGTTAAATTTTCTTACTGGCACTTTGACCACGGGGCTATGCCCGGACAACACGGGCCCGTGGTCAGATGTCCAGTAACATAAAATCTTGCTTTTAACCCGCTTTTACACATTCGAATCAACCGAAAAACCTATTTTTGGACACATTGAGGATAATGTGTAATTTAAGTGTGTGTGTGTGTGGGGGGGGGGGTAGCTAAAACCTTGAATCTTGCAAATCCTAAAAACAAGCCTTACACAAAACTCGCATTGGAACCGCTAATCAACCCAAATCTTTTCAAAATATTTTCATTTTTTTACTTGTCTTGGTTTAATTTGGGAATAACAAGTTCTAAAAAGTTATGTTTTTATAAATTTACAATTGATAGCGTCGTGATAAAAAACCGATTAAGAAAATTATAAAAAAAGGGCATGACAAATCATTTTAAATTTTGATTAGATATACATGTCTACACTATAAACCAATTCCCACAACAAGTGAGTTTTGAGCCTTTACTGAGCATACATACATATATCTCTAAAGTAAATGCTCATTTTTTGGTTTCTTGTGTGAATAGCCGCTTGGTTCTTATGACTCTAGAACTTGCCAAGACGATACATTCCTGGTCCTTACCGACTTAAACCCAAGTAAGTAAATGATGGAGGAATTAGGACTAACCCAATTTTATTCAAAACCATTATTTTTCATCTTTTTACTCCCCTACCAAAATCCCCTAGTTAACCCCTTTGAGCCTAAACCTTTTCGTTTCAAAACCCGCAAAATATTTGCCCACTACCCACCAAAGACCTTTTCCATTCAAACCCATTTGTTTTAGTAAAAAGCTCGTTCGCCCGCAAAACTTGTGACATAAAAAAACATAGTTCTTGCAATAACCAAACAAGTACTCTAAAAATCTTGTTTGGAAATTCGTTATTCTAAATAAAAGTCACTTACGACAACCGATGCTTTTTACGCCTTTCGCCATTTTACTAACTTCTAACCTAAAACCACCTACCCTTAGCCCAAGCCTAACCCTTTTCAAAGTCCTCTTGATATTTACAAAGGTTTCTAGTTAAAAAGGAGGGGGTTTGATCGTTTGGCAAGCATATGGTAGAAGTAAGTTCCATGCCGAAATCGAGTGTTATCAGTAAAATACATCTTTGCGAGTGTTGAGTGATCTCTTGTGAGGTATGTAGACTTGTATATAACTAAATATAATTTAAAAAAGGCATGTTATGCCTAAATAAGTAATTTTTCTTAAAAAAATTGTTCTAATAAATCATGACGAATAGGATTGTAAACAAAATAAAAACACAGTTAAAATACGGATCTTGGATTCCCGACACTCAAGATAAGAGACAAAACTTCTTCTACGTATTTCATTTGGGTGTGTAAGCCACATTTTAGAGTTTTGTTTGAGGACAAGTAAAGATTCAAGTGTGAGGATATTTGATGTGTACGAAATGCAACATATAAATAACATCAAATGAGGCGTAAAACCAACCCTTTTTCAGTACTAATGGTGGAAAAAGCACGTTTCTTTGTTCCATTTGAATTTACAGGACCAAATGCACTTAAAAGAACAAAAGAAGCAAATAAGCAGCCAAACCAACATAAATACAGGAAGAAGGAATAACGTGACCGACCCCTCAACAGCACCCCAATAAGATAAAAACAAGAAAACAAAAGCTGACCACAGGGCCGTACCCAGCCAGGCATGGGCCATGGTCAGACCACACACCAAAATACAAGACATGCAGAAGCTTCTACGCCCACCACGGGGCCGTGTCCAGAAGCCACGAGGCGTGTGGGGCACTCTGCTGACAGCTGTAATTAATGAAGGAAGAGAAGAAGCAGGCCACGGGCCGTGCCCAATGGACACGGGGCCGTGGCCGGGGTACTGTTCTAACTATAAATAGGGGTGCTTGGTTCATTTCAAAGGCACCCTTGGCAAACCACTTCTCTCTCACTTTGCCACCACTCCACCACCACTACAACACCAACACCCACCACCATCATCCATCTTTCATCTTTAGAGTGTGTAGTAGTCTCGGGATCTAAGATTAATCGTAAGAGTTCTTGTCAAACAAAGGCCATGCTTGGCTAATCTCTTACATCACTTGGTGAAGACAAATCTCTTATGTATTACTTTTGATTTTTAATCTTTTGGCATTTTTTAATTGGGTGTGTATTAATGACTTTAATAACTAGTTTCTTATGTTGAAAGTGAATTTTCTTAACCATTTCTTCATGATGTCATTGATTTGCTCATTCGTGTCTTTACAATCTATATAAAGCGCATTAACTACTTGGAAGGGGGTTAGAAGGCTGGTTTGGTAAAGTTCTTGTCTCGTTCAGTGTATAGATCCTGCGAGGACTTGGTTCAAGCTTACTAGGACCTCCTTCAATGCCTATGGTATTGGATGGCGGGGGTGCGAATAGCTTGAACCCCTCATATGTAAACTACTATTACATTAAACCGGCCTTTTGGGATTGTATCCCTGCTGACTCAAAACACTTGGCCGAGGGTAACATCACCTTCAAAAGAGGGGCCTACCACTTTCGCATTAATAACTTACTTAATTGTCTTTCAATATTCCGGCCTCTTGGGATTGTATCCCTGCTGACTCAAACCACTTGGCCGAGGGTAACGTCATCGTCAAAAAAGGGGCCTACTACTATAACTATGATAATCTCTTAAAAAGTCCGAAAGTGCGTAAATCATCTAAGGGTACCTAAAAGAGGAGTTGGATCCAAGTGATTCTATCTTGTCTATTTGTATTTTATTTTATTTATCTTTTCATTTTCATGTTTATTTTCATATCTCAAAACTTTTATAAAAAAATTGGATCGATTAGACATTGACGCTAAACCGGTATTAGAAGATCTTGTGTCCATGGACGACCTTGATATCTTACCAACACTATACTACGCTCATGATGGGTGCACTTGCCCTAGTGTGTGTTTAGTGTTAGTTTAATATCGTGTTTTAGAAATTTAAAAGTTGACAATGCGTAAAGCGGACTTAAAATATTAATAAAATCATATCACGTTCGACACGCACCAATGCATTAGAAGTTTCTTCATCGTCTTCTTGAACAGTGAATTTAGTTCTCTTGGATCTGGTTGGTAATTTTTGTGTTTTTGGTGGTGATTATTGAGGTGATGAGGTTGGTTTTCTCTTCAACACATCTTTGGGGACTTTGAAGGAGGTGTTTGGATAGTTGTAGCCTCTGTTGTCACTTTTGAAGTGTGTAACACCCCAGAAATTTGTGTCCAACTATGTGATGACGCGTCTCCAACTAATTCCAACTATGTGGAAGGAGAGGGACCAAATACGCCTAAATGGGAAAAATGTAAAAGTCCAAGGATTAAAACTACAAAAATGCCAAAATTCCATCTCTGTAGGTCCCTTACGGACCGTAAGCGGTTCAAAACCAGTAAGGCAATTTAAACTCCCCTTACGGAACGTAACCCGCCTCTTACGGTCGTAAGAGGTGCCCAAAGGCAGCAGAATCACAGCTGTCATTCCCAGCTGCGTTCTAAGCCACTTGGTCCTGGAAATGCCACCATTTCATCCCCTTGTGACACCTATCAAGCCACTAATCAGCTTCTACTCATCTGTGATTACACTTGACATAATTTTGGAGCTTCATTGGAGTTTGGCATAAAGAGATGTTCATGTGCTCATTTCTAACTCACACCTTCAATTCACTCTAAATCTGTTCTTGGGAGCATTCTTAGAGTTTGAGAGCAGCTCTCAATCCTTCTTAGGAGTCCTTTAGTCTAGAGTACTTCTCCTTTGCTCAATTTCAATTAATTAGTTAAAATTCAATTGCAAGTCAAACATTTTGACTTTTCGTTTGACTTTCAGTTTTGACCATTATGGTGAGGTCAAAGTTCAATCCAAACTTTCTACGTGATTTAATATTGTTGGTATGATTCCTCTGTAATACCCTCCGATAATCATATTAAGTAAGTGAAATGATGGGTCAAGCATGCTTACTTTAAAATTCAAAATGCAACGGTTTATGTAAATTGCATAAATGAACTCTTAAGCTTATAACTCACTTCTTTTAACATTAAAACATAATGTATAACGACAATATAATTGTAATTCCGTACAACTTAACAACTTAATTATATATTTAATTGCGTTCGTTACAACTTAATTTAATGCATGATTAGGTCTTATAAAGTCTAGCAATCGTAGGACATGGTTAATTATGCTAAACAATATCGATACATTCGCCGCGCTGCGAGAAAACTACAAACTATGTCCTAATATGTTGGCAAAGTACTGAAAACACTATCCACCTGAACACACTATTCATGCCAGCTATTTCTGAAAATTGTCTGAACGAGCAACGAATGGCAAGAAAGCATTCTAAAGTTGAAATACAAATAAAAATCCCTAATTAGGGATACTAAATACAAAAACACTTTAACTTTCTGGAAAATACGTTTTCGTTAAAATTTGTCCGAACCGCGCTAAAATATAATAAAATAGATTATCCGCAACATTAAAAATTCAGCATTTTTAATGTCTGTAGAACTTGTAAATAATATTTTATATCCCAAATAAGCTTAGGGATATCAATGGGATACCCGAAACATAAACTCCCAGTGTTACGCCACAACTTTTATACATTACCCAAATTCGAGCCACTAGGCGAACAAGTTATATTCCTACCATCCAATTTCCTAAACTAAAAACTAGCGAACTAGTTAGCCATATTTTTTTGTCATAGATGCCTTGAATAAACACTATAGCGTCGATGGTAAATTAAAACCAACGCTCCCGGTACTATATTACAACTTTCATATCTTACCCGATATCAAACCGACGAGCGAACTAGTGGTATTTTTACCATCCAAAACCAATACCCACTAAACTAGTGAGCTAGTTAACCATTATTTGGGCATCTAGAATATAATTATGACACTCATCGTACAAGAATCCTTTACATTTCCTAAACTACCAACACTTACAATTTATAATGTACAAGTAAACATTTGTAAAAAAATATAAAACCTCATACCCCCTCCCCCTTTACGGTTTTGGTGGGCCCCAAGAGCACCCCATTTAGTCAATGCAAAATGGCAAGAAGTATGGAGCTTGAAGACTTGTGGTAATTTCAAAAATCATTCCAAATCTTATAAGATCACATCCTTACTTCACTTCCATTATTACACCAACTTCATCACCTCACACCTTCTCTTTCCTTCCTCCATTCTCGGCAGCCCCCAAGCCCCCCTAAACACTCCTTTTTAATTTATTAGCTCACCATTATAAGCTTATTTACTCCAATTCAAGACCACTCAAGGAAGCTGCTAACATGGAGGACACTTAGGGCTTCATTTGGAGCTTAATCTCTTTTTAATCTTCATCTTAAAGCACTTGCAAAGTTGTAGGATCTATCCCACTCATTTTAAGTTTATTATACTATGTAGTCTAGTATTATATATGTTGATCATCTTGAACAAAACAATAATCAAAGATTAAACCCTAACCCCACCATAAAAGTCTACTACATAAGATGAATAATGTGTTGATTATGCTATTATTTGTTAGATGATGCTCATATTAATGATGATTATATTAAAGTAGTTTGTTTAAGTATATGATCTTGCATGATTAAGAACAAAAATGATGATTTAAACATTGTGATGTTTAAATCTAGACAAGATCATCCATCTTAAAAATGGTGGCTTTTATGAAGATTAAAAACCATGATTTTCACTAAGAATATCTTAAAAAATAATTTAAACAAGTTGTTTAAATGAATGAATAAGATAAGAATCATAAGAAATAAGTTGGTTTTTAATGATCTTGTGAAATAACATGAAAGTGGCATCATATATATATTTTTTTAAAGTGTAGCTACAAAATATATAAAATTCATGGAGCATGAAGATGTTTATGTGTAAGTTTATTCATGCAAAGTTGATGGGTTGAAACTTGATTTGGATTGATGGTGATTAAGGATTTTAAACATGCTTAAAATACGTTTCCAAAACGTGGGAAACGCCATAGTTTAGGGGAAACTATGGCGAAATTTTCTAAAATCTTAATCGCGATTAAACTGAAATTAACAGGGGGATTAGCATGGTTAATCGTGATTAGTAACCTTAATTGCAATTAACGACCTTAATCATGATTAGAAAAACCCTAATGACAAGGGTTAAGTCTTAACTATCCAAGATTTTATTTAAACACTAAAAGGTATTTTTATTAAATAAACATGGGGAAAATTACAAGCATATCAATAAATATAATTTTTGGAGAAATTTATATATACGATTTAAATACTTTAGTTGGTGTATAAACAAACCAAACACATAAATACCTTTCAAAAAAACAATACATGAATACTTGAAAATACACCAAATACATATACATGAACTACACGTATATCACAACCACGAACGAACGACCAAACAAAGGATAAGCGGGCGAACGGACATCGGACGACTTAACTTACCACCATATGAACTAACATGAGAATATATATATATATATATATATATATATATATATATATATATATTTGAACCGACACAAAATATATAATAAACGCTCTATAGAATGAAGCGTATCGTCATCGGTAATGGCCACCTTAGCGTCTCGACATGGAGCGTGCACACACCACGGATGACATATGGTTACTTATCACACGAAAACACACATATTTGGCACTACGACAAAACTCTTAAAAATAATATATATTTATAGACACGAGAAGTAAAAATATATGTTAGCACTTATAAAAATCCGGAAAGTATAAGGTAAATATCTCTAAGTGTATATAAACACGCAAGTATACAAGTATAATAATACGTATAAATACACTCAAAATACACTTGTGTGATTGTAAGAATACTTGGATTTGTAATGGGTTAGTAAAAGCCCACTTATACAATAAGTGGGCTAGACCCATTAACATCATATAATACATTGGGCTAGCCCACTTACATAACCTAATTTGGCTGGGCCCATTCATACATAATTCATTTGGGCTGGGCCCATTTATACAAAGACAATAAAATATGCTCAAGACACAAAAACTCTCATGGGCTAGGCCCACTTACGATCGTGTGAGGCACGAAGACTCACGAAGGGCGAGGCCCGTTCATACACATGTCGAATACGATATATATATATATATATATACATGAAAGTATATATATATTATAATGAAAACACGAAACAAATGCCAACATATTTAAAAATACACAAGGGATCCAATATACATAACTTATACAATAACGTTCAAGATGAGCAACGTGTACTCAAAGTAACATAAACCCAAGTGTCTAATGAGTTAGAGCACTTGTAGGTTATTACGCACCTTTGGATACCGTCTTCGCTAGCACACGTTTACGGACGCAAATCAGTGAGTTCATGTCCCCCTTTTCTCTTAAATGTTTTCGGTTTTTCAACTCTCAGGGGGAAATACATGTTTCGATGGTATGGTTTAGCTATGGAACGAAATATTAGATCATGTGCGAATAGGACCGTTCTTAAGCATCATTAATCTTTTATAAGACCTTTGGAAAAAGAGTGGTAGATCTATCAGGTGTAGGCGAGCCCCACTCATGGGTCTTTGTGTGGCCGCATGTAGTGCTTTTGTTGTCCCAGCCAGGTGGACTGGATTTGAAATCGTCAAGGGTTGAGTGCTTCCTATGTCGTCACAAATATAATGTCCTTGCAAAACATAAGTGATCTTCAAGTTCATTGACGCTTTACATACCACATTTTCAAGTAACGATAACTCAAATGTTTTTAAGATCATTTGGTGTATACTTAAAACACATGAACTCGCCAACTTTTGTTGATGTTTTCAAACTTACATGTATTTCAGGAAACTAAGTGGATCTTGGCATGGTCGGTTACAAGCTTTCAAGATTATCAAGAAGTAGATGTCATCCATATTTTGAAGGGTTTGGTCCATATATTCCGTCCTCGAATGAAATATAGGATGCAAAGCCTTGATGTTTAAAAACTATATTTTGAACAAGTCTTTTGTAAAATGTTATAACTTATGCCATCTTTCGTTGTTAAATACTTATGACTTGTAATATCTTAATCCTTTCAGTGGATGAACATCGTATTTGTTTAATCATATAGTTGTTTACTTATATTGTATGCGATGAAAACTAATGTAACGTCCTGCTTTCCCGTGCTTTCTTTATTTAGAAACGTGTCTTGTAATTCTATTTTTTGGAAGCTTGTAATTCTCGTAAACATCTTTAACCGCATTGTTGTAAAACCGAGACTGATCATAATGAAATCGAGATTCTTAATATTCATTCATTATAATATTGTGCGTGATTGGAAACATTTGTGACCCGTGAAACTCGCTAATCGTTAAAATTCGTTGTGAAAATACAATTACCTATTCATTTATTAAGTTAATTAATTTAAATTAATTAATTAAATCAATTAATTAAATTAGTTAATGAAATTAATTAATTTACTTTTACAAAAATTAAAATGCTATTTTTGTAGATATATTAACATGTAGGAATTAAAAGTTAATATATATACATCTTTCCTTAAATAAGTCCAAGGTTCAAAGGGTAATTATTGAATTCTGAACTACAGGGGCCTTTCTTGCCATGTTTGAAACTGAATTAATAAGTTTTTCTTTAAAAAAAAAAGAAAGCAACAAAACCGGGATCCACGGGAGTCGAACCTGGGATCCCCTGTTCAACATGCATGCGCCTTAACCACTCCGCCACACACCAAAATCTGAAAGAAACCCGGACAACAAAGACTTTATGCTTTGTTGCCGGTCGATGCTGGTCGCGAACAGGGGGGGGGGGCAGCAGCGGGTTTGGGCGGGATTTGGGTTTGTTTTTTGAGTTTTTATTAACTTTTAGCACTTAATAACCCACCTAAACTCACCTAACAACTAACCTAAACTCCTCCCACCCACCTCTAATCCAAGTATTATTCCACTTTCACAACTCTCAAATCTCACCAAAATCACTCTCAAATCATCTCAAGAACTTGCAACATCAGAATTTTCGGGTAGATTCACCCTCTTGCACAAAAGTGAGTATAACTTGCTCGCTTCTTAACGGAATCACTTGATTCTTCTTTCTAAATACTTGGATAATCTTTAGGGTTGAATCCAAGGGTTCTCCATGGAGAATCCAGTCGTAGAAATGCCCCTAAAGTGTCCCAAAACTTTCTGTTTGTTTTTAAAACTTTTCAAAACTTATTAATCTTCATCCAACTTGAGTTAAACTCATCTCAAACCTATGTCCGAATGCTTACAACACTACTTGTGGTTGGTTAGGCTTAAAAACAAGGTTGAGACATTAAATATAGAGGATTTATCCTCACAAGAATTCTATTTTCGTAGAGCTTCAAGCTCACAAGTGATGCAAGTTCATGAACTTGTTCATGTGTGTCTACCTTGGTTAGCTTTGGCTATCCTAAACTTTGAGACCATATATGTGTTGATGATTTTCATCATTATCCTAAGTAGTTTGCTAGTTCTAAAGTGTCACAACCATGTCTAGCCGTTGACGTGTGTCAAAGTGTGCTCACCGGGTTGTATTTCACTTGGCTACTTGGTATCATGGTGACACCCTTACATTCTTGTATTTTACATTCTTGTTCATAGTATTGTTCTAGAACCCTCCTTTTTACCTATGGTAACTTGTGTAGTGGTGAACATCATACAAGGTTCCAAAGTGGATGGTTACACCTCCCACCTCATACTTGACTTACATGACACTAAGAGGTACCAAAGTGGATGGTTCATCCTCCCACCTCCTACATGATTATATAACTATATATGTATATATGGACTATAATATAACCCTTAAAACCAAACCCTTGATAATGACTAAATAAGCATCTATCAAGTTAATAAGTTTATCACTTATGTGTATAGTTCCTTGTCACGATTCTAATAGGTCTTGAACCTATGAAACCACATACAATCCTTATGGATATTATAGTGTCAAAGACAAGTGCTAATAAATTAGTGACTATTTCCGTATCATATACTTTGTCACATTTTGAATCTTGAATCCGAATACCCCGTCGTCGTCCCCAAAATACTCATACGCCTTCGTTTTCCTCTTGTAGGATAACTCGGCGTTCATCCCATCAACAACTACCTTCACGGACTTGTCAAGTTAGAAGACTTAGCAAAACCGTGAGTACACTCGACCCACTTTTCGTTTATCACTTTTTTGGTGTAACAGGTTTACCATATACAAAATCACCAAACTTAAACTTTATGAAATGCACGAAATAATCCAATATTCATGAATGCTTGATACGTTTACTCGTTGCTTATATTTTGGACGATTCTTATGTAACACCATAGTCATTAGCTTATCTTAAGCCTTCATTTGACATGTATAACGCTATAGGAAGTAACGCATCCCCCTCCTCATGAAATCTAGAGGCCATGTTTAAATATCGTGTTTGCGTTAAGGGTTTGACTAGAAGTATTACATGCCTTGTATATTGCTCTTGTATGAATCATAGTTTCCATGAGGAGTATTTTAAACTTTATTCGTATACGTATGCTATGCTTAAACTTGTGGACTCGCCTTTGCTTTTGCATTGAAATTTATTTTAAACATGTTACAGGTTGATGAAGATGATGCTATGAAATTGAAGTAGCGTTGAGACTAGATACACACGTAGACGTTAGGTTTATTATTGTTGTATCAAATTTTTTCAAATGTCATTATGTTATTTGAATTTTCCTTGTATTGAAATGACAATTTATTTATAAAATGAAATATGGATTAAAGTAATTATTGTCACCATTAGTATTATGTGCAATGAGCAATCTGAATCACTTAGCGCCACGCCCCGATGATTCCACCATCGGTTGGGGTGTGACAGATTGGTATAAGAGCCATAACTATAGGGAATTAGGTAGAATTGCCATGTTCGACTTAGTCTATAGTTTAAGTGTCCCATTTTGACCCTTCTTATATCATGCTTAAAACTTTATTCTTCCTCATTGCTTCTTCCTTATCTTTTGGTCTTAAAATTTACATGTCTTTTCTAAGACATTTTACATAATACACTTGAAGACTTGAAGACACTCATGATGCAAACGAGGTGATTTGCACCAAGATAGGTCCAATGACTTACAATTTTTGGTGAAATCCCTTGTTCCGCATATTCGATTTTTCATGAAGTTATACCATTAAGTTAGGAGTGATATCCACATCTTGATGGAAACTTCCATTTCATACTCTAGTGTTCTTACAAACGAGTCGGAATATGCTCCTCGTTTGGTAAGAAACAACCACACTTAGGGTACAAAATCGTCAAGTTAGGGGTGAAACCCGCACCTTGTCGATTAAGTCCCATTTCTCGATTTTCAATCTCGCCAAAGTCTCGAATTTTCGATCGATTAGGGACATGTAGTAACTGGAAGGGTAAAATGCCGTTAATCGCTTCTCGACGAGAGCGTTTTACCTATTAGGCCAAAGCATGTTCCCTAACTTGAAAGATCTTACGAATCACTTTGGAATAGTCGACGTTTCTCTACCCGAAACAATCCCATGTTTTATTGAGCCAATCTTGTATGTTATCTCAAATTTTATGTGATTTTATACTTGTTACCTTATTCGTTTCAAACCATTACACGACTCGCACGCTTATCGCAATAAAAAACAATACTAATCCCCGTGAACACACTAAACTTATGCTCCTTATTCGCATTCATACGTGATTATACATGCTATACTTGATACATTCATGCAAACTTTGTGAACCATGCTTGATGAACCCATGCAATCTCATGTGAACCATGCTTGACCTTATACATGCTTATACATGCAAAAACCTGTTTTCATTTTATTATGATCAAGTCTCATGCTTTTTCCTTGTTTACAATCCGCTAGATGCCTCCTTACCGTACCTCGTTGAACCGCCCCAAGAAGTCGTATTCCAAGAAAGGGCCCAACAACGAGGACTCGATATCAAAACAAGATCTAGTGGGTCTAATTTCGGAGCAAATGGCCAGGAAAATGGCTAAGATTATACCCGACATCGTTAGCCAAATTCAAACCATACACACCGAAACCCCCAAATCCTCCGCCGACTCTAAAACCAAAACCCCAAAACGTCTTACCAATTCAAGCATTTCATGGCTTGTAAACCAGTTGAGTTCATTGGCGTGGACGGTGCCACCGCCATAATGAATTGGTTCGATGCTATGGAACTTACCTTTCTTCAGGGAGGGTGCCCTGATGAGCTCCGAACCCTAAACGCCACAGGGGTCTTTCGCAAGAGAGCCCTCGAGTGGTGGACCACCGAAAGGAACAAGCGTGGTAACGAAGCAGCCCACGCACTACCTTGGGACGAGCTTAAGCAGCTCATGAAGGATCAATTTCTGTCCTCCCCACGTGACCCAGAAGCTCGAAAATGAATTCTGGAATCTCACCTAACAGGGGAGCGACGCTGAAGGATTGGTCGCGCGCTTCAAACAACTTAGTATCATATGCCCTGGACAGGTTGATACCATTCCCAAAGCGATTGCTAAGCTCATTCGCTGCCTCTCGCCTGTGATCATGAACCATGTAGCCGCCGCACGCCCCAAAACCATCGAAGAAGCCTATAGCGCTATCATAGAGCTTAACCACAATTGCATCCTTCAAGGGGCATACGACAAGGTTCCTACGAAGCATGCGCACTAACCCATCACCGATACCACCACCACTACCGAATCTCCTTCCTCCCAAACAAAGAAAAACAAAAACCAGAACAAGAAGCGGAACGCTTCTGTTCAAAATAATGCGGTCATCACGCCGCAAATCCTCAACCTTTCCAAACCGTTGTAGCCATCACCCCTGCTACCACCGATCAACCCAAGCGTGGCTACACTAGGGCCTCATCCCTAGTGTGCTAACTGCTCCTACCACCATCCCGTTGGCATGCCATGTCGCAAGTGTGCCCAATGTCAAAGGTTAGGACATTTTGCTAATCGTTGCCGAAACTTTCCTCCACCCCAAAACCAGCAAGCCCAAGCCATCATGCAAAATCCTAACCCTAACCCGAACCAAGCTCAGCCGCAACGCCAAAATGCTCCTGTGCAAGCGTGTTTCAAATTGGCGATTTAAATCATCTCGCCAATGTTTGCCCTCTTCTCAACCAACCCCGCCAACAACAGCAGCAGCCCGAGCCTGCTAAAGGACGAGCTTTCATGCTTACCGCCGCTCAAGCCCAAAGCTCTAACGACGTCATTAATGGTACGTTCCTTATGGACCATATTTATGCTACATGTCTATTTGATACTGGTGCCGATAGAAGCTTTGTGTCCCTAGAATTTGAACCCTTACTTAAGTGCGAACGAACTAAAATGCCTCATCCTTTCGCTGTTGAAGTCACTAATGGTAAGACTATCTCCGTTGATTCTATACTTTCTGGTTGCTCCCTAATCCTAAACGAGCATAATTTCTCCATCAATCTCATTCCCATGCAAATGGGTAGTTTTGATATCATAGTAGGCATGGATTGGCTTAAGCAAGTTTGTGCCGAAGTTGTTTGTTCCGAAAAATTCATCCGTCTTCCTCTTCCTCAAGGTGATTCTCTACACGTCTATGGCGAGAAACCTTCTAAAGGTCTCAAGCTAATGTCGTGCATCAAAGCGAACAAGTACTTGCGTAAGGAGTACTTTGCCTTTCTCGCCCATGTTGTGAAAAAGAAAGACATGTTCCTGTCGTTTGCGAATTTCCTTCCGTTTTTCCTGAGGATCTTCCTGGTCCTCCGCCTCCTCGAGCCATCGATTTTCGTATTGATCTTATTCCTGGCGCAACTCCCATTGCGAAGGCTCCCTATCGATTAGCACCCTCGAAGATGCAAGAACTATCGAGCCAGCTTCAAGAACTTCTTGATAAAGGCTTTATACGCCCTAGTACTTCTCCTTGGGGCGCTCCAGCCCTTTTCGTTAAAAAGAAAGATGGATCTTTCCGCATGTGTATTGACTATCATGAGCTCAAAAAACTTACAGTCAAAAACCGCTATCCACTTCCTCGTATTGACAATCTCTTCGATCAATTGCAAGGCACGAAGTGCTTTACAAAGATTGATCTCCGTTCTGGCTATCATCAACTTCGAGTTTCCGAGGCAAATGTACCCAAAACTGCTTTTCGCACACGTTATGGACACTACGATTCGTGGTCATGCCTTTTGGTTTGACCAACGCGCCTGCAGTGTTTATGGATCTCATGAACCGCGTGTGTAAGCCTTTTCTCGATCATTTCGTCATTGTATTCATCGACGATATCCTAATCTACTCCAAGACGAAAGAAGAGCATAGACGGCATTTGCGTTTCACTCTTCAGCTTTTGCAAACCGAACGTCTTTATGCCAAATTCTCCAAGTGTGAATTTTGGCTAAAAGAGGTTCAATTCTTAGGTCACACCGTCAATGAACTCGGTATTCATGTTGACCCTGCAAAGATAGGAGCCGTGAAGAATTGGATTGCACCTAAGTCCCCCTCTGAAATTCGTCCATTTCTTGGCCTAGCTGGGTATTATCACCGTTTGATCTCGAACTTCTCAAAGATTGCCGTTCTCGTTGACTTAAAAAGATAAACCTTTTGTTTGGGGTCCCGGACAAGAGGAATATTTCCAAATGCTCAAGGACATGCTTTGTAATACTCTTATCCTCGCTCTCCCTGACGGGAACGACGATTTCGTTGTGTATTGCGATGCCTCTAACCAGGGTCTTGGTTGTGTTCTCATGCAACGAGAAAAAGTAATCGCTTACGCGTCGAGATAACTCAAAATTCATGAGAAAAACTATACTACTCACGACCTTGAACTTGGTGCAGTTGTTTTTGTATTAAAGATTTGGCGGCACTACCTTTATGGTACAAAGTGTACGGTCTTCACCGACCATAAGAGCCTCCAACATATCTTTGATCAAAAGGAACTCAACATGCATCAACCTCGTTGGGTAGAATTGTTAAACGACTACGACTGTGATATTCGCTACCACCCTGGTAAAGCGAATGTCGTGGCCGCTGCACTTAGTTGTAAGACGCATGTTAAGAGTGTTCGTTGCTACCAAATCGTGGGAAAACTCAACGAGTTGATTCGACAAGCACAATTTACCATCATTAACGAGGGTAACCTCGATAGCGAATTGGATTGTGGAGTCGGAAACCTACTCTAAGCTAAGCCTAATGGTATTCTTTACTACCATAGTCGCATTTGGATTCCCGATCGTCTCAATCTTCGGACTACGTTGATGGACGAAGCTCACAAATCCCGATACTCCGTTCATCCTGGAGCTGATAAGATGTACCATGATTTGCGCGCATCTTATTGGTGGCTTGGAATGAAACGTGATATCGCTCTTTACGTCTCCAAATGCCTTACGTGTTCCAAAGTCAAGGCAGAACATCAACGTCCCTCTGGCTTGCTCGAACAACCAGAAATTCCTGTCTGGAAATGGGAGAGCATAGCCATGAATTTCATCATGAAATTGCCTCATAGTTCGTCAGGTCATGACAGTATTTGGGTCATTATTGATCGATTGACCAAATCCACGCATTTCCTCGCTATTCGTGAAAATTACAAAGTCAAGAAATTGGCTCGTATCTACACGGATGAAATCATTAGTCTTCATGGAACTCCTCTTGATATTATCTCTGATCGCGACGCTCGTTTCACCTCTCGCCTTTGGCAAACTTTTCAATCCGCCCCTAGCACTCAGCTTAATCTTAGCACCGCTTTTCATCCTCAGTCTGATGGTCAAATCGAGCGTACTATCCAAACCTTGGAGAATACGCTTTGGTCATGCGTAATCGATTTTGGCGGCAATTGGGATTCGCACTTACCCTTGGTTGAATACTCGTACAACAATAGTTATCACGCTAGTATTCAAATGGCTCCATTTGAAGCATTGTATGGTCGCAAGTGTCGTTCGCCTATTTGTTGGCACGAGATTGGATACGTACAAATCACCGGTCCCGAGCTAATACAAGAGACAACGGACAAGATCTTACAAATACGTGATAATCTCCTCAAAGCACGGAGCCGACAAAAGAGCTATGCTGACAAAAGACGCAAGCCCTTGGAGTTTAATGTATGTGATAATGTACTTCTCAAGGTATCCCCTTGAAAGGATGTTGTTCGATTTGGTAAGAAGGCAAACTCGCTCCTCGTTATGTAGCTCCTTCAAAATTAACGAAAGGATTGCAAGTAGCGTATCGACTGATTCTACCTTGTGGGATGAACCTACAAAAGAACTGATGATAGATAGCCAAAACAGGTATCTCTGATGATCCAGATAAACAGAGTTTAGATTCACTCCTTCCACAGACTAGATTCCAAACCACTGATAGTTCTAACAACTGCCCTATGCAAAGCTCTGCTAGTTATAAAGTCGTTGATTACACCAAACCACGATGGTCAAATGTATGCTTTAGGTCAAAGGTCTGCTGAATCAAAGGTCATGATCATCCTTTGAGAAACATCTGCCAACATCTTCATCAGAGATTATGTCTATCAGCGGTTGGGTCAATCATGCTTTACAAACAGTGTTTAGGTTTGCATAGTTAGAGATTGTTAATATTGTTAGATGTCATTTTTCAAGATGATGTCAGCATAAACTAACAGTGGTTAGGTTAGTACCATAAATGACAGTACCTGTACTATTCTATTTAGCATTTTCACATTTTCACTTTTTTACATTATTTTCTATGTAAGCTCGTCTGGGGAGTTATTGATTCGTAATGTAAGTTATCTGTTAATCAATTCTAATCGTTTGATAATGAAAACATGTTATGATGAAAACTATTCTCTCACTGATTGTGTTATAAAGTTTTAACTTGTTCTTCCTGATAAATTCCTTTATGATTTTATTATTCAGGTATCAAATTTTGTTAAAACAATACATATCAATTCAAACTCAGATCTTAACAATTGGTATCAGAGCTTTGGTCAGTCAAATTGATCTAATCGTCAATTTGACCTAAAAAGATCAGCAACGATTTCATGATATTGCGCTACTCTTAATTGTCAAAAACAGAGTCGAGATTGTGTAGAAATTCACGATTCATGTGTTTAATTGATTATGTTCGAGTCTAATGTTGATTTTGGGGTTATTTGATATAGAGGATACATATCAGTTTCTATGAATAAATCTGAATGAAACTTTTAAATCATAAATTCTTCAAAAGAAACTGCTGGAAGTTTATCAGATTAATTGAATTTACTTATCACGAAATTTTATACAATTTTGTAGTAAAAATTTCTTGTTCATAATAAGGTATGTATTGTCCTTCAGAATTTTGTTGAAGATAATACACCATGATTTTTCTTGTTTTTGATAGACAAAACTTAATACCTGTCCGAAGTAGAACCCATTTTTAGTAAGGGAAGAAACTTCTTGTGATAGTGAATCAAGAGGACTCTGGATGATAACCAGTTCAAATCAGATTCAAGTGTCCTTGAAAACCTTTCCTAACAGACATAATAGTTGTACCATACGAGATATTCAACCTCTGCCAGAGCCTGTAAAGTGTTTGTACACAAGGACGAGCATGTAAATGAAGCTTTGACTAAAAAGGATTAAAATCTTATGTCATTGAAAATCTCAGAAAGACATCTGAAATGGTCTGTTAAAACTAACCTTGCAAACTATCAAAATTTTTATCAAAACACATTGACATCAGACATCACTATGTGAGGGATTGCTATGAAAAGGTCTGATTTCTTTACAACATGTCCATACCAAGGATCAACTAGCGGGTGTGTTGACAAAAACACTTGATGCTTCCACATTTGACAGTTTGATATCTAGGATTGGAATGCAAAAACATGGATTAAAACCATTTTTCTTGTGATAGTGTGTAAATAGCAACAAAATGTTTTTAGAAAATCAAAAAATTCATCCTTATAAATAGTTTAAAATTGAATTGTTCAATAAATCTCTAAAGTCTGTTCAAAGCTCTGATAGCACAAAAACACTGTGCTTTAGAAAAATTCTATCCACTGAGGTGGAACCTCTGATAGTGTTAACATTTGGTCACAACCACTGATAGTTTACTCTGTCAGTGGTTAGCCAAACAATGTCTTCCATTGTTAATCAGAGGTTACACGTGGACAGATGTTATTCGACAGTTGTTGCATCAGATGCCACGTCATCATCACTTTTGAAAACTCTATAAAACCCAATTTCAACAGAGTTCTTCACTTTTTACTGTGCCATTTCAAAATCTCTGAACAAATATTTCCTCTGAAAATCATGGCACCCAAAGCAAAATCAACACAAGAACCTCCGAAACACACTCTTAACATCAAAACCCACACAACTATCTCTGTACTTTTGAGAGGACAAAGAAGAATACAGAATTTCATGAAATTATTGATATATTGTCTTCCTCAAAGTACAAGACTCTGTTAACATGTAACGCACCGATCTATCAGAACGCCCTTCGAGATTTCTGGGCAAATGTGAAATTGAAAGTCTGAATAAAAAAACCTTGGGCAATCACGTCAAAAGTGGGAGGAATCTTGGTTCCAATAACCCCACAAACCATCTCAGAGGTTTTTCAGATAAACGACCTAGAAGGTAAAACTACCTTCCCCAAAAGTGAGTATCAAATTGTTTTGAAAAACAAAGGGTATACCAGAGACTTATCAAAATTGACCATGAAAAAGGGAAAATTCCCACCTCCTATGAAATTTTTGTTTCATACCCTGCTCACATGTGTTTCAAATAAGACAACTGGGTTTGATGAAATACCATTGAAAATTAAATACTTAGGGTATGCCATTTTTAGTAAGGGAAGAAACTTCTTGTGATAGTGAATCAAGAGGACTCTGGATGATAACCAGTTCAAATCAGATTCAAGTGTCCTTGAAAACCTGTTCCTAACAGACATAATAGTTGTACCATACGAGATATTCAACCTCTGCCAGAGCCTGTAAAGTGTTTGTACACAAGGACGAGCATGTAAATGAAGCTTTGACTAAAAAGGATTAAAATCTTATGTCATTGAAAATCTCAGAAAGACATCTGAAATGGTCTGTTAAAACTAACCTTGCAAACTATCAAATTTTTATCAAAACACATTGACATCAGACATCACTATGTGAGGGATTGCTATGAAAAGGTCTGATTTCTTTACAACATGTCCATACCAAGGATCAACTAGCAGGTGTGTTGACAAAACACTTGATGCTTCCACATTTGACAGTTTGATATCTAGGATTGGAATGCTAAACATGGATTAAAACCATTTTTCTTGTGATAGTGTGTAAATAGCAACAAAATGTTTTTAGAAAATCAAAAAATTCATCCTTATAAATAGTTTAAAATTGAATTGTTCAATAAATCTCTAAAGTCTGTTCAAAGCTCTGATAGCACAAAAACACTGTGCTTTAGAAAAATTCTATCCACTGAGGTGGAACCTCTGATAGTGTTAACATTTGGTCACAACCACTGATAGTTTACTCTGTCAGTGGTTAGCCAAACAACTGTCTTCCATTGTTAATCAGAGGTTACACGTGGACAGATGTTATTCGACAGTTGTTGCATCAGATGCCACGTCATCATCACTTTTGAAAACTCTATAAAACCCAATTTCAACAGAGTTCTTCACTTTTACTGTGCCATTTCAAAATCTCTGAACAAATATTTCCTCTGAAAATCATGGCACCCAAAGCAAAATCAACACAAGAACCTCCGAAACACACTCTTAACATCAAAAACCACACAACTATCTCTGTACTTTTGAGAGGACAAAGAAGAATACAGAATTTCATGAAATTATTGATTATTGTCTTCCTCAAAGTACAAGACTTGTTAACATGTAACGCACCGATCTATCAGAACGCCCTTCGAGATTTCTGGGCAAATGCTGAAATTGAAAGTCTGAATCAAAAACCTTGGGCAATCACATCAAAAGTGGGAGGAATCTTGGTTCCAATAACCCCACAAACCATCTCAAGGTTTTCAGATAAACGACCTAGAAGGTAAAACTACCTTCCCCAAAAGTGAGTATCAAATTGTTTTGAAAAACAAAGGGTATACCAGAGACTTATCAAAATTGACCATGAAAAAGGGAAAATTCCCACCTCCTATGAAATTTTTGTTTCATACCCTGCTCACATGTGTTTCAAATAAGACAACTGGGTTTGATGAAATACCATTGAAAATTCAATACTTAGGGTATGCCATTTTTAGTAAGGGAAGAAACTTCTTGTGATAGTGAATCAAGAGGACTCTGGATGATAACCAGTTCAAATCAGATTCAAGTGTCCTTGAAAACCTATTCCTAACAGACATAATAGTTGTACCATACGAGATATTCAACCTCTGCCAGAGCCTGTAAAGTGTTTGTACACAAGGACGAGCATGTAAATGAAGCTTTGACTAAAAAGGATTAAAATCTTATGTCATTGAAAATCTCAGAAAGACATCTGAAATGGTCTGTTAAAACTAACCTTGCAAACTATCAAAATTTTTATCAAAACACATTGACATCAGACATCACTATGTGAGGGATTGCTATGAAAAGGTCTGATTTCTTTACAACATGTCCATACCAAGGATCAACTAGCAGGTGTGTTGACAAAACACTTGATGCTTCCACATTTGACAGTTTGATATCTAGGATTGGAATGCTAAACATGGATTAAAACCATTTTTCTTGTGATCAGTGTGTAAATAGCAACAAAATGTTTTTAGAAAATCAAAAAATTCATCCTTATAAATAGTTTAAAATTGAATTGTTCAATAAATCTCTAAAGTCTGTTCAAAGCTCTGATAGCACAAAAACACTGTGCTTTAGAAAATCTATCCACTGATGGTGGAACCTCTGATAGTGTTAACATTTGGTCACAACCACTGATAGTTTACTCTGTCAGTGGTTAGCCAAACAACTGTCTTCCATTGTTAATCAGAGGTTACACGTGGACAGATGTTATTCGACAGTTGTTGCATCAGATGCCACGTCATCATCACTTTTGAAAACTCTATAAAACCCAATTTCAACAGAGTTCTTCACTTTTACTGTGCCATTTCAAAATCTCTGAACAAATATTTCCTCTGAAAATCATGGCACCCAAAGCAAAATCAACACAAGAACCTCCGAAACACACTCTTAACATCAAAAACCACACAACTATCTCTGTACTTTTGAGAGGACAAAGAAGAATACAGAATTTCATGAAATTATTGATATATTGTCTTCCTCAAAGTACAAGACTCTGTTAACATGTAACGCACCGATCTATCAGAACGCCCTTCGAGATTTCTGGGCAAATGCTGAAATTGAAAGTCTGAATCAAAAACCTTGGGCAATCACGTCAAAAGTGGGAGGAATCTTGGTTCCAATAACCCCACAAACCATCTCAGAGGTTTTTCAGATAAACGACCTAGAAGGTAAAACTACCTTCCCCAAAAGTGAGTATCAAATTGTTTTGAAAAACAAAGGGTATACCAGAGACTTATCAAAATTGACCATGAAAAAGGGAAAATTCCCACCTCCTATGAAATTTTTGTTTCATACCCTGCTCACATGTGTTTCAAATAAGACAACTGGGTTTGATGAAATACCATTGAAAATTCAAAAACTTAGGGTATGCCATTTTTAGTAAGGGAAGAAACTTCTTGTGATAGTGAATCAAGAGGACTCTGGATGATAACCAGTTCAAATCAGATTCAAGTGTCCTTGAAAACCTGTTCCTAACAGACATAATAGTTGTACCATACGAGATATTCAACCTCTGCCAGAGCCTGTAAAGTGTTTGTACACAAGGACGAGCATGTAAATGAAGCTTTGACTAAAAAGGATTAAAATCTATGTCATTGAAAATCTCAGAAAGACATCTGAAATGGTCTGTTAAAACTAACCTTGCAAACTATCAAAATTTTTATCAAAAACACATTGACATCAGACATCACTATTGAGGGATTGCTATGAAAAGGTCTGATTTCTTTACAACATGTCCATACCATAGGATCAACTAGCAGGTGTGTTGACAAAACACTTGATGCTTCCACATTTGACAGTTTGATATCTAGGATTGGAATGCTAAACATGGATTAAAACCATTTTCTTGTGATCAGTGTGTAAATAGCAACAAATGTTTTTAGAAAATCAAAAAATTCATCCTTATAAATAGTTTAAAATTGAATTGTTCAATAAATCTCTAAAGTCTGTTCAAAGCTCTGATAGCACAAAAACACTGTGCTTTAGAAAAATCTATCCACTGATGTGGAACCTCTGATAGTGTTAACATTTGGTCACAACCACTGATAGTTTACTCTGTCAGTGGTTAGCCAAACAACTGTCTTCCATTGTTAATCAGAGGTTACACGTGGACAGATGTTATTCGACAGTTGTTGCATCAGATGCCACGTCATCATCACTTTTGAAAACTCTATAAAACCCAATTTCAACAGAGTTCTTCACTTTTACTGTGCCATTTCAAAATCTCTGAACAAATATTTCCTCTGAAAATCATGGCACCCAAAGCAAAATCAACACAAGAACCTCCGAAACACACTCTTAACATAAAAAACCACACAACTATCTCTGTACTTTTGAGAGGACAAAGAAGAATACAGAATTTCATGAAATTATTGATATATTGTCTTCCTCAAAGTACAAGACTCTGTTAACATGTAACGCACCGATCTATCAGAACGCCCTTCGAGATTTCTGGGCAAATGCTGAAATTGAAAGTCTGAATCAAAAACCTTGGGCAATCACATCAAAAGTGGGAGGAATCATGGTTCCAATAACCCCACAAACCATCTCATAGGTTTTTCAGATAAACGACCTAGAAGGTAAAACTACCTTCCCCAAAAGTGAGTATCAAATTGTTTTGAAAAACAAAGGGTATACCAGAGACTTATCAAAATTGACCATGAAAAAGGGAAAATTCCCACCTCCTATGAAATTTTTGTTTCATACCCTGCTCAAATGTGTTTCAAATAAGACAACTGGGTTTGATGAAATACCATTGAAAATTCAATAACTTATGTATAGCCATTTTTAGTAAGGGAAGAAACTTCTTGAGATAGTGAAATCAAGAGGACTCTGGATGATAACCAGTTTCAAATCAGATTCAAGTGTCCTTGAAAACCCGTTCCTAACAGACATAATAGTTGTACCATCCGAGATATTCAACCTTGCAGAGCCTGAAAAGTGTTTGTACACAAGGACGAGCATGTAAATGAAGCTTTGACTAAAAAGGATTAAAATCTCATGTCATGAAAATCTCAGTAAAACATCTGAAATGGTCTGTTAAAACTAAACCTTGCAAACTATCAAAAATTTTATCCAAAACACATTGACATCAGACAATCAACTATTATGAGGGATTTGCTATGAAAAGGTCTGATTTCTTTCAACATGTCCCATACCAAGGATCACTAGCAGGTGTGTTGACAAAAGCACTTGATGCTTCCACATTTGACAGTTTGATATCTAGGATTGGAATGCTAAACATGGATTAAAACCATTTTTCTTGTGATCAGTGTGTAAATAGCAACAAAATGTTTTTAGAAAATCAAAAAATTCATCCTTATAAATAGTTTAAAATTGAATTGTTCAATAAATCTCTAAAGTCTGTTCAAAGCTCTGATAGCACAAAAACACTGTGCTTTAGAAAAATCTATCCACTGATGTGGAACCTCTGATAGTGTTAACATTTGGTCACAACCACTGATAGTTTACTCTGTCAGTGGTTAGCCAAACAACTGTCTTCCATTGTTAATCAGAGGTTACACGTGGACAGATGTTATTCGACAGTTGTTGCATCAGATGCCATGTCATCATCACTTTTGAAAACTCTATAAAACCCAATTTCAACAGAGTTCTTCACTTTTACTGTGCCATTTCAAAATCTCTGAACAAATATTTCCTCTGAAAATCATGGCACCCAAAGCAAAATCAACACAAGAACCTCCGAAACACACTCTTAACATCAAAAATCCACACAACTATCTCTGTACTTTTGAGAGGACAAAGAAGAATACAGAATTTCATGAAATTATTGACATATTGTCTTCCTCAAAGTACAAGACTCTGTTAACATGTAACGCACCGATCTATCAGAACGCCCTTCGAGATTTCTGGGCAAATGCTGAAATTGAAAGTCTGAATCAAAACCTTGGGCAATCACGTCAAAAGTGGGAGGAATCTTGGTTCTAATAACCCCACAAACTATCTCAGAGGTTTTTCAGATAAACGACCTAGAAGGTAAAACTACCTTCCCCAAAAGTGAGTATCAAATTGTTTTGAAAAACAAAGGGTATACAGGAGACTTATCAAAATTGACCATGAAAAAGGGAAAATTCCCACCTCCTATGAAATTTTTGTTTCATACCCTGCTCACATGTGTTTCAAATAAGACAACTGGGTTTGATGAAATATCATTGAAAATTCATACTTAGGGTATGCCATTTTGTCTAAATTTGATTACAATTACTCCCAAGTATTATTTAATGATTTGGTAACAAACCTAGAAAATATGAAAAACAAAAGGGAAAATGCTTTTATGCTATTCCCTAGATTTCTAAGTTATTATTTAAAACAAAAAATACAAAAGAAAGTGCACATGTTCTTGTTCAAGGTGTGTCTTTCCAAATAAATAGTCTATCATCTGAAACATATACTCGCCTTATGGCTAAAGAGTCAAATGTTTAAAAAACACAAGCAGGAGAGTCTAAGCAAAACTTAGATGAGTCCACATCTGTTCCTCAGATTCCAGCTGCTGAGCCTACTGCTCTTGGTAACCATAGCAGCAAAACCACTGCTGTGCAACCCACACCAAAAACTCCTAAAAAGACCAAAAAGAAACCATTAAAACCCACCAAACCTATCAAAAAGGACCTTCTGGAAGATGAGATCCCAGAAGTTAATCCAGTGACAACACAAAAGTCACATGAAACCACTACTGCTACTTCCTCACAGCAGATGGTAGAAAGATCTCTACCCAAAATCATTACTCCTCATGATTCCTCACAAAAGGAACATGTTGTAAGCACAGGGAACCTACAACTGATAACATCACCCTCATTTGAGAGTATGTTAAAATGTCCATCTCCCAGGACAAATCTGCTTTCCACACCACTCTCTACACTTCAACTTACAACAACCACGCCATCACTGTTTGAAACCTTTGATAGTCAGTCACAAAAAGGCCACTCTCACCAACACATCACTGAAAGCAAAACCTCTATAATGGCTGTGTCTGACATAAATCAATTGGTTATCCCACAAACAGTTGAGGAGGCTACATCACTTGGATTTCCTGAAATCCTTGTTGATAGTTCAATAGGAGCATCTACTACAGATGTTGAATCCACTGATTTACATCTGGACAGTAGTTTCATATGTAAGTCTCCTTTGAAGGCAACCACTGTTGAGGATACTCAGGTAACCTCAGCTGCAGTGGGAAGACCCCAGTACCAAGAAAGAGGGGCATCTAAGGTTGAGGCAAGTGATAAATCACATGCTCATGATACTCTAGATAAAACTACCATCTTGGGTAGGAGCTCAGATGATCCTATTAATTTAGGAGATGAGCTAAAACACAAGGAATTGACGGATAAAGTCACAAAGATTGAGGCATCAGTGGGAGATATCAAAGATGTGTTGCAACAGATGTTACATTCAGCAAAATCTTGAAACACTGCTCAATCCTCTGCTCAAGCCACCAGAATTGCAATGTATCCTCTGCTTCAACAACACATTCAGCATGCTAATCAGTTATATGATTCAAAAGTGCAGACATTTAAAGAATAAGTTGAAGCAAGGTATAAAGACACACAGGAAGAGCTTAGAGAAATCAGGAGAATTCTCATTCCTGGCACTACCCCGGCACCTATCTTCGAAAAAGTTGATGATGCCAAAAAGGGGGAGAAAAATGACTCTGAGGAAAATCTCTCAGTAACTTCTGCTGAAACATCTGTCAAAGAAAAAGAAAAGGGAGGTGATGAAACCCTAAAAATTCAAGCAGATGATGAAGAAACACAAATGAGGATAGTTCAAAGTCATGTCAGGATAAAAGAGAAGGAGATGAAGGATGTCACTGCTGGTCTCAAAACCACTGTTGGTTCTAAAAGGCCAACCACTGATGGTTCTATTATATTGCCTTCCTCATCTCAGCAACCACCTGTCACAGTAGCAGATGTTGATACTACCAAAAGTACAGCAGATGTTATGACAGCAGTGGTTTGCACAAATGCCCCTGCACCAAAACTGTTTTATGCTAGAAAAAGAAGAATAATGGCTACAGTGAAAAATGATGACATACCATTTACACCTGTTGTCCAAACAAATCCAATACCAAAACCAGCTATCACCCATTCATCATCACTACAAATTAGCCTTGCCGAGTCACGCAAAGGCCAAAATCCAACAAGAAATATTCCAATGGAGACATCATATCCTTTAGAGTTTGCTGCAGTAAAAGGAGAGATGCTACAATTCTATAAAGAAGCTGATCCATCCAAAAGAACTTTTCCCTCTCTTCATGGCTATAGAAATCCCAAAACCATTGAGGATTACGTAAAACTGAAGACTAGGCAAGCCAAAATCATTGCTAAAAGGAGAGTGAAGGAAAGGGAAATGCTTACTTATCAAGATTGGAACAGCATGAGCTAAGTAAAGTTAAGAAATTAGAAGAGTATGCAAGTGAATTAAATGAGAAAATGACTGTGAATTCTCCAAAAGATGATTCTCAAATGAAGCAAAGGGTAAACCTCATCAGATTCATCATGAAAGAAAAACCCTATCAAGCTGAGGAGAACCAGTTCAAAGAGTGGTCCATCCAAGCTCTCAAGCAAGAAGTAGACAGAATTGATAGGATGAAGAAAGACCCTCAAATAAGACAGAATGCACCAGATTAGTAAATGTTAAAAACCTAAGTGCAGATCTGGTCTTGGAAACAACCATTCAAGCCCTCAACCAAAGGAAGAGGCAGCTGCAGATGGATATGCAAGATCAGCAAAGGGATGCTAACAAAAGTAAGCAGGCTATCACAAAGGAACCTTTTTCTGACTTGAATAAAGAACCATTGAAGTCTTTACTAAATGCTGAAGATCTTTTTCAAAGGCTTTCAAAAAGTTCACCTTTTCAATTCTCATCACAAATAACTCCTCTCCCAAGAAACCCATTGAACTCAAAAATACTAAAGTGGCTCTCTGATAAAAAGACCCATGTATTGACTTTGCTCAGGTCCAATGGGAAAGTTGTTAGTATGCTAAGGAAGGATGCACTAAGCCTGAGTGTAGCTGACCTTCAAGATCTTTTGGAACTACAACTGTGAAGGGATGAGGATGATGAAGATTCCTTGAACTTTGAAACAAAATTCAAAGAACAAATCAAGGAAAAACTAATGAGACATAAAGATCATGAATAAAGAAGAGTTTTGGCATTATCTGTTCTAGGGGGAGATTGTTGGGATTGAACCATACAAAAGAACAGATGATAGATAGCCAAAAATAGGTCTGCTCTATATGATCCAGAATAAACAGAGTTTAGATTCACTTCTGTAGGACCGATCCTCAACGCATAGGAACCTAGATTTGATCTCTATTGTCCATAATAGCAGAAATATTATGACAAGTTTTCCAAATAACAAGAATTAGTCAATTAAACGTCAATTTTATTGATATAACGTCAAGTCTCCAAATTGACAGAGCTTCGCCTCAGAGAGTGCCAAAGTTACAAATGAGAGCAACATGCTAGCTATTTATAAGGATGTAAGTCCGCTGGTGGGTAGTGACGTTCGGGCGAACTTGACAATGTCAAGTTCGGCCGAACTTGACTTTATATGTTCACCATGAGCGAACTTGACTCCATCTAACATAAATACATCATTTTGCTAGCCTATTCAACTCTAATCTATACAGACTCGATATAAGACTAAGACATAGACATTCTGCATCAACAAATCCCCCTTGGATATCGTCTTCGTCTTTTATCAGTCTTCAAAAACTCTGTCTTCAAAAACATTAACGAACACGACCGAAGAAGTTCTTGTAAGGCTTCCTTCGTCGTTCTTGCTTCGGATCTGGCGTCTGATATGTAGGAGGCACTTTGTTCATAAACTGGAACCTTCTAAGCCTTGCCGCCCTACCTTTCTCGTGTATCTTCTCAAGACGCTTTTCTTCCTTTAGAAATTCAACTCGCTCAAGATCCCTCCATCTTGTATTCCACATCTTCCCAGAGTTCACTTCATGAGCATAACATACATTAACGACCCTTTGATATTGCATGGCTTGTTCTTTCTCTCGTTCCTCAAACACTATCTTGCTGTAGAACAAGCACTAGATGTCTTCTCTTGAACAATTCACTAGCCACATCGGGTCTAGTATCCTGATTGTTCTCCACAATCCTCTCATACCCTGAAACCCCAATATCTCAACCTGTTCCTTCGTGATATCCAAATGTTCTTCAAATCGTAAAACAATAACGGCTTCACATGTAGTGGGATCTATCTGCCACCACTTGAACACTGGATAGAAATTATGTTCAATAGGCATCAGTGGCATGTTTCTCATTGCTCTCGGTGGTTTCATAATCAACGTTATATATTTTTCCCCTGTTTTCTTATTTTTTTTGATGCGACGACCTGGAATAAACGGTTTCCAATACTTGAATCCCTTTGTCGCTTCAAACTTGATCTTTTTCCACAGTAACTGATCAATATACTTCATATGATATGTAACATTCACGGTTTGGACAAGCTCTTCAACATGAGTATGGTAAAGTCTTGAAATCAGCCAGATATTTGAAGTATTGTACTCCAAACTCCCTTTTGATTGCATACACGTTCAACTCCTTAAACCAACCCCAACTGAGAATATCCCCCAATGACACGTCTTTATCTCTGGTAAAGAATGCTAGAGGACGTCGAAACTTACGTTCGTGCGGCATCTCTTAACCAGGATTTCTTTGCTTGAGCTATTTCTTCCTTTGTCATCGGTTTAGGAACTTTGCCTTCTCGTATAGATTTTCAATCTTTTCTTTCAACATGTCTTCGTCAAGTTGCTTGTACATCTCCTTAAAAGTAGGAAAACTATCTGTATTAGGACCGACGTACTTCGCAGTTTGATCAGTTTCATTATCAGAAGACCAATCTTCAATGATAACCCTGTTGTACTCGTCAGCTTCAAACCTTCGTACATACTGATAATCATTTGGCTCAAACGTGTTAACATTCAACACATCCTCTTCAAAGTCAAATTCAAGAGTTTCAGCATCAACTTTGATCAGTTTAGCCAAATCTTCCTTTGTATAATTGTGCACGTACTCGCCTTCCTCAACATTATGTTCCAGCATAAGCATTAAAGGCTTTGTTGGTACAACAACAACAGGCTTTGCAAACCTATCAACATCAATCATATCAACATCATCAGTAAGCCCTGTTTGCCCTGACTCCCTCTGAATCTGATCATCCATCTTGTTCGATTCATCATCCATCAGAGAAGAAAAATCAACATCATCAGAGACTTTTCCTTCACTAATTCTCATACCAACTCCTCCCTGATCATCATCATCATCATCATCATCAGCAACATTCCAATTTTCATAATCAGAATCATCTTTCTTATCATCATCATCTTTATCCTCTTTCTCTGCTTCTTCATCGTCCTTATCTTCAGAAGCAACGATAGAATCATTAGGCTTGACAGATCCTCAACCTTTGGAATATCAGACTCAGAAGCAATAACAACATCATCAACAGACTTCTCTGCAGCTTCAGATGATTTAGGAGTTTCACCTTCAACCCCTTTTCCTTTGCCACTTGCTACGAGTTCTTTCTCAAATCTTTCTTTAGCTTCCTGTCTATCAAGACGATCATATTCGGTAATGAAATCAATCCCAAGTATATTAGATAATACTTTCTGGATCCTCGTGAATCTTGGATCATTTAGGGCTTGATTGACTTCAGATCAGCAATCTCTGTTTGAAGTTTTTCATTTGCGTCTTGTAAACTTTTGATTAGAGCTTTGAAGTATTCTCATTCATTTTCCAATATTTTGACCTTGTCATCTAACATTTCTTTCTCTACGGAACTTTGATTCACTTTCTTTATTAGCTCTGCTTTCTCAGCTTCATTTTGTTGAACTTTTTCTTCTAACACCTTCACATGCTTTTCAAGAAGTTCAACATTCGTTTCTGGAAAGAAATCATTCAGATCTTGAAGACTTATTGGATCATTCTGCATATCACCAAACAGATTAGGCTCTGGAGTTTTTGGTGTTGACTTTGGAGTAGCAGCCTTTGGTGTAGACTTCCTTGGCGTAGAACTTTCAAAATGAGAAGTCGTTGGAGCAACCGGAGATGTAATAATCGGCACTTCAAGTAATCCAGCCTTAGGAGGTTCTTGTGTGACTCCTGGACGTTCAGCCTCAGATGGAATAATCACAGGAGGTTCTTGTGTAACTCCTGGACGTTCGGCTTCTGTGTAATAACAACAGGAGGTTCTTGTGTAAGAGGTTCTTGTGTGACTCCTTTCTCCTGTGTGCCAGCAGGTTCTTGTGTAACTTCTGCGCTTTTTGGCTTACCCTTATAACGACGACTAGCAGGTTTCTGAGCTTTCTTTGTTTTCTTCCTGCCTTTTGTCTGAGGAGATCTTGTAGTCTTCGTCATTGAAATAGTAGCAGACTTCCTACGTTTAGCCTTTTTCTTGGGTCTTTCCTCATCATACTCTTTTTCTTGATTCGGATCGAAATCAGCATCAAATTCTTTTTCCTTTTCAGCTCTCTTTTCAGCTTCTGACTTTTCTGGCTCTTTCACAGGTGTTTCATCAGAATCTTCATCATTCTCTAAGGTAGCTGAAATAACATCGTCTTCCTGAGTCATTTTCTTAACTTCTTGACTCTCTGTGACAATTGCTGCACTAGAACCAGCTTCAGCTTGAACATTTTCTGGTTCATCTTCATCCACAAGCATTGTCTCAATTTTCTTTGTTGCATGCTTCTTTTTAGGCTTATCAACTTCAGCCTTTAGGAACCAATCACTACGAGCTTTTGGCTTGAAATCTTTAAACCATTCTTTCTCATCGTTCAACTCTTTCCCGTCACCACTACCGTCTTTTCTCCATCTGTTGTCAGCCGGTGCAATATAATTTTCATCTTTGATCGCCCCAAATACTGGCTTTGCTACTGGTGCTGCCGCTTGCTTCTAGAACTTTATCAGCTTCTTAACAGTAGTATCATCAAGATGACTCAGATACAAGACGTCATTCGGCTCATGTGCAATGTTTGTGAACTTCCTGTCGATTAACATCTGCACGAACCTTGGATATAAACACAATCTCGAATCATCCATATTCTTTGACATATGTGTAAACACAAGCTTTGAATAATTGAACGACTTTTTCAGAATTAACGCCGTTGCCGTACAGGCCATATAATCTTGAACATCGTCAAGGCCTGCTTTGCGGTGACTGAACGTATGAATAATCGCATGCATTAAGAGCTTGCAGGGGTTAGGCACTTCCCCTTTCTTCAATGTCGGTTTGTTAATGCTGCCCTTGTAACCCATTCTGTAAAAACAACCTCGAACCATCATCTCGTCCAAGAAAATCAGATTGTCTTTGACATCATTGAACTGTAGGATTCTGCGAATATTATCTTCTGTAACCTTGATCTCTTTGACTTCATTTCCCACTTTCACAGATGAAATAATGGTCTTTTTATCATCATTGAGGCTTGCGTTCATCCAGAAATGGCAAGTGTGTGATCTATACGACACTGTGCGCTCCGTAATAGCTTTGTGTATCGGACATTCCTTTAGAAACTTCAGAATACTCTCGTACTCCTTCAGCGACGGACATATTGCTTTGTCGAGCGTGATACACGTATTATGGAACTTTGAAAAGTCCATAGAAATTACCTTCGCTGGTACTTGAGCCTGAAAAACGACGCAAAACAATTAGCACGCTTTACGAGAAAAAGTTACAAAAATTTTTCAACACATTTTCATCAAGTTCGGGCGAACTTCATGTGTGTAAAAACAATCTGATCTTAGTCAAGTTCGCCCGAACATGCCTTACACAACATGTTCATTATTCAAATATAAGTTCGGGCGAACTTATACCATATTACATCGTTCTGAATGCCTAAGTTCGGTCGAACTTATAATCTCAAACATTTCAGATTTGACACAGAAGTTCGGTCGAACTTAAGTTAATCAAATTTTATTCATGGTTTAGTTAACAAGTCCGGTCGAACTTGATAACAAGTTCGGCCAAACTTGTTATCTTCTCCAACAAAAACTTTCTCAACATTATCATGACCTTTTTTTAATCAAATTCAACATGAATCCATGGTCGATTTATGTTCATTATTATGAATTTATGATCAAATTGGTCCAATATATCCTAGATCTATCAAATTTAACAAGTTTCAGATCTAGATCACAGTTTTACATTCAATTTATGGATCAAATGATAAATACACACCTCTTCCATTGTAATAAGTGTGTGAATCACTTAAAACAATCCAAATTTTGGCAGTATAACGGCTCTAATTTTCAATTTCACAAGATCGCTCAAATATTGTAAGTTCGCTCAGAGGATTTTATTTCAGAGATAATGAGTTCAGCCGAACTTGCTGGATATAAATACCCTAGCAAGTTCGGGCGAACTTGCAAGCCCAAGTTCTAAGGCCCACTTAAGTCTGGGCGAACTTGACAATTTCACAAACCAGCCATCAGTCACAAGTTCGGTCGAACTTGTTTGATTGTTAAACTTTATTCAGTTTAGCAAGTTCGGCCGAACTTGCAAAACCCACTTTTCAAACTTTTTCAAATTTTGCAATTAAGTCCCTGAACCTTCCACTTTTTACCAGTTATGAAAATCCACTCAGTTGACCAAGTCCAAGTTAATGACCTTGGTTAACCGATTTGTCTGCCGAGTCCAAGTTAATGACCCTGGTTTGACCCATTACGAACAAACTGTTGATATTTTCAAAATCAAAGTTTCAAATTAATGAACTTTTCATCGTTTTTGGCTTTTCAGATTTTACAGATTAGCTCCCAGCCTGTTGTGAATGAGATTCCCACCAGTTTAGCACCTTACCAGACTTCGAAGATCCATTCTCCAACATTGGTTTGCTGAAAACAATGTAGAAACAAAATCTTTTTGTATTTTTGTAAGTTTATGCTAAAACACACTGAATATCTTTTTGGTTTTAATCTGTAAAGCTGATAAACTATGTACAGGACAATGTAAACTATGTACAAACATATTCACAGACATATTTTTGTGAATTCGTGTCTAAGGATCATATCAGTTGATTGAGACATATCACAAGTACCGTTGACCTTTAAATGACTTTAAGTTTTAAATTCGTTTACCTAGATTGTCGATATGTTTGTCCACTTAAACTTTACCATGTTTCTCAATTGTTTCAAGATATGTTAAGATATGATTTATGAAACTTGACTTATCTGCGGTTCCCACTTCTTGAATATACTCCCGTATCAAGATTCCCTAGATTTCATCTTACATGTGAATATAGCGTAATTGATATCTGTATCTGGGTTAGGTTAGTACTACCGTACAGACAAAGAGAGTGAAGACTCGACTTTAAGGTGTGTTCCATTTAAGGAATCTTTTCAGCACTGCAAATGATTAGATCTTTCGATACTTTTCAAGATTGCATGCAGTTTAGGGGTTTATTGCAAAAGTATTATAGAATTTCTAGGCTATTGCTTCTGCAAAATCAGAAGAACTTGTATAATACCCCAGATATCAATTATCTATAAAGACCTCGTATCTCAGAATCAGGCAATCTATCACACGAAATTTCGGAGTACTAAGTCCATATATCCAGATGTGTTAATCCACAAGATTAAGCAGTTGTAAAATTTAGTTTATATCTCGAAAACAGTTTACTGAACATGTTAAGCCTATCGATACATCCACAGTAAGACTTGTTTATCACTTTTAAACTTTATATTTCTTTAGCATACTGTGACAGTCCATAGATGTACTATCATTTTCGTTTTGTGACACCGAATTCTTTTTGTCTTTTTCAATGTTTTTGTACTTTTTGCATTTTTCATATGTTTTTGAATTTTAAAATTTTCAAATGATTTTTGTATTTTCTCTAACATTTCTCCCCCTAAAATCAAAAATATATTTTTGTATTTTAGTTTTAATAAAATTCTAAACTAGAAAGATATAGACAAACCAATGTGGATCACGTGAACTCGTCGTCCAATCCGTATTCAACCTCAGCGTCTGCACCTGTCAGCAAATTTTTCATACCATTAATTCTCAACAAGTATTTAAACCGTGATAAAGAAAATCGTTTGGAATAAAAATCAGCCTTTTGTTCGTCAGTGTGGATTTTTTCTATTCGCACCAACTTCTTTTCGTAACAGTCATGAATGAAACGATAACGAATTTCAATGTGTTTTGTGCATGAGTGATGAACCGGATTTTTTGTTATATCAATGGCTGCCTTATTATCAACATACAGCGGAGTGTCGAGAAATTGCAGACCATAGTCTCTCATCTGCTGTTGTATCCACATAATCTGTGAACAACAGCTGGAGGCCGAGATATACTCAGCTTCACAGGTAGAGAGAGCGACCGTAGTCTGTTTCTTTCACTGCCAGGTTACCATTCTTGTTTCGAAGAACTGGCATCCCGCTGTAGTCGATTTTGAATTCAACTTATCTACACCAAAATCAAAATCAGCGTATCCTGCAAGATCAAAATTGTCATTCTTCGGGTACCATAAGCCGGTGCTTGGGCATCCCTTCAAGTATCTAAAGATTCGCTTCACGATCTGCATGTGTGAAATTCTCGGGCTAGACTGATATCTTGCGCATAGGCAGGTAGGATACACGATTCTAGGCGCGATGCTGGCAGATACATCAGCGATCCTATCATTGATCTGTAAAGCGTCTCATCAACTTTGGTTCTAGTTTCGTCGATGCAAATCCCGTGATTAAGAGCAAGATGAGTAGATAACGACTTCGAGCTTTCCATATCAAACTTCTTCAAGATGTCGTGCACATACTTGGTCTGATGAATGAAAATACCATATGGAAGTTGATCTACTTGCAATCCGAGGAAGAATTTCATTTCACCCATCGAAGACATTTCGAATTTCTTCTTCACGTTGCCCTCAATCTCCTTGCAAAGACTATCATTCGTTGATCCAAAAATGATGTCGTCCACATAGATTTGAACTATAATCAGATACCAACTTCTCTAGTGAAAAGAGTGCTATCCACAGTTCCTCTGACAAAGCCGTTTCCCACGAGATGTTGAGATAACGTCTCGTACCAAGCTCTCGGGGCTTGGTGTAAACCGTAAAGAGCTTTATCAAGAAGATATGCTTTCTTTTTGTTGAGTGGATCGACAAACCCCAGCGGTTGTCCAACGTACACCTTCTTGCATAATTTTCCGTACAGAAAAGCTGATTTGACATCCAACTGATAGACTTTAAATCCTTTCCATGCTGCGAAAGCAAGGAATATACGAATAGATTCTAAGCAATCTACTGGTGCGTAGACTTCCATGTAGTCTATCCCTTCTTGCTGGTGAAATCCCTTGACAACAAGCCGAGCTTTTTTTCGAATTATAACCCCTCGATCGTCTCGCTTGCATTTAAAGACCCATTTAGTATCAATTGCTTTCTGATTTTCAGGTAGGTCTACAAGCTTCCACACTCCTAACTTCTCGAACTGTAACAGTTCCTCTTGCATTGCTTGTACCCAGTTTTCATCGCCTAAAGCTTCAGAAACACTTTTTGGCTCTATCTGGGATATGAAACATGAATAGTAACAGTACTCTTGAATTGGAGCAACACGTGTATAGAAACAGCTCAAAGCTTTGTTTATTTGACTCCGTGTTCTCACACCAGCTTGTAATTCGCCTATTATAGAATTTGACGGATGATAAGAATATGATCTTGGCATTATTTCGCCTGGAATAACCACAATATTCTCTTGATTTGTGATATGTTAATCTACCACTACTTCAACTTCAGGAGCACTACTCGGGCTTGCAGATTCATTCAATAAACTTGTAATCTGCTCTGCTTCTTCATCTGAAGAAGATTCTCCATCGGCATCGAATGTTGGAGCCTCGTCCGAGTCTGAACTCTGTGCTTCGGAAAGATTAGGATTCACTGTAGTATTGATTGGTTCTGTAGTCGGTGTCACTTGTCCTGTTTGAGTTTCTTGACCACCGCTATTGCTTGAACTAGCACCAGAAGAAGATGATCCCAATGTGGGTTGATTAACCACAATTGGTTTGACGATTTGCTCTTGATTTGCTGATTGATGAAGATAATATAACGCTGCAATTTTTTCAGGAAAATCAAATGATTTCCACAAGTCTTGATAGTTGAATAACCATGCATCACCTTTTCTCTGAACAGGATCCGTATAGTAAAACAATCAACATGCTGCGCTTCAATGACTCTTCTCAATGAGGGAATATAAACTCTTCACAATGGACTTGCATATCTGAAAAAGAAACCTTCGAGTCATTTAGCTCCAAATTTGCCATCTTGATCAATTACAGTACATGGCGCTCCAAATGGTTCTAAGAACTTCAAATTCGGTTTCCGTCGGTTGATCATTTCAAAACAGGTCTTCTTCGTTGGTTTGACTGTTAAGACTCTGTTAAGTGTGTAACAAGCTATCACAACTGCTTCACTCCAGAAGCTGATTGGAAGTTTTGAGTCTGCAAGCATGGTTCTTGCAGTTTCTATCAGCGTCCTATTCTTCCATTTAGTGACACCGTTTTACTGCAAAGTGTAGGGTGCACTAAACTCATGCAAAATCCCTTTAGCATTGCAGAATTCCCTCATTTTGGTGTTTTTGAACTCAATACCGTTGTCACTTCTAATGCGTCTCACCGGAAGATGGTACAGGTTCTCAAGTTTCTTGAAAAGAATCACTAAGTTTTCAAACGTCTTATCTTTTGATTCTTGGAAGAATACCCACTAGTATCGGGAACAATCGTTTGTGACTACCAAGTAGTAGAGATCTCCAGAGATGCTTTTGACATTCACTAGACCGAAGAGATCCATATGAAGTCTTTCGAGTGGCAACTTTATCGAATTGAGAATTTTTCTTGGATGAGATTTCTTGAGCTTCTTTCCCTTTTTACACTCGAGGCAATTATCTGACATATGAAAACTTTTCAGATTCACACCTTCCACCAAATCATTATGCACCAAATGATTCATCTTTCTCTGGTGAACGTGGCCCATCTTTCTATGCCATAAGATTGACTCCTTCTCAGTAGCTTTCGAGACAAAACATTGTGCCGTTTTTGAAGAAGTAGTAGCATTTCCCATGTCAAGAACATACAAATCATTCTCTCTTGGTGCTCGCATGAGTATCCATTCGTCTGGTATTTTGAAACCCGGTTTGATGAGCATGCATTCTTTATCGTTGAAGTGGACGGTAAATTTTTATCACAAATTTGAGAAATACTCAGAAGGTTGTTCTCAAGCTCCGCAATGTAGTTCACTTGATCAAATGAAACAACTCCGTTTGAGAGCTTTCCCTCGACGACAATCCTTCCACCTTGGTTTCCAGCAAATCCAACATATCCGCCATTGATAGCTTTTATGTCGAACAAGAGCGCTTTCATTCCTGTCATATGTCTGGAAGCTCCACTATCCAGAATCCACTTGGAAAGTACGGATCTCTAGAGCCCCTGCACATTTCAACAATTAGTTAAACAGCGCGACCCAAGCCTTTTTGGCCTTGGGTTAATTGGATAATCATCATCGTAATCAAATTCACATTCGTCAGTATAATCAAATTCATATTCATCATCTGGATTTTCTATGACGTTTATGTTTGAAAACTTCACTTTCTTTTTATCTTTCAAACTGTTACCACTTGAATTTTGACAATTTCAAACTTGATTTCAGATTTTGATTCTTTCATGCTATCACTAGTCTTAACAGGCTCAGACTTAGTGATTTCAGATATCGGCAACTTCCTTTTTGCAACCCAGGCTTGTGATTTTATGTTAGCCTTTTTGATGTAAAACTTTGTTTCGTTTGCTTTTGAAGATTCACCTTTTTCGAAAGTTAAATTTTCAAATTTCTTTTCAAAAATTTGTTTCATTTCTTCTTTGTCAACATTTCTTTTTAAGATTCTTATTTGCCCAATCTCTGGTTGCTTTGGTTTTTCAACATCTGAACTTTCTTTCCTTCGAAGATAAGCGGTTTAGATTTCGGACACTTTCGTGCAATATCACCAACTTTGTTGCACTTGAAGCAAATCCGATTATCATGTGAATGTCCACTAGTGGATTTTACACCACTTGTGGCTTTCGCCTTATCTCGAAGTTCTTTCTGTTTCTTAAACTCGTCGTTTGATTGCTTCCCAATCAAACTCTCCTCATGAACCGTGTTTGTTCCATAAACAAATTTCATGTTTTTATCTTTGTACTCGTGAAATGGTGACATTTTCTTAACCGGTTCTTCTTTCTGATCTAGACCAACCCAGCTCTCCGGTTTTCCGGATGATCACCACCTTTTCTCCGGTAGTTATTGTAATTTATTTTGGGTTTAGAATAGAATTTCTTTTCATTTTTCTCCAAGTCATCTGATGTGACTTCAACCAGTTTAAAACAGTTTATCCAATTGATCTTCTTTGACGTTCCGAATCGAAAAACTGTCATCAAAGTATAATCTATCAGATTCCTTAACCTTGTACATGACAACATTAGGATCATCACATAGATCATCTTCTGATGATGTGTCGTCATCTTCGGAATTTGTCTCATAACTGTTCAAACTCGAGGTGGCGCTTTCAAAGCTGCCATCATCAGAATCATTCAGAATATTTTCAACCACCTTTTTCACTACCGCATTGTCATCATCTGATTTAGTATAGACTACATCAATGTTCTCCGGCAACTCATTTTTCTTTTTAGATAACAACTCAATGTTGAGTGCCTTATCCATCCCATCAACAGTTTTGCGACAATACTTCTCGCATAGGGGTGGAGGAACATTGTTGTATTCTTTACCAGCTTTCTTTTTAGATTTATTCACATTTTCTTCCAACAAGATCGTGGAAATTATGTGATCAATGACATACGCATTAGTTGTGTAACTTCTTAAAAGTTGTTGAACACGTTCTGTTTCTATTTTCATGTCCTGGAGTTGTTGTTTGGTTGCAGCAACGGTGTTAATATAAATGTTTATTGCTTTTTGTTTATCCATTACCGTACCTTTCAACATCCTTATGGTATCATGTTGTTCAATATTATTTCTATCAAGCCTGCCATAATCATCTTTCATTTTGTCATACGCTTCCTTCATTGTACGATAATCGTATTTGAAATGTTCGTTATGTACATTGAGTTCAGCGATGATATGTGATTTTTCGGCGCATTCAGCACATGGCTCGGTACATTTTCTGCAAGGTTTTACAACCTCCACAACTTGCACTTTAACAACTTCCTTTACCTCTTGACCTACCTTGGTTAGATTCGCCATCATAGCTTTATCTGCAAAGTCCTTGAGGTTTTCAGCAGTTACTTCTTGAACAACATCAGTACTTTCTTCATTCGACTTCTCCTCGATCACTTGCTCCTGAGAACTTCCATCAAAGTGTCCTGCAAAACTATCACACGAGTTAGGACATAATATTCCTTGGTTCTTCATGTGAAGATACTCCTCTTCCTCCTGTTGTTGCAGATACTGTTCCAATAGAATATTTTCTAGAGCTGTTGCTTCTTCGGCAGATGTATCTTTAACGATCTCAGCCATCAATGCAACTCCGGTCTTCTTACCGATAGAAGAATTCCAATCGAAACCATCATCCTCGTTTGAAGCAACCATTACTTTATCAGTGTTACTGCTGTTTGGCTTTTCCTGGATCTCAACTTGTGTCTTCTTTGGGAAAGGCTTGTATTGAAGAGATTTCTTGTAATACTCATTGCCTCCACCAAATGGACTTTGATTTCCCGTTGCTTCAGGGTTTTTGCATTCTCTCTTGAAATGCCCTTTCTGTCGGCATCTAAAACAAGTGACCTTCAATTTGTCGAACCCTAGTTTGTTGCTTGAATTTCCAATATCTCGGCCAATGAGTGCAACAAACTTTGTGATCCTTCGAATGATAGAAGCTAGTGACCACTTGATATCCATCAGCTCAAGCTCTTCTTCGTCCACCTGATCGTAGTCTTCAGCGGTCATTTCGGGATTGCCGATCTTTCCAGCTACAAGACTTTCGTATGATTCTAGAACAGTGGGAAACTTGTTCAGAAACAACATTGTTTAGATTTAAAGCAATGTTACACTTGTACACATTAGGATCAGAATTTGTTTGTTGATTCTGATTTGCTTAACTCTGATAAGAAGCATTTGACCATGTGCTTGAGAACGAAGAGCTTTGTGGACTTTGATCATACTGTGGATATGATTGGTTCTGATTCTATGGAGATGAATTCATGTTTGCATTGAATGCTGTATGTATCTTTGGGCTTGAAATACTGTCTTGCATTCCGTTCCTGTAATACAGACCAACATCTTGAATAATGTTAGCATTCTTTGACTTCACGATCTTTAGAAGTTCCATTTCGTGACTTTCAAGTTTGTCGATGAATGTTGACAACTTAAAGAATTCCCAATTCAGACTTTCTTTCAGAACCATCAAATAAGTAGTCCACTCTCCGTCAGGTAACGCATCTGCAAGCTTATCGATGTATTCTGGTTCAGTCTTCTCAAGATCGTGTCTTCTCATTTGGACTTTCATATGACAGAAGCGCTCAATCATTTGCTTCATCGTCTCACCCTTCAACATGTTGAAAATATCGAACTCCTTCATGATGAGAGCTTTCTTACTTTTGATCATCTTTGCGCTGCCTTGGTATTTCTTTTGTAGTGATAGTCAGAGATCTCTCGCAGTAGTATACTCGGGCAATAAGACCAGAATATCTTCTTTAATAGATTGTTGAATGAGGCTTATCATCTTTTTTCTCAGCAATGTACTCATCTTTCTGTATTGTGGTGTACTTGTACTTCTCTATCAATCCACACCCAGCCTTGGAAATGCATAGCTTGAACCCAATATGTAAGTTTCTCTTTCCATCCCTCATATTCGTCCATGCTCATTAACTTGGCGGTTTAACGGACGTGCCCATCTCGTTGTCGAGATTGACTTGTTGAATCACGTTGGCATTCGATGTACCCATTCCGAACATATACGCTCTCTGAATATCATCCATTGCGAATAACGAGACACGTACTCTGAAAACACGTTAAAACTTTTGAAAATGTTAGAATTACTACAATTTCGGTCGAACTTGTAGTTAGAATGAAGAATTCTCAGATTTATCACAAGTTCGGTCGAACTTAGTGATTATGATTTGAAAATAACCCTGAGACAACCTCGATCGAACTTGTATATTAGATTTTATAAGAAACTAGCAAGTTCGGGCGAACTCAGCCTAAGATTTCCTGATTTTTATCAAGTTCGGTCGAACTTGGTAAAATATCAATGAATTCTTGTTAAGGTCGAGCGATCTTAACTGAAATTTCTTCAAAAATCACTCAAGTTCGAGCAAACTTGGTAAAAATTCAATCAGAAAGTGATTTTACCTCAAGTTCGGTTGAACTTGGCTAACAAGTTCGATCCTGATGTGTTTGAAAAACATGGTTTTTGCACAAATTTGACACCAATTCGTTTGATTTTAGACTCCAAACTCTCAGGGGTTTATCTAGTTGTATTTAACATGTCATATTCAAAATTGGACAGAAGTTGACCGTGAATTCTTCATTTTTGTGAAAAAGTTAAGAAAAATAGAAGAATGGAGTAGAATTAGAAGTGTTCTTGTCTTGATATCAATCAAATCAGGCTATTCTAGCTCTGATACCACTTGTAGGACCGATCCTCAACGCATAGGAACCTAGATTTGATCTCTATTGTCCATAATAGCGGAAATATTATGACAAGTTTAACAAATAACAAGAATTAGTCAATTAAACGCCAATTTTATTGATATAACGTCAAGTCTCCAAATTGACAGAGCTTCGCCTCAGAGATGCCAAAGTTACAAATGAGAGCAACATGCTAGCTATTTATAAGGATGCAAGTCCACTGGTGGGTAGTGAAGTTCAGGCGAACTTGACAATGTCAAGTTCGGCCGAACTTGACTTTACAGGTTCACCATGAGCGAACTTGACTCCATCTAACATAAATACATCATTTTGGCTAGCCTATTCAACTCTAATCTATACAGACTCGATATAAGACTAAGACATAGACATTCTGCACCAACAACTCCTTACAAAGACCAGCTTCCAAACCACTAATAGTTCTAACAACTGCCCTATGCCAAATCTCTGCTAGTTATAAAGTCTGTTGATTCACCAAACCATTGATGGGTCAAAGGTCTGCTCTTAGGTCAAAGGTCTACTGGAATTCAAAGGTCTGATCATCCTTTGAGAAACATCTGCCAACATCTTCATCAGAGTTTATGTCTATCAGCGGTTGGGGTCATCAGTGCTTTACAAACAGTATTTAGGTTAGGCAGTGGTTAGAGTTTATTAGTATTGTTGGATGCCATTGTCAAGATGATGTCAGCATAAACTAACAGTGGTTAGGTTATTACTATAAATAGACAGTGCCTGTACTGTTCTATTTAGCTTTTTCACATTTTTTTACTTTATTGTACATTATTTTCTGTGTAAGTTCGGTCTGAGGGGGAGTTAGTGATTCGTACATGTAAGTTATCTGTTAATCATTCTAATCTTTTGATAATGAAAACATGTTATGATGAAAACTATTCTCTCATTGATTGTGTTATAAAGTTTTAACTGTTCTTCCACTGCAAATTCCTTTATGATTTATCATTCTGGTATCAAATTTGTTAAAACAATACATTCAATTCAAACTTAGATCTTAACATACCTCAAGAACTCAACAACATTCATCGTGTCTTTGATGTTTGGAATCTCAAGAAATGTCTAGTTGAGGAAGGACTTCAAGTTCCACTCGAAGATCTTCAAATCAACGAGACATTGCACTTTGTGGAAAAACCAGTTGAAATCATGGACCAGGGAACCAACCAACTAAGGCGCAGTCAAATTCCTATCGTCAAGGTTTGATGGGAAGAAAAACGTGGCGCTGAGTTTACTTGGGAACTCGAGAGTGATATGAAGACTAAGTATCCGCACCTCTTCGTTGCATCTTCCTGAATTTCGGGACGAAATATCCTAAAGGAGGGGAGACTGTAACGCCCTGCTTTCCCGTGCTTTCTTTATTTAGAAACCGTGTCTTATAATTCTATTTTTTTGGAAGCTTGTAATTATCGTAAACATCTTTAACCACATCGTTGTAAAACCGAGACTATGATCATAATGAAATCGAGATTCTTAATATTCATTCGTTATAATATTGTGCGTGATTGGAAACGTTTGTGATCCGTGAAACTCGTTAATCGTTAAACTTCGTTGTGAAAATACAATTACCTTAGTTATAATATTCATTTATTAAGTTAATTAATTTAAATTTAATTAATTAATTAAATTAAGTAATTACATTAGTTAATGAAATTAATTCATTTACTTTTACAAAAATTGAAATGCTATTTTTGTAGATATATTAACATTTAGGAATTAAATGTTAATATATATACATCTTTCCTTAAATAAGTCCAAGGTTCAAAAGGTAATTATTGAATTCTGAACTACAGGGGCCTTTCCTGCCATGTTTGAAACTGAATTATTAAGTTTTTCTTTAAAAAAAAGAAAAAGAAAGCAACAAAATCGGGATCCACGGGAGTCGAACCCGGGATCCCCGGTTCAACATGCATGCGCCTTAACCACTCTACCACACACCAACATCTGAAAGAAACCCGGGCAACAAAGCCTTTATGCTTTGTTTTCGGTCGATGCTGGTCACGAACAAGGGGTGGGGGGCAGCAGCGGGTTTGGGCGGGATTTGGGTTGGTTTTTTGAGTTTTTATTAACTTTTAGCACTTAATAACCCACCTAAACTCACCTAACAACTAACCTAAACTCCTCCTATAAAACCCACCTCTAATCCAAGCATTTTTCCACTTTCAAAACTCTCAAATCTTTCCAAAATCACTCTCAAATCATCTCAAGAACTTGCAACATCAGAATTTTCAGGCAAATTCACCCTCTTGCACAAAAGTGAGCATAACTTTCTCGTTTCTTAATGGAATCACTTGATTCTTCTTTCTAAATAGTTGGATAATCTTTAGGGTTGAATCCAAGGGTTCTCCATGGAGAATCCATACCTGAAAATGCCCCTAAAGTGTCCCAAAAATTTATGTTTGTTTTTAAAACTTTTCAAAACTTATTAATCTTCATCCAACTTGAGTTAAACTCATCTCAAACCTATGTCCGAATGCTTACAACACTACTTGCGGTTGTTAGGCTTAAAACCAAGGTTGAGACATTCAAAATAGAGGATTTATCATCACAAGAATTCTGTTTTCGTAGAGCTTCAAGCTCACAAGTGATGCAAGTTCATGAACTTGTTCATGTGTGTCTACCTTGGTTAGCTTTGGCTATCCTGAACTTTGAGACCACACATCACTTGATGAGTTTCATCATATCCCATTGCTAGTTCTAAAGTGTCACAACCCCGTCTAGCCTTTGACATGTGTCAAAGTGTGCTCATCGGGTTGTATTTCACTTGGCTACTTGGTATCATGGTGACACCCTTACATTCTTGTATTTTACATTCTTGTTCATAGTATTGTTCTAGAACCCTCCTTGTTACCTATGGTAACTTGTGTAATGGTGAACATCATACGAGGTTCCAAAGTGGATGGTTAATCCTCCCACCTCATACTTGACTTACATGACACTAAGAGGTACCAAAGCGGATGGTTCATCCTCCCACCTCTTACATAATTATCTAACTATATATGTATATATGGACTATAATATAACCCTTAAAACCGAACCCTTGATAATGACTAAATAAGCATCTATCAAGTTAATAAGTTTATCACTTATGTGTATAGTTCCTTATCATGATTCTAATAGGTCTCGAACCTATGAAACCACATACAATCCTTATGGATTATTATAGTGTCAAAGACAAGTGTTAATACCTTAGTGACTATTTCCGTATCATATACTTTGTCACATTTCAAATCTTGAATCCGAATACCCCGTCGTCGTCCCCAAAATACTCATACGCCTTCGTTTTCCTCTTATAGGATAACTCGGCGTTCATCCCATCAAGAACTACCTTCACGGACTTGTCAAGTTAGAAGAATTAGCAAAACCGTGAGTACACTCGACCCACTTTTCGTTTATCACTTTTTGGGTGTAACATGTTTACCATATACAAAATCACCAAACAAACTTTATGAAATGCACGAAACAATCCAATATTCATGAATGCTTGATACGTTTACTCGTTGCTTATATTTTGGACCATTCTTATGTAATACCATAGTCATTAGCTTATCTTAAGCCTTCATTTGACATGTATAGTGCTATAGGAAGTAACGCATCCCCCTCCTCATGAAATCTAGAGGCCATGTTAAAATATCGTGTTTGCGTTAAGGGTTTGACTAGAAGTATTACATGCCTTGTATATTGCTCTTGCATGAATCATAGTTGCCATGAGGATTGTTTTAAACTTTATTCGTATACGTATGCTATGCTTAAACTTGTGGACTCACCTTTGCTTTTGCATTGAACTTTATTTTAAACATGTTACAGGTTGATGAAGATGATGCTATGAAATTGAAGTAGCGTTGAGACTAGATACACACGTAGACGTTAGGTTTATTATTGGTATCAAATTTTGTCAAATGTCGTTATGTTATTTGAATTTTCCTTGTATTGAAATGACAATTTTATTTATGAAATGAAATTTGGATTAAAGTAATTATTGTCACAATTAGTATTATGTGCAACGACCAATCTGAATCGCTTAGCGCCACGCCCCGATGATTCCGCCATCGGTTGGGGTGTGACAACTAATCAAGTTCACATCGCGTGCTTCCGCTATCGACCGGGTGTGACATATATAAACCTATTTTAGCATGCCCAACTCGTCCATTTCAGTTTAGCACCTCATTCTATGTCGAAAGTCAAGCAGTTTGACTTGTACCTTGACTTTCGATTCTGACCCGTTTGGTTAATGTTAGAACTTGTTTAAACCCGAAATTATGACCATATTAGTATAATGTATAACCGTCTGAAGTTATACCTCTTGTCCATGTTGTTTGGTTGGTCAAATGACAAGTCTAGTGTATATATTCTAAAAAGGACGACTATGCCCTTTTCATCATAAAAGCTAAAGAAACAGTTTTTAAACCAAAGTATCTAACATTCTGACTTTCAAACAGAATGCTTAATGTTATAAAATATGTGTCGACACTTCGGACTTGTCATAGACCCAAAGGACCTTCCGAACCCGATTATACGCGCATAACTAGTTATACGAACCTAGTTCGTATAAACTAAGCGTAACGGGTCTAAATACTTCAAAATCACTTCAAAACAGAATGTTTGGTTAATTGACCTGTATCCAAATAGTCCTTGCACTTGGATAGGCATAAACCACATTTATTCCGGTCTACGCTTAATCTAGAGAAACCGAACCTATTCTTAAGTTAACGGGTCAAATCTAAGGAACTTACCTATGACCCGTAGACATTCTAACGGATAACTAATTCTGTTCATTTCGGACCATAGAACCCCTAGGAAATCAGACTTGGGTCAATAATACTTAGACTAGCGGCTTTTGCTAAACAAAAATTATTATCTGTTGGAAGCTAGAAAAAGGTAAATACTCTTAAGTTATTTTATTTTAAAAATTGGGGTATGGCAAATACACCACTTGGAGCGGGTATTATATAAATGAGCCCTGAGATCTGCTTATAAATATAATAACTCGGTTTAATCCGTATTACTTGATAACTGAAACAATTAGGGGTTAATGGTACCGTGTCCGGGCGTCCCGACTTAGGAACTATTAATGGCCATACTAAATAACGCACGGGGGTAGGCATACTGACTATAAGACACGTTATTTAACTTTGGTGTGTACCTTAATCATTATAGCATTGCAAATGACCGGCTATGCTTTCTGGTTCCCGATTGTATGACAAGTATTGTAAAACAGGCGACAAGATAAAATCCCAAGAAATATTAAATGATTACCTACGAGTTTCCCGATCTATGAAATTCTTTTTGAAAAACTATATTCATAATGTGTCGGTTAATTGTATTTACCAGCGGAAGCTAGCGTATTTTCAAAAGATTGAACCGCATGTACCGAACCTTGATACTGTTCTTCAATCATCACGCTTAAACCCAACCCATCCGGGCCCACCAGAAATCAAGGTGTGACAAGTGGCAACAGATGCTTTGGTAGTGGAAGTGCTGATTTGAGTGGTGGAGGTGGGAGCAGTGGTTTGGGTGATAAGTGGAATATTGGTTTGATCAATGAAAACAGTTGTGACAACCTGGGAATTTCTTGTAATTTCTTGTACCATTGTTAACGAACTAAATCTTTGTGTGTGGCACTCTAAACCTGTACGTTGCATTCTAAACCGCGTTTACTCAATTTTCGGGACGAAAATTCTTTCAACATGGGGATAATGTGACATCCCGGTTTTTCAGATATCTTAAACGCACTACTTCACGGTTATTCATTCCCACGCTAAATTGATTCGGAAATTTAAATTGCAAGCTCGAAATAATTACGATAACTTCGTGAACTTATCAAGTGAATTACGTGCTATGTGTATTAAACGTTTATAAGTTCGGTGAGTTATTACGCCATGTTTCGAATTCGTGATTTTTAGTTATAAAAATATATATATGATAAATAGATAGACGAATCGAACTGAGCCGCGAAACGAGTCGGCCTCATTTCCTTGCGACTCAAGGAGTTGAGCGAAACTTGAGGATCAAACCGACCCACCCAAACCCTTGTGGCCGCGAGCACCCAACCGCAAACCCTTTTTCTTTTTTTTCCTTTTCTTTTCCTTCTTGCACTATATATGCATGTGTTATGTTTCAAAAACAAAAACACACACACAAACCCTAGCACAAGAAACAGCCGACGGCAGCCCTTCCTACACTTCTCTAGGTCGCGACAACAGTTTTCCCACTCTCCCTCTCGGTCGCAACTCTCTCCAACATCCGAATCGGCTCCCATCTAGTTCTCGGTTCATTGATCTTCATTGTTAAAGGTTAGGGTTTATCATTGTTTGCAAAGTCATACTAAGATTTATAAACTCTTGATCATGCTTGAATGTAGTGGTAGAATCATTATTATGAAGGTGTATGATGTTTAGTTCGATAAATTATGCTAGTTTGCGATTATGATGATTAGTGGAATCAAGAATCATTAGGCTGCGTTTTGTGATAAAAACCATATATTATGATTAGGGTTTGCATGGGTATGATATACATGATGATATATGATTGATAAATCTGTTCTTGATCCTTTATAGTTAACGTATCGATTGTTTAAGCGTGTTATATTGCGATAAAATGTCGAAATCAGGATGCTGAATGGTGTTTACAGCCAACTTCAACTGGCTGTAACTTGGTTATTATTTATCGAAAAACGGATTTTCTGAAGCCTAAAACGTAGATTTTTGAAAAACGCTTCTAATGGCACTAGATTCATATTTTTCTGAAGTCGTTTGATATTTTTAAGTGGCCAATTAAGTGCAGTAACTGAAGCTGTGAAAATTCTGAAAATTTGTTAGTTGTTTATCGAATCGGATCTAATAATCTGTAGAGAATCGAATCACGAAATTTGTACAGCAACTGGAGATGGAAATTTCCGGGAAACTCCCACTGGAATTTTGTTAATTGGACGAACGGTGATTTTTAAATAAATTCTCCCGTGGATCGCAGTCAGAAAGCGACGAATCTGACTGCAGCCTAGTATATTAATATTTATGAATAATTGGTAAAGTGTTAGGACTTGAAAAATTTATATAAAATTTTACAGTATAGTTGACACCTTCTGTAAAATAATTGGAATTTTTGGAACGTTGGAACTATTTTATAAAAATCCTCGAAAACAGCCTAATTATGAGTATATAAGCTTAAACTTGATAACTTGCGAATGTGTGTACCAAAGTGTTGTATGGATTGATTTGTGTTCATGATAGGTTGGTTTGATCACTATGTTGGTATGATGATACTTGCATGCATGATTTGAGTTTTAGGAATTGTTATTGTATGTACCGCATTGTGTGTTAGTATGTGTGGGGTTTGTATCAGTGTGTTCACACACTAACTCTAAATCAATTGACTTGTTAGGACGCAATTAGCGGTCCCATCATTTGCTACATCTGTGTTACACTAACCGAGCAACTAAAGGCGAGTTCACGGCTCCTAATTTTATCCGGTTTTAAACAACAGGGGGAGAAACATGTATACACTCTACAACTCTATCTCTTTACGTTATACGAAATTAACGTCATTAAACTATTTGGTAACTAAGTTAATGTTAATGTACGTTATGGTCACTAAGCAGCTATATCACACAAGTCCTCGACAAACTCTCGGATCGTTAGTATTGGGTTAGATAGCGGGGAAATTATAAGTAGTACTACTGGGCCCGACAAGCCCCACCCGAGCTAGTCGCGCTAGCCGACCGGGTATGGTCAACGGGTGAATAATTTGGCATAACTTCGCCATGGTCAGTGATAGTCCTGGCAACACGGAGGCACAACAGTCAGCTTCGATCGCGAACACTTACGTGACATAACTTTAGGCTAGCTACCTACATGTTAACATTGAACTTAATTACGAATCAACAATATTATTCCGGGTTAGGGATAATGGAACCAACAACGTTATTATTCCGGGTTAGGAATAATGGAACATCATTATTATTCCGGGTCAGGAATAATGGAACCATCAGTATCATTCCGGGTTGGGAATAATGGAACTAAATCGTTATCCCGGGTTAGGGATAACGGGGGAAACAAACTTATAACCGAACAAATGAACTTATGAAAACCTGTGAACTCACTCTTCTTTAATGTTGACACTTGTTTCTTTACATGTTTCTCAGGACGCTAGGAGCTCTAGGTGCACTCACTTGCATTGATCAAGACATCTTTTTATCGAGTCTTATTTACGAACATTGTTTGAGTTTTCTTTAGTTTTGGCGTTTGTGTTGGCGCCCGTTCCTTACTTTACTTTAATGCTTCCGCTCAACTTTAGAAACTAATGCTTCCGCTAAACATTGAAACCAAACTAAGACAATCTAAAATTAACTATGAATGGTTATACAAATGATTTTGGAAAACGTATTAACAAATCATATAGAGTCGTTCGACGTTACTAGTGTCTCAGATTCTGGTTTGTTCACACGCCTCGCGGTAAAACTCCGCAAGTGGAAATTGAGGGTGTGACAACAGTACTTTGACTAACCTTTGTTGGAACCTATGTTGAAGAACCTTGGTTGTCTTGGATTTCTTTTCTCTTGATAATCTCTTGCACTATGATCTGTTGGTTGGCTTCCCTTGTATCCCTTCTTTTCTGCTTCTCAATTTCTTCATCAGGCTCAGCTTTTCTGGCCTTTTTAAGTGCAACAGTGTCAAGCTTTTCACTAACCTTTTTGACCAAGGGTTGAAGTCTCCTCATGCAATCTTCTATCTCCCCCTTTATGGCATTATCGTATTTAGGGAGAGTTAGAGCTTTACCAGTGTTCTCAAGGATAAAGTCTTTAATGGCATTAACCTCTGTTTGTGTCTCTTGATATCTGGTATCCACTGTTTGGCGAATAAGCTCTATCTGCAAGGTTATCTTTCTTCAACAATTTGCTTTTTAAGATTTAGGTATGGTTGAACATGCTCCCACATTTCTTTTCCAATCTCTACATTTGCTAGTCTAGGTTTGGAGTTTTTTTAGCAAGATTTGCATCATGTCTTTTATCTCCCCAACTGATGTTTCTAATTTAGTTAGCCTCTCCATCAATTCTTAGTAGGTTAATCCGTCACTTGATTTAACAGGATCATCTGAATTCCGACCAGAAGTGGTTAAACTTGGTTTTGAACCAAGTGCCCCTTGTTCTCGATACTAGGGACTTCCAACTAATATAGAGACTATTGTCTTAATAGTTGTTGCCTTCAAGGGGGTCTTAGTAATGTAACTACTGTCCAACTGTGAGACTGTAGTAGCTGCCCCACTTGAAATACCAGCATGTATCTCTTGAGATACAGGAGCTGCTTGTGGGATAGCAATGATCCCTGAGCTTGCCCTAGTCACTTGTTGTAGTGAACTCTCTTTAATTTGTGATTGAGAGGAACTAGGTCTATGCAAGTCAAATGTATCAATTACATCAAGATATTTTTGTAAGGTTGAATGGACAGTTGATGTAGGTAGTGGTGATGAAATAGGAGTAGTACTAGGAGAGGGGCCTTGACTTGTGTCCCCTGTGCTTACAACACCTTCCTTTTGTGAGGAAGAATGAGGACTTTGGCTTGGTGGAGAGGTTTGCATCTGTTTTGAGGAAGTAACAACAGATGTTTGAATTTGTTGCTTTTGTGCTGCAACAGGGATCTCTGGCATCTCAACCCCTAGAGTTACCCTTATTGTGGTTTTTCTTTTAGTTTTGGGGATAGGAATGGATGAGGTTTGTTTGGAAATATCTGTGTGGGTTCCACAGTGTTGGGATTTGCACCATGGTCACCAGTAGTAGTGCGCTCAGCAACAGATGTTGTAACATATGTTGCTTGGTTTTCTAAAACATTTTCATTTACCATATTTTCAAGGCTTTTGGCCATCATGCGAGTAAATGTTTCATTAGATAGACTGTTGCTTTGAATTGGTTCACCTATTTCAAAACTTTCTTTTCTTAAAACGTGTTTATGGTAGAAGCTCAACAACCTTGGATAGATAAGAAAAGGATTGACAGTACCTCTCTTGATTGCTCTTGAATTTTCTACCAAATCAAGAAACGGTGTCTAGGACAGCTTTGGTTTAAGTTTCTTAAAATAGCATATCCCGGATACTGAGTTTTCAGGATTATTTCGTTAAAAGCAGTGGTTTTAGCAGAGATATAAACAAAGAGAGTATGGAAAAAGAATTTAATTTCAGGTGGGAACTTTGGTTTAAAAAGTGTTGCTCCCACCAACTAACCTTCATAACCCCTTTCTATGAATTCAGCCTGTAATTCATTTTTAGGGTAAGTTTCTATACCTGTCATATCCTCTAGATGGAACATGGTGGAGATGGATTCTGCTATGATTTCCACATGTTCTTTATTGACAGTTGGAGGTAATGAGAAAGGGCTTTTTGTTTTGTAAGGATAGTTTTGTATTTGCCCAAAATTATCTGAGTAAGGATATCTAAATGGGTGCGCCAGCGGTAAGAATGTAGAGGTATTTTGATGAACTGATTATGTCGATGATGGGGTGGAAGTCCGTATTCTTGTTGTGTTGTACAAGATAGGCAGGTAGTTATGTGGAGTTTTGATTTTGAGATCCATGATGAACTGTTGTTCAAATCTTTTGAAAATCTTTTATCCAGAAAATATTTGATCGAAACAGAGTTTGATGAAAGCAAGTTCGGAGTTTTTCTCTTTGGAAATGCTTTTGAATTTTTTCGAAATGGAGGGTAGAAGTAACCTCTATTTTCTCATATGTTTTATAGGGTTAATGGAATAGGCATACCAGCGTGGACAACAGTTACCTTTTAGTTCACGTGGTCAATTGCTATTTGTCATAGCAAACCTTTGTTCAGAAAGTGGGTCCTACATAGGAAACCCACTGATGTAGATACCAAAGATCTGTTTTTCAAAATATTTGTTTGAAACCACTATTAGGCTCAACAGACCTTTTAGAATTACATGATTAGTGTTTTGAAACCTATGTTTGATTCTTGGTCAACAGAGTTTTGAAAAACCTCTGTTTGGACCTTTATTGTGTTCAACAGAGTTTTGATGAAAACAGTGGTTTTGTTTGACATTTAAATTCAAACAATGGTTTTGGGAAATAGTGGTTCTCTTGCCTAGAACAGTGGTTATCACACTTTGAACAGACTTTTGAACCACTGTTTGTTTTAACTCTTTTGAACAGAGTTTTGTTTTTTGGTGATTTTGTTAATCTTTTCTAGATTTTTAACACCAAAGTTTTTGGTTTTTCTGATTTTTAAGACAAAAATAAACTAAAAATAGAAATATTTTGGATTTTTCAAAACAGTTTTCTTTCTATTATTTGGATTGTTGGATAGATGTGCAGGTAACCTCTGTTGGTACTTTAAAATTACCACTAGTGGTTCCCAGTAGATGGTGGTGAATGATTCAATCTTGCAGATGATCCAAGGCATTATCTACCTTAGATATGGTGTTGTCAACCACTGCAATTGCTTATTGGGATTGGTGTTTGGTCACTAGGAGATTTTGAACTATTTCCGACAGTTGTTTTTACCCTCTACAAGTGCCTGCACATTTGGGTCAATTGGAGGTTGACCATTCCCAACAAGGTGTTGATACCCATGTGGACGCATGTTTACCTTGGGCTTATGGGGCTGTGGTACAGGTTCTGTATACCTGTAAGGCACCATATTGCAAGGTGGTTGCTCTTAGCCTCTAGGTAAATCATCTTGTGGTGTAGTAGTGAGATCAGACTAAACTCTTTTAGGAATAGATTGATTATTCCTATTAATAGGCCCATCTTCCCTTTTGAAACTCAATTTCTTTCTTGACCAGTTTTTGTTAGAATTATGTGATCTAAGAAATGAGCACTATCGAGTAAAATGATTGCCTTAATCATAGATGGTGCACCCAAGATAGGATTCACAGACAATGTTGCTTTGATTAATATCAAGGGCTTTTAACTTAAAAAAGTCTTTTACCCAGTGATTTGTTTTACCACAATCGTCACACAACATGTCAACGATCTTCTCATTCCATTTACCTTTGTCTCTCTTTTCTGAAACTGATGGTTTAACTTTTGCTTGAGAGTTGGTAATAGAAACAAGTTTTATCTTAGGTGGCTTAAGACCATCAGGATTTGCAAAGTCAATTGGTTTGAAATTATCAAGATCATCACACTCATCTGACCAAGTTGGTTTGAAAACATAATTTGGTTTTTCAGACTAAGTGGAGCTTCATGGTTTTTCAAGAATGTCATTCTTGCCACTTATCTCAGTATCTTGATTTCTTTTCCAATTGACTTAGTTGAATTATCTTCAACTATCTCAGAGCAACTAGAAGTATTGGAAAATTTTTCAGGTATAGCAAGAGGTGCCACAAACTTCTCATTGCTTTTTATTTGTTTTTCTAGCATTTTCTCATAATCAGAGTAAGACTGCACCCATTTGTCACAATTTATTTGGGTGGCTTCCAACTCCTTCTTGCTATTTTGATATTTTTTCATCATAGACTGGAGTTGGTCTCTGATTATGGATGCTTCATGTTTTAAGGTGCTGATTTCCAAATCCTTTTCAGTTAGTCTTTTTTTGAAGTCATTTTTTTTAGTTTTTCTAATATAATTTCACTAACTTGGAACTTTTCACAAAGTTTTCATTAACCTCCTTGATGTTAGCAAATGCTATGATGCATTTATCTGAACATAGTTCTTTCAGAACTTGAGGTAATACCCTGGAAAACAACCTTTAGAAGATCATCATTGATGAGGTCAGTGGTACTTTTGGGATAGTTTTTGGTTTCTTCTGCATCACCCTCTTCACAAACCAATGTTTGTCTTGGGCTCTCAGTTTCGCCAACCAAGCTTTCACCAGCGGAGGTTTCCTTTTCTTGAGAATCTTCACTTGGGGTATGATCCAAAGCCACAAAACAAAAGTTTGCATGTTCAACATTATCACTTGCTATTAAAGCAAGATTTTCATCAGTTAAGTTTTCAGACATACTGCTCCAATTAACATAGCCTTGTGTGAAAAAGCTTTGTTGATTTGGCTCAACTATTGCAGGAGCAGGAGCATGAACAGTTTGCGATGCTGGAACATGTGTCATGGGTATCTGTACATATTGAACTTGAGGAAGTGGTGCTTGGATATATCGCACAGGCGCATGACTTGCAAAATTAGCAGTGTTTTGAACACCTGATACATGGGTATTTTGATAAAAGTGTGTTTGGTTAACAACTTGAGGTCTTAGATTTGGATATGTAATAACTGGAGTAGAGCTTTAACTCCTACATTCCCTAGCAAAATGACCTAGCTGATTACATTTGAAACACTTTATCTTATTATTGTCCAACCCAACCCTAGATCTCCCATTAAGTCCTGGATAGCTTCTACCAATTTTCTTATAAAAATTATTTGCTCTTACACTTATTAAAGCTACTTGGTGCAGAATATCCATTTCCTCAAGATCATTGAGATCAATGTACTTAAGATCATCAAAAACAAATGATAGATTATCTTGATTATGACTGTCATCAATAGCTGTAAAAGCATAGTTTGAGGATTGTTGTCCAGAGTTGATTCCTGTAAAAGCATAGTCAATTAAGTGATCATAACTCTGGTTATTTAACATTCCTTTTGATGAACTTTCCGCCCCAAAAGTGCCCTACTTTTGAAAGTCAAGAGCCTTCCAAGAAGCTGGGTCAGTGTCAAATCTTTGAAATCTAGATTTGTTCTTATCACTATGGCTATTGTATCCCATTTCTCAGGTAAAGACCCCAAAAATCGGTTACTTAAAGTTGATTTTGTGAACTCTTTGTTCACCAACTTAAGCTCACTGATAAGACAAGAAAACCTCTCAATTTGCTGCGACAGGGTCTCCCATTTGACGTGTGTGAAAGTCTCGTATTGTTGGTTAAGGATCTCTCGAGTGTTTTCGGATTCCTCCTCCGTACTACCAAACTACTCTTACATTGAGTAAACACTGTCTAAGCTATCCACTGTTGCAGTTGTCCAAACATCCGTTTGGCCTAACAGATGTTTGGCCTTCTTTAACAGACCTTGGCTTGATCAGGGCTTTGCTCTTCAACAGATGTTAATATTCAGCAGTTGTTGTATTCTTGAACAGCGGTTCCAAGGCTTCAACAGATGTTACTATTCAGCAGTTGTTGTATTCTTGAACAGCGGTTCCAAGGCTTCAACAGATGTTAGCCAAGCTATTGAACAGATGTTCTAAATAGGTGTTCAAGATTCACTATCTTTGATGAAAGTTTGGTTCAATCTATTGCTTTTTATTTGATTAGTGGATCATGTTATGGGATCTTGAATATCATCTGTTCTTTTGTAGGTCTAACAATCTCTTTTAAAGAAATTAATAGGGTTGAGAGCTCTAAGAATCAATTCATTTTCGACTTTTTCGTTTGAAAAGCAGATGAGGGAAACACCACACAAGAGACACCATAAGTTTGTTGAACTTTACGATGTTAGAGTTGCTGATATGGCTCTTAAAGATTTAGATGGGAGGGAAAATGCTGGAGAATGAATAAAACTTTGAGCATAGCAAGCCTGGTGCCGCCCGCTGAAATACATTTCATACATGAAATCGTAATTTATGGTTTATGTGTTCAAGAAAGTTTTAGATGAAAACAAATTATACTATTGTTTATATACGTGGCTTGATGTAACAGTTGAGTGTAGCACTAGAACAGGATGAATCTCGACCCTTCTAGCACCATGTTGGTTCAAAACATATTTTCTAAGCAGATGTAATATTTTATTTTCAGGTGTGACTTGTGTGTTCATGGCAATGACAAAGGAAGTAATCTTATGGACCTTCTTCATGCTCAAAACGACATGGGATCTTCTAGAAAGGTAATGTAATGTAATAAAGCGCGAAGTATATATTATTTAGATCCATTGGAAATGCACATACGAATGATTATATATGGTTACAACTTAGCTATTTTTTTGCTAGGCAATGTAAATGTTGTTAAGAACTTGAATTCGAAGAGCATGGAAGGCTTGCAAGAGTGGCAGGTAATTATGTTACAAACACAATTTGTGACGGTCGACTTCTTTGATTATGAAATTAGTGATTTGGATTGTGTTAGATCTCAAATGGGTCAAATTAAAAAATTAGCTTAGTTGGTCAAACATGCTAAATGATTTTTAAAATCTACCAAGCACATGCATAATTTGATATTTTAATTGGCATATTAGTACTAAAAATGTAAAAAAAAAAAACAGTGTTTGTGGGTCAAACCGACCCGACCCTTACTACTGTGCACCTCTAATATGCAGATTATTTTTTAAACAGTATTGATTTTGTATCATAACTATTATATTAATCATTTATGGGAAAAAGAACGAAAAGTGTTTGCGGGTCAAAATGACTGGGCCAGAGAACCGCTGAGGTGCATTTTGACGGCCAGACAACCGTTGAGGCAAGCTGAGATGGCTAAAATGGCAGAGCTTATTGCGGTTGTGGATGTGTTCCCGTTTGAAGACGAGCATTACAGATGGGTATGGCTGCCATCCGGCTGCTTCTCGGTTTGCAACACAAGAAAGGTTGTAGAAAAAAATCTTTCAACAAAATGGGTATCGAATTTACGAAGAATGGGTACCACTTAAGGTATTTTTTTTTTTTTGGTATGGCGGGTCGTTTTATATAGATGACCAACTGCAGAAAATTTGAGGCGAAGAAATGTCCATCTACCGTGAGTTACGTGCAAGCTTTGTGGTCTAGGGGATGAATCGGCGACTCTTTTGTTTGTGACATGTGCTTTAGCTCAACAACTCAAGGACTTCATTGCATTGCATAGTGGTGAAAGATTGGGCCACTTTTTGTGCTGGAACTTAGAGATTTTTCTGCACTACATAATCGCTATAGAGGTTCAAAAAGATGGCGGAATGTGGTGCTATCTATTATCTAGATTGCCTTGTGGGTGTTATTGAAAAATAGGAACGACCTTGTGTTTAAACAAAAGCAAACAAACCTGACAAAAATAAAGAAAGAGATCAAAGCGGACAAGTATCTTTGGATCTAGAATAGAGCGAAATGTCATGCTTTAACGTGGGAAGATTGATGCGCTTTCGGTTTGTCATGTATGGGGGTTTACTGTATTGTTATTTTATATGGTGAACCTTCTAGTTATGCTGATTTAACTGTTGTGCGGTATCATTTAATAAAATTTTTGTTGGCCTTTTAAAAAAAAAATAATTTCATATTTTAAATTCTTTTAAATATTGTGTTTAGACTAACTCCATCCCGCCCTTATATATACCACCCGAGCCACGTAGGAGCTGTCCAAAATTAAGATTGCCGTTGGAAGCCGGTGCCTGAACATGTCCGTTTGTCGCCGCCCAAAAGTTAAGGGCTTCGGTTCTCTAGGTTATAGTGTCATTTCCATTTCTATTCGTCTATTTATTTTTTCTTTCTGTTTTTCAAAGAATCTAATCTAAGCTTATATTTATTTTCTTTAGATGTGATAAAAGAGAAAGAGAATAGTATGTATTAACGGTGCTATTAAATTATTTAAATCATATTAATAAAGCAAGTTTTTTTTCAACGGTGCCGTAAATCAACTTTTTATTTTAGATATACTTATCTATTTATATTAGTTAAGTTATATATATATTATATATATATTATATATATATATAATATATATAGGGAGAGGATAATGAGAAACTAGATATAAATGAGAAAACTAGAAAACTAACTAAAAAAAGCAAAAAAAAACATAAAAAACATACAATTTTTTTTACAATTTTTTTTTATAAAAAAGCGTTGCATTTTATGTTTAAAAAAACTTTTAAAAAAAAAAAAAAAAAAACTTGTATTGCACATGTGCACTATATGTTTATGTTCCACATGTGCATTATATGTTTTTTTTATTTTTTTAAAAAGTTTTTTTATATAATATATATAGCGAATTTTAATAAAAAAATCAAAAACAAAATTTTTTGATATGTTTTTTTTGGCTTTTTTAGTTAGTTTTTTGGTTTTCTCATTTAAACTAGTTTTCTCATGATCCATCCCCTTATATATATATATATATATATATATATATATATATTAAGGGGATGGGTAAAATGAGAACCGTTTTGAGTTGTGAGAACCGTAAGAACCAATATAAGTCATTGATCAAAAGTGTTTTAATAGATGAGATTAAAAGACACTAAAGTAGTTGTAATTATTGTGATTTAATTAATGAGTTTTTGTTTTTAGTGGAATAAGGGTAAATTGGTATTTTTACTAAGTTCTTTAGTGAATGGTAATTAAAGTTGTAATCATTGTGTTTTAATGAACGTTTATGATTTTATTAATATGATTTAATTAATGTTATTTTTAATTATGCAGTAAGAAAATTATTTTACATAAGGGTTCAAACTTTTTTTCGCGCCGGTTTTAAACATTTTTGCGCGGGGGATTCAGACTTTTTTTACGCACGGGTTCAAACTTTTTTTACGCCCGGTTTTAAACTTTTTTTACGCGCCGGTTTTAATTTTTTAACGTGCGGTTTTAAACTTTTTTAACTTTTTTTACGCGCCGGTTTTAAACTTTTTTCCGCGTCAATTTAGAACTTTTTTATGCGCCGCTTTAGAACTTTTTAACGTGTCGATTAAAATTCTCTTTCCGCGCCGGTTTTAAACTTTTTTACGCGCGGTTTAAAAACATTTTTACGCGCGGTTTTAAACTTTTTTACGCGATGGTTTAAAACTTTTTTACTCGCCGGTTTAAAACTTTTTTTTACGCCCGGTTATAAACTTTTTTTATGCGCGGTTTTAAATTTTTTTACGCGCCGGTATAAAAGTTTTTTTACGCACCGGTTTTAAACTTTTTACGCGCGGGTTTAAACTTTTTTTACGCATGGTTTTAAACTTTAAAATTTTTTTTTACAAAAAAACAATTTTATGGGTTTAAACTTTTTTACAAAAAACAAAAAATATTTTACCCCAAACAATAAATATTTTATTTTTACAAAAAACTTTTTTACAAAAACTTGTTTTACAATTTTTTTTTTCAAAAACGTTTTTACAAATTGTTTTTTTATGCCGAACATCTTTTTACGCCCCCGACACTCCGATTTCGGGTTTACGAAATTTGAGGATCTTACCAAACGAACTCACCCCAAAATCATGACTCAATAGATGTCTCATGTTGAATTTTAAATTGAAGAGAGAGAAAAGATGTGACATGTTGATTTTTAAATAAAAGCGAGAGAAAAGATGTAAAATGGGAAGTAAAAGACTAAAATTCTCCTTTTGATTTAATTTGGTTATGGGTGATGTGTAAATATGCTATTGAATGATAGGAGTTCTCATGATTATCGCAACTGGGATTGGTTCTCTCTTGAACCGAATCCTATATATATATATATATATATATATATATATATTTATATTCATTCTAATAATCTAAGTAGTTAAATTTAAAGGAAAAGAGTGATGGGGTGGAAAATATAAGGATATATAAGGATAATTGTATGGTTAGAGATGAAATTGTAGTTTTTAAGGATTTCTTAGGATTTTTAAGAATTTCTTAGGATTTTTGAGGATTTCTTTGGATTTGTAAGGATATAATGTAGCAGCTGACTAGGCAGCTAAGGCCGTCTAAGGGCACACTTAACATTGAAGATAGTCTTATATTCAAGAATAGTTAAAAATAGTTAATTAATTCAAGCCTTTTATTTGAGTATTTTCTTTTGATTCTTGGTTTTTCTTGAACCGTTGACTTGAAGTCAATTTTCTAGTTTTCTTGTGCTTTTGACTATATAAATAATCTCATGTCACCTTGTATTTTCAAGCGGTCGTTAATAGTCATAAAATCCGAAACCGGGTGAATGGCTTATGGATAGACGACAACTGGATATTAGACGCTAACACACTTAAAGAGAGATTTATGTTAGCTTTTCAAGAAAGTTTCAAGGAACCAGTTAATTCAAGACCTAGGATGGAGGCACAAGGTTTTAAAAGGTTGGCCGAAAATGAGGCGTCGAGTCTCATAGAGCAGTTTAAGGATAAGGAAGTTCATGATGCGATATGGGAATGCCGGGGAAACAAAGCCCCAGGTCCTCCTAACGGGATAACTTTCTCGGTAGTCAAGAATTACTAGGAAGAACTGGTAGTCAAGAATTACTTATTGGGAAGAATTGATACCGTGGGTAATGGAGATGATGCAACATTTTTTCACCCACGGCTCATTTCACCACTCTTGTAGTTCCTCATTCATATCGCTCATCCCTAAGGTAACGGATCCTATGACCTTCTCTGATTTCAGACCAATTTCTTTAATCGGGGTGGTAAATAAAATCATTTTAAAGTACTAGCGAATCGCATGAAAAAAAGTTATTAATAGTGTGATTTCTGGTTCTCAATTGGCTTTTATTTTGGGGAGAAATATAATTGACGGTCCTTTGGTTATAAACGAGGTATTTGGGTGGGCAAAAAAGGTCAAAAGGAAAATATTTCTATTTAATGCGGACGTAGAAAAAACGTCTGACACGTTGAATTGGAAATTCCTAATTGCCATTTTAACTCATATGGGCTTCCCTTCAAAGTGGATGAATTGGGTAATGGGGATCCTTTTTGCGGGTCGGGGTCGGTAATTATAAATGGGGCACTGACAAGAGAATTCCGATACAAAGGGGTTGCGACAAGGAGATCCACTCTCATCGCATCGACAAGCTTACAGTAAAAAGCCGACATCATCTTCCTCGCATCGACGACCTCTTCGATCAACTACAAGGTGCGACTTGTTTCTCGAAAATCGACCTTCGTTCTGGCTATCATCAACTTCGAGTCCTCAAAGAAGATGTACCTAAAATCGCCTTTCGCACACGTTATGGACACTACGAGTTCGTGGTCATGCCTTTTGGTTTGACTAACGCGCCTGCGGTGTTCATGGATCTCATGAACCGCGTGTGTAAGCCTTTTCTCGATCATTTCGTAATCGTATTCATCGATGTTATTCTCATCTACTCCAAGATGAAAGAAGAGCATGGGCGACATTTGAAACTTATCCTTCAACTTTTGCGCACCGAACGTGGCTCTGATACCAATCTGTCACACCCCAATCGATGGCGGACACATCGAGGCAGGACGAAAAAGATTGCTCATTGCTCACAACGCTAATAGCGACAATAATTAATTAAACCAGATTTCATTTCATACTTAAATTGTCATACAATACAAGGGAAATTCAAATACAACAATAACTAAAGACAAAATTTGATACAACAATAATAAACCTAACGTCTATGTGTGTATCTAGTATCATCGCTACTTTGGTTACATAGCATCATCTTCATCAACCTATAACATGTTTTAAAATAAAGTTCAATACAAAAGCAAAGACAAGTACACAAGTTTAAGCATAAGCATACGTATACGTATAGGTTTACAACAAATCCACATGATATTAAGTTTATACGAGAGCATTATACATGGCATGCAATATTTCTAGTCAATCCCCTTGTTAACGCAAATTACAATATTTAACATGGCCTCTAGAATTCACGATGGAGGTGGTGCGTTACTTCCTATAGCGTTAACATGTCAAATGAAGGCTTAAGATAAGCTAATGACTATGGTATTACATAAGAATGGTCCAAGATATAAGCAACAAGTAACGTGTCAAAGCATTCATTAATATTGGATTGTTTCATGCATTTCATAAAGTTTAAGTTTGGTGATGTTGTATATGATAAACATGTTACACCCAAAAGTGATATAAGCAAAAAGTGGGTCGAGTGTACTCACGGTTTTGCAAGCGTTCCGACTTGATAATCCGTGAAGAGTTGTTTAAGTTGCAGGATGAACACCGGGTTATCCTACAAGAGGAAAACGTAGGTGTGAGCGTTGGAATGATAATGGTAGATTCGGGACTTGGAATAATGCATTCAAAGTAGAGTATACAAAAATACTCACTAAGGTTTAGCACTCGCTTTGACACTATGGGAACCCGTTAGGGTTTATGTGATTTCATAGGTTATACACCTATTAGAATCATAACGAGGAACTAAACACTATAGTGATTAAACCTACTAGCTCGACATATGATTATTTAGTCATTATCAAGGTTTTGGTTTAAGTATGTTATGTAGGTTATAATAGTTATACGTATAAGTCCATTCATGGATATCATAGAAGTCATGTAGGAGGTAGGTGCATAGCCATCCATTTAGGAACCTCATAAGAGTTCACCACTACACAAGTTGTCATAGACAACAAGGAGGGTCAAGAACAAGTAAAAGAATAATAAGAAATGACTTACATATTATTATACACTAAGTAGCCAAGCAAGCTATAACCCGGTGAGCCGGCGTCGACACACGTTGAAGGCTAGACGGGGTTTGTTACTTTCAACTAGCAAACTACTTAGGATGAATGGAAAACATCAAGTGTTGTGTGGACTGTGTAGGAAAGCCCAAGCTAACCTTGTAGTCACACTAACCTCAAGTTCTTGACTTGGCAACACTTGTGAGCTTAAAGCTCAATGAAAACAGAAAGTTTAGGGTGTTAATACAGCCCTTAGTTCATGTTAACAAGCTTAGTTAGGCTTCACTAATCATAAACTTGATTAGGAGCACAAGAACACAAGTTTGGTGGAAGAATACATAAGATTTAAAGAAGTTTTGAACACAACAGAAAGTTTGGAACCCTTTATGTGCATTTCCAGGTCTGGATTCTCCATGGAGAATCCGTGGATTCAAACCTAAGGATTATCCAAGAAAGTGGGAAGAAGAATCAAGTGAAATGGTTAAGCAATGAGCAAGTTATGCTCACATTTGTTAGATGGTATGAATCTGCCTGAATTCTGATGTTGCAAGGGATTTGAGAGTGATTTGGGAGAGATTAGAGAGTTATAAAAGTGTAAAAATGTGTGGAGGAGGTGTGGTATTTATAGGGATGAGTTTAGGGTTTTTTGGGAGTGTTTAAATGAGCTTAGAAGGTGATTGGTGAGGATAAAGAGTTGGGATTTTGTGCAAATGCGCGGCTGAAACAAGGTGCTGCCCGCCAGACCCCCATAAGGGGGTATCCATATGGTTCGCAAGGCCTGCGGGCAGACACAACATTTTTTGTTTCATGATTTAATGTTTTGTAACATGACCAATTGTTATGTATCAGATGTTTTAAGTTCATAATAGTGTTATTAAGCATAAGTAACATGTTCTAAGGGTTTCACAAGTATAAAATGATTACGATTAAGTATAAACATCATGTATAAGCTTCGTATGAAGCACGACTGTCACGTAATTGCAAGTTTAACCATGTTTTCAAGTATCAAGTATAAACGTATGGATATGCATGAGTATAAGATGATTATGAATAAGCATAACATGATTAAAAATAAAAATACGAGTTTTTCATTATGATTCAAGTCTCGGTTTATAACGATTACAAAGATTACATTAAAAGAACGAATACAAGATACAAAGATTTCCAAAAATAGAAATACAACACGAGCTTTCTAAATGTGGAAAGTATAAAAACGCCGGGAGTTACACCATTGGCTCCTATAGTTTCTTGCTATGGGGTCACTTTGTTCTGTTGGTTAATAAAGTTGTTGTGTGTTATCCAAAACAAAATTAATCTCATGTTTGTGTTGGTCTCTATGTATCAACAGTCAGTTCACATCCACCATTAACAATACTACTAGAAACTCATCACTAGAAGCAACCAAATCAATCCATGATAGTCAACTCTTGGCGGCAAGGAATGATGACTCTCTATTATTCCAGCTCACTGTTTATTATTTGTTCATATAGTTGTTAAAAATGGAAACATGTGCACCGGGATGTGTAAAAGCATTTTAAGTATTGAAGCTTTCAATTCCACTATCATTTATTACAAGAAATTTCAAATGTTTTTATAACTATATTTATCACTATTTATAATTAAAGAAATAAAAAGAATTAAAATTAAATAACTGAAATCCCTTTTTTAATGGCTACATACCCTTTAGTAACCTTCGGCCTATACACTACATTATTCGCTATAGCGACTATTGACAACTGTGGTTATTAACATTGTGGTTTTAAATAACATTGTGTTTTTTTGTAACATTGTGTTATTGTTATTGTGTTTTTATATGACACTATTTTTATGGTTTTTTGTGTTTTATATATAACATTATGCTCTACTATAGCGTTCTGTTTTTTGTATAAACATTGTGTTTCTTAAGAGACATTATGTTTTTGTAGAACATTGTGTTATTATATGATATGCTATATTTCTTTATTCATATTTTTATACAACATATAATGTATTAAAAACATATTATTCAGGTTAATTGTTTGTTGTATATGTCAACCATGTTCTCCTACAAAACTAATAATATCAAATCTTGTATTAATGGTTAATAAAACTCTTCTCTTGTGATAAATAAATGACTTCCGCCACCCCCACTGACTCCAATTTTTTTAGAAGGTAGTTAACTCGAGTGGTTATTATTTACATGGGGTATATAGTTAAATATATACAGTAACTATATGGTATTGTGTTTTTACAAGAAATTGTGTTTTTACAAAGGCATTTCTTTTTGTATAACATTGTGTTATTGCCATTGTGTTTTTGACCTTCGATTCCAGATTCATGACTTCTGAACGCTAAATCGATTACTTTGTGAAATCGTGCTCTACACCAAAATCATAATCGGTACATCTACATCAGATTTCCTAATTCACAGTTAACCCTAAATTGATCGTTCTAAACCAACAGATTGATGTCGTCATCTCGATATTAAGCAATCAGGCGGAGTCTTCTTAATCGGAGTCGTAAGTTTCATCCCTGAATTAATCAAATTTTAAACTTATATGCAGGTTTATAGTTTATCTGTCCTAATTTAGGCTTGGTGTTCTCTGCAAATTGGTCAGCCGATATTTTGGTGTGTGATTCTACAACATTTATTACTGTATTGAGTCAATATAGTCCACCGAATGGATGTTAAGCCATTTTGGTGCAACGGTTTTGATATGAAATCTTGATTAGTGGAAAATTGGGATTAACGATTTTTCTTATTAGATTGCATAATTTGTTTTTAGAATTTTGGGTGTTTTTGTTTTGGAATCAATGTCTGTGGGATTGTTTATTCCTGGTGGTTATGGCAGGAATTTGGAAGTTTTTTTTAGATGTAGTAGTTTGGCTGTTACCGGCGTTTGCTGCCTTTTTCCACTGAAGAGGTTTCCAGTTTCAAGACGTTATTAGAGGTCACCAGTACATGTGTAGTCCATTGTTGGCAGTTATTTGTGAAGTTTAATCCTTGCAGTAATAACCCCAAAAACTTGGCAGTTTTTTTTTCTAGGTGCAACAGTTATAGGATTTGTCCTTTTCTTCTTTTCACTAGCGGTAGTTATCTACTCCTACATGCTCTTGAAACGTTCCCCTAAATTTATCCCAATAAAACTCCCACTAACTCAAATTTTCTTCAACTTATCTGATCATATATTAACAACATCCCCCACCCCCACTAACTCCAACTTTCTTCAAAAGTTAGTTAACTCGAGTGGTTATTAAGTACATGTGATATTTAGGTAAATATATATACAGTAACTACACGGTATTGTGTTTTTACAAGGAATTGTGTTTTTACAAAGGCATTTGTTTTTTGTATAACAATTTGTTTATTGACATTGTGTTTTGAATAACATGATGTTTTTTATGTAACATATTGTTATTGTCATTGTATTTTTATATGACACTGTTTTTTTGTAGTTGTTTGTGTTTTATATATAACATTGTGCTCCACTATAGCATTGTGTTTTTGTATAAACATTGTGTATTTTTAAGAGACAATGTGTATTTGTGGAACATTGTATGTGCAAGGAATGGCTTTCTTTGCAATTAACGCCTAATTTTGTTACAATGCTTTGTACCTTGCATTTGTTTTACACATTTCTATTATCTTTGTTGTATGCATTTGTGATTGAAATATGTCATTATATGTTTGAAGCTATTTCGTTATTGCTTGTTTTTTCCTTAAAATTTTTTAGATTGTACATAACGAAGCAAAGATGTTATCTTACGCCTACTAGATAACAAAATTTGAGTTAACATGTACGGGAATTAACCAACTTTTGCACCTACTAATCCCAGTTGGATTAGATGTTATCGGGATCTTCAATGTAGACATAGTTGAATGTTGTTGTTGTCTGTCCATTTTGGCAATTATTTGTGAGGATAAATCCTGTCCTGGCCAGAATAACCTGGTGGTTATCCCAGGAATTTGGAAGTTTTTTTTGTTTCCTATGGCAGTTACCCATTTTGTGGAGCAGTTGTCTTTGTCATTGTTGGAGGAGCGTCTTTTCCCACGTCCCTTGATTATCGCTGAAGAGCGTCTTCTTCCCATATAAGATGAAAATCTCAATTCAATTTCGTTTTTATATTCTTTCTTCACAGCAATCGGATTTTGGCGTTTCAACTTCCATATGTTTCTTACTACAACTACCATCCCACCCATTATAAACCCCCTACCCCCACCATAGCTCTCCCTTCATATACATAGTCATCGTGTTGTTTAACTAGGTTTTGGTCAGTACGTTTTTTACTAGGGTTTCTATACATTATGTTTTTATCAGAACCTATAACACAATATTATTTTGGGTTTTGTTCATTGTGTTTTTATTACCAGAACCTATAACACAATGTACGACACAATGAAGATGGGTTTTCTATACATTGTGTTTAATTTTCCGGTCATTGTGTTTTTCCATATGGTTTTGGTTGTTGCGTTTTTTATTAGGGTTTATACACATTGTGTTATTATCAGAACTTATAGGTTCTTTCCATTATGTATTTATTATCGACACCTATAACACAATGAATGACACAATGAAGATGATGTTATATTTGGGTTTTTTTATACATTGTGTTATTAGTTTTGATTATTGTATTTTTCAACTCGGTTGGTTTTCTATACATTGTATTATAGGTTCTGGTCATTGTGTTTAGTTTGTTATCCATTGTGTTTTTGTTTGTTTGTCCATTGTGTTTTTTTATATTGTCCATTGTGTTTAATCTATTGTATTGTCTGTTGTGTTTTAGTCTTTTGTTCATTGTGTTTTAGTTTGTTTGTTGTTCATTGTGTTTTTTATCTGATGTCAGTTGTGTTTTTAGTCTACTTTCCATTGTGTTTTTAGTTTAATATTCGGTGTTTTTATGTTATGTCAATTTTGTTTTACACAACCGGGTTTTTTCTTCAAAAGTTTAAGAATATGATACTCATATTAAAGATAAAAAGACGCTTGATTTATGGTATATATATATATATTTTTAAATGACGTACAAGAAAGTTACGGATTGTCATTCATAGTTTTTATTATTCTTACTAAGTAAAATGCCCGGATAGTCCCTGTGATTTTGTAAAGTAACACCTATAGTCCCCAACTTTTGGAAATTACATCGGTGCTCCCTGTGGTTTAATTTTTTTTAACTCGGGTGGTCCTTGGAGTGGATGGGGTTAATTTTCTTCATTAAGTCCATCTGAAATTACTTATTTACCCATCCCTTTAAAAAATAGAAAAACAAATATGGATAATTAAAAGTGTGGGGCCCACCTTATTTACCCCTCCCTTATTCAACCACCGCCTCCCCTGCCTCCAACCACCGTCTCCACTGCCTCCAACCACTGCACCCTCACCGTCTCCACCACCACCCACTTCCACCCCACCATCACCAAAAACCCTAACCCTTCGGCTCCTAACCCACCCTTACAAAACCCAATTCAGTAGCATTAGTCGATGCTTATCAGATGAAGGGGATCCGTGGTTGTCTTAGGTTGGTGCGGTGGTGGCCGGTGGTCAGCGACAAGTGGGTTGAGATGGTTCTCTTAGAGAGATAGTAGAGAGAGATATAGATAGAGATAGAGAGAGAGTCAGAGTGTGTGTGTGTGTGATTTTTTATAATTTAATAAAAGCAAGGGGTAAATAAGTAATTTCGGATGGACTTAACGGAGAAAGTTAACCCCCATCCACTCCAGGAACCATCCGAGTTAAAAAAATTAAATCACAAGGAGCACCGGTGTAATTTCTAAAAGTTGGAGACTATAGGTGTTACTTTACAAAACCACAAGGACTGTCCGGGCATTTTACTTTTCTTACTATTTTCATAAACATGTAATATGTATAGATCTCTTTTCTGTTAATTTTCTGATGATAGCAACTCCTACATTACTTAACTCACAAATAATGAACCGAGGATGTTAAATCACGCCAACTAATTAACAAAGTTTGAGTTAACACGTATGACAACTGAATAACTACTATACCTACTAATTTCAATTGGATAAGAAGTCATCATAAACTTAAATATACACATAGTTTGGATGTTCTTAATCTTAAGAACCCGTCCCAGCGAACATGTAAAGTGCTAGTTGTTTGGATGCTAGCCAAAAGACCTAAATAAAAGGGAGTGTTAAAGGATTAAAACTCCATGTTCTTCCATGGGGTTCTAAATAAAAAAAAAGATGGCAAATTTTTCAGTTCGTGGGATTAAAAGTAATGGAGTTTGGGTCACTAATTTCAATTCTTAAAAAGAAGTTTTCTTCAATTTCTATAAGAAAAAAAAGAAGTTTTCTTCAATTTCTATAAGAAAAAGTTTTTAAAGTTTAAAGGGGTTAAATTTAATTCGAGAAGTTGGTTTTTTTATAACTCTTTCACCAATTGACTCTCTATTCTTGAATCCAATTTTCTTCTTGAATCAAATTTTCTATTGATGAGGTTAAAGTGGCGTTTTGGTCTTGTGGTAGTAAAAAATCGCAGGGTCCGAATGGGTTCTTGTATGGTTTTGTCAAATGGTTTTTCATAAGGGCCATATTTAGTTGGTTGTAATGATCACATTAATTCCAAAGATTGCAAGCCCCAATGGATGTTTCGGATTTTAGAACTATAAGATTATTGCAAAATCATTAGCTAACCGGTTGGCTTGGGTTTTTATTTAGTGGTTAGTTTTGAACAGACTGCCTTTGTTAAACGGAGACAAATTCTTGATGGTCCCTAGATGGTGAATGAGTTCATAGATTGATATAAACGTAGAACGGGGAAAATGCTTGTATTAAATTAGATGTTGTTAAAGCTTTTTATTCACTTAGCTTAGAGGTTATTTTATTTTTTTATATATATCTATTATGTCTTTTCTTGGATTTAGGGAAAAGTGGTTGTCATGGATTTGTGCTTGCTTGTTTTCGGCTCGGGCTTCTATTCTGATTAATGGAAATCCTGTTGAGGAGGGATGAGTTCTCGTTTCTTTGATGCTTGGATCGAATGGGCTTTATTTATCTCTTTTTCTTTAACTAGTGGGTGATGAAAAATCTTATAATATCCCTTGGGTTGTTCTAACAAGTTGGTTTAGTGGTTATTCATTTGGGCCTTCGGGCGGACAGGTTTCCCTGTGCATCCAACTCTGACCGTTATGGAGATGGGGATGCATTTGCTCGATTAAGGGTATCACAGGATGCTTATCCAGTAATTTAGTTGGCCGTTCAAAAAAAATCCCTTGGGTTAAGTGGGGTTTGTTGTTAGCTGATAAAAGTAAAGGTGGGTTGCGAATCGATGCTTTGAAGAAATTCAACTTGCCTTTGCTATAAAAAAGTGAATAGAGATTCATTAATAACCTTAATTCTTTGTGGGTAAACATTATTAAAAACATCTATTGTAATAAAATTGAGCAATTTGTAATGTCGTGTATGATAGAAGGAAAATGGTCTGGCCGATAACTATCAAGCCTATATGAATTAAATGATGGAGGTTTTATTCCTTTTTCCTCTAAAAACTCTATTAGGTAGAAAGTAGGAAATGGTAATAACACCTTTTCTGGAGTGATGTTTGGTTGGGTATAATAGACTTATCTTTGAGTTTTCCTAAATTATTTAATATAGAAACCAATAATAAAATGTTCGATCAAGGATAGAACCAATGTTCGATCAAGGATAGAATCAATAACTCGTTTTGAAAATGGGATTGGAGACGGGTTCCTAGGGGGCGAGTGGAAAATAGTCAACTAAAGTAGTTAGAATCATCTGTTGCTTCTGTGAATTTGGTAGAGACGGAGGTAGGTATCGTGGGTAAAGCTTCATTTTTCTGTTGATAAAAGTCCAAATTCTCATTTCCGGTTGTGTGTTCTAAAAAAACATTGAATGTTTTAGAATAATTCATATGGTTATCATTTAAGGTAATTTTATCAATCTCCTTATCATCTTTAACATTTGTGAGGAGTGGACCTAGGTGGTCTGGACGTGGTCGCTCACGATCACCCCTTTAATTTATTTATTAGTGTACATATATATGGAAAAAAAAGTGGAGAATCGAAGAATCATGAGTTTCGCATGTGAAAAACTCACAAAAAAATATTTTTAAACCTTAAAAATATAATTTTTATTTAAATTTTTTCGAAGCTTTTACATATAAACACATTTAGAAACCGTTTATATTATAAAAAAATAAAGATGCCGTTTATATTATAAAAAATAAAAATAATAAAGCGTTCAAAAAACAATTACAAAAAATCAAAAGAATAATATTTTTTCATTTTTTTTAAATAGAGATAGCATCTACACGGATGTGATGAATGTAAAACACTGCCGCAAGTGATTGTTTCACGACGCTGAAGAAGAAGACCGTGATGTATATGACGGTAGTGGAACTTGATTCAAGGTTATGATTGGGTTTGGGGTTAATGATTGTGGTGGTGTGATGGAATGTGATGGTGTGATGAGTGTTGTATGTGTGATAGTGGAAGTACGATGGAATAAGGTATCAAATGGTGATTGGGTGTTATAGTGTGATGATTGTGATAGAGTGGAAGGTGCGCTTCCACCCGTACCATTACTCCTAAAATCCCAAAACAAATCTCTTAATCCTTTACCATTACTCCGGAAATCCCAAAACAGTTCTCATAAATCAGAAATGAAGAAAGTGTCCATAAAATGTACCAAAAACCCCAGCTGCATAAGCAGATCATGTTACCCTATATATAACTTGGTGTATAATTTAACAAGTTAGATTCCTATGTAATGTAATTATTAGTACTTTGAAGAATACTTGAACTTGTAGATAAATTTACATAGAATCATGAAAACAAGTTATTTTACAAGAAAACATAAAGAAGAATCATCCTATGATATTTGTCTTGAAAGTGCTATATTAATGTGATGGGCCAACGCCAGCGGGGCGCTAAGATGAGGCAAATGTCCTTCCACATTGAGCATCAGCACCGTGTTTCGGCCTCCAAGAGTATCCTTGAGGTAAGTGGCGACGGAGGTTGGCACAGATACATCCTTGGCGGTGTGAATTATCCAACAGGGCGTCTTAACTAGTCCTAGAACCCCCCTCAGGTCACTGCTGAACACCGTCCGGGATACAAACAGTGAAATGTCCGGCCTCATGTTGAACAATGTCCTGCTGAATTCCCGTACCGCCACAGGAACATCAGCTCCTACTGCTAGCGGAGCGAATCCGCATATCCATGATTCATAGTTTGATTTCATCGCCATGAATAGCTTCTCGATCTCCCCTTCCTCGAATCCTCCGTGGTAATCCTTGTCGTTTAGGAACCTGAAAGATATCCAAGAAGACTATATATATTTGTACTGAAAAAATTAGTCTTAAATCAGTATCTGAGCCAATTACCTCGGGGAAGCGCCGATGAGTATGAGTTTGGAGAACAGTTGAGGACGACGGACCGAGGCGAGAATTCCAATCATCGCAGAGATAGAGTGACCTACATACGCGCAACAATCAATGCCAAGGGAATCCAAGATGTTGAGGAGGTCGTCGGCATAGGCGTCCAGAGAGGTATATCGGCCGAAATCGAAGTAGTCAGGGTTAACGCTACCGGCACACACCAGGTCGTACAGGATGACTTTGTACTGTGAAAGGAAGTTAGGGAGAATGCGATTCCATGCCGACTGATCGGTACCGAACCCGTGTGCCAAAACCAAGTAGCTCCGGCCATTGCCCACAACCCTCACGTTGAGTGCCTCCAAAAGAGTTTGACCCATTTGCTTGCTTGGTTTGAAAGGGTACCAATAATGTGATATTTGGTATATATGGGCCTCATATTTGTCATGTGAAAATAAAGAAAAATAGATAGAAAATGATGCATTTCTTTCTAGTTGTGGTGGAAACACCACCCACTTTTGTGGATTCTTCTGTGGTGGTTTTTGGTATAAACATGATGGGGATATTTTAGAGGAAAAAAAGTATAATTCAATAACATTCCATTTGCTTATTTGATTATGTTTATGTAAGTAATTTTAGAGTTATATATACAGTGTATGTATAAATTGCCAAGTAAACTGGTTTGGTCCCTATCACCAACGGACGTTAAAAGTCTTCGTTAAGTTGATGTGAAATGTCCCTTTAGACACTAATATGTAACCGGTGGTACGAATGGGTCTTACCTGGTCGTTTTAATGAAAAAACACTAATAAATATTATGGATGGATCATCTACATAATGATAAACGGGAGATTGGTGATGACTTTTTTTCTTTTTCATAAAAAATTATTGACAACATGTCATTTATATATCGTCAACAACCTGTAATGTTTTTGCTTTTAATTTAAACTAAATAGAAACCTCCAAAACTTTTCAAAGACAATAACTTTTTACAAAATCTACAAAATCTTTTCTATACTAAAATCAATAACAATATATATAATTATTTAGTTAGAAGCGAAAGGGGTTGCTTTTATTTTACTTGTACTGGCCCTAGACTCGATGTCAATGTCTCTTGAAGTATAGATACAAGTCTTAAGGATGATCTTGTTGAATGAAAGGAATGAAGCTATAAATACAAAGCAAGTACTATTATGGTTTTTTATGAATTAGGGTTTCTAGGTTGTGTTCGATATTATTTACGAACATTACGGTTTATGAACTGATCAAGGTCAATCATTCAGAAAACTCTAACTAGTTTTCAAATCCTTTTATTCAGGTCTTTCTAATTGGTTGCTCACTAGTTTAACCAAATTGTCTATTACCCATTAAGGTTTCAAACCCTAAATCAAAGGACGTCAATATAAATTAGAGATAGAAGGAATCGAATCAAATCTAACTAGCATACCTTATGGAAAGATCGACTCAACCACCCAACTCAACATCACAATCAATACAAGCATGCAATCATACACATCATAAAATAAACCATAAAGAACTTTACTAAAATGGAATCACATAAAGAAATCAAATGTTCAAGTATCAAATGATCCTAAAAATCATTGCATCCCTACAAAAAACCAAACAAAACACAAAAGGAATTATGTTTTGATAGCTAAGAAAGATGAGAGCAAAAAAAGAAAAAAACTTGGGTAGCAAGCTATCGCTAATCAAAGGATTAGCTCTTCAATCTTCAAGCCTCGTAATGTGTCTAATATTCTTATCCTTCCAAACAACTTCGATTTTGTCTTATGGTCGTTCACAGCCGTTTCTAGGTCGATTTTTAGAGTCTCCAGTCATCACCATCTATTTATATGGCATTTGAGGGTTTCACAACTTGGGTACAGGTTGGAATTAGGGTTCTGCGGTGTGCATGGCGGCACTAGGGTACTGGCCATACGCCTTGACTAGGTACAGGCCGTATCTACCTTACTCTCCATGTTTATTCCTTATTTTTCTAATCCTTGATGTCCTGCATGTCCATATCCATTTCTTTTCCATCAAAACCTACAAAACTAGATTCTCTTCCACTACTTATCTTTTCATATCATTTTTGCTTTATAAATAGTCACAAACATGAGGAATCGCATGTGAAAACCATGTATAAATTGGAACACATCAAACTCTTTCACCTAAACACTTCCATGCAATTAATAAAGCATAGAAATGGATATATGCAATTCACTATGTCTTAATTACCAATTATTTGGATAAAGCACATATATAGGTAGAGGATCCTGTAAAAAATGCCTAAAATATGAGAAGGGTAAGAAAGAATCTAAACCATTAGATCTTTAATCTAATGGTTGCGATCTTGATGGCAATCTTGTAAATAGTATAACAATTAAAATAATTAATTTTCTAGATTAAGGGTATAAAGGTAAAATTAACATTTTTAATTTTAGAAAGTCACATGCAAACGCCAATAACTTTTTACACGTAACTCATTTTTTTTAAATTACACCATAATAACGAGTATTTTTTAATCTTTAATATGAGTACCATATTACTATACTTATATACAGAACAAAAATTACGTTCAATCGAATGTTTCAGTTAATGGTTTTTTGTTTCAGTTCATAGTGTTATATAATTATTGAATGGTGTTATATACTTATTAAAAAGTGTTATATATATGTTGAATGGTGTTATATACTTATTGAATGGTGTTATATAATTATTGAATGGTGTTATATATGCGCTGAATGGTTGTTGTAGTGTTATTCGTAGTGTTTTTATAGAGATCTTTAAAATGGTGTTATATACTTATTGAATGGTGTTATATAATTATTGAATGGTGTTATATACGTGCTCAATGGTGTTTGCAGTGTTATTCGGTATTCCTATAAATTAGGGTGGCGGTTTATTGAAGATTTTGAATTAATTAAATCAATGATAAAATTACTTGATTACCCTTTTCAATTAATTTAGATCTAATGGCTGAAATTCTTTCTTATCTTTCTCACACTTTTGGTCTTTTTTACAATAACCTTACCCACTATATCTAAACAAATTTATTTAAAAGCGTAATAGAAATACTTAAAAAGACAATGACTTTTACCAATGAAAAAACTATGAATGCTTGGTCAAAAAGGAAGGTAAAGAGTCCCCATTTACCTTTTTATGATGGCCCATTAATCAATTAAATAGACACGAAGTGGTGCATTGATGACACAAAGGTGCCTGAGTTAGAGATGCACAAATCAGGTTATTTTAATATTTAATTATGGATATCGAATTAGATTCGAATATGATATAGTATTGAGAGAAACCGAGTAAGATTCATGTACATGTATTGAGGAGAAAAACCAGACCCAATGTAAACCAGACATTAAAAACACTGATTATAACAAAACTGTTTTTACGATTTTATGCAAAATTAAATTCATAAAACTAAATTGATTTGTACTTTGAAAACAGGTAGAATAAACTACTATGGATTCATTGGGGCTACTCGGCGAGAATTCATTCGGTAATGATTCATTTCATTATGGTATCGCCACTCATTGTAGCAACTGAAAGCCAAAACAAAGAAAAAATAAGTATTGAAACACCAAAGGATATCGACCCGTGCTTTACATCGAACAAAATAAAAATAAAAACAAAAACGAATACCGATACCAACGTTGTTCCGTCAGAAATCAGGATCAAGTCATTCATTTTTTACTGTAGTTTACGACACAAAGAAATACATTATTTTGAACGTAGCTCATATGATTAAAAAAGTATGTTTACAAATTACAACAGTTTCCTTATACAAAAGTTATCTGATATAACACAAAAGGTAAATTTATGTAACAAAATACAACAAAAAAGTCGATTCTTGTGCCAAAAAAAGTTGTTAACCAAAAAAAAAAAAAACTATTTTACATCAATTGAAAACCACAAAAATAACACCGATACAAGTTCCAATAATTCCAATATTGGCATCGACGTTATCAGTTTTGTATGTCATGCCACCGATTCGGCACTACCACTAGATATAGTCTACGATACCAAAAAAACTCTATTTCGAACAAACCCACTTTTGCAAAAAAGTTATACTCAAATGCCGAGAAAAGAAATCAAACACAACTGCATATTTACTTTTTTTCAAAGCTAACGAATGTAGGTTATAGGAGAAAAGCCAAATTAGTAAAAAATTAAACCCTAAATTGGGGAAGTCATAGGTTCAAGTATGACAAGGAGTAAAAATTGAAACTTTCCCTTTTAAAAAAGTAAAAAAATCTAACCGGTTAAAAACATATATTATATATAGTATAATACATAGTACATAGGTATAACCAATAACTAAAAGAAAAAAAATAAGCCTATTGTTCCTCAATGTTTCTTTTTCAATATATACTAGTAAACGGAAAGCTGCACATTGTGTCTGTGGGATTAACCCATGAAAACAAAAAATTAAAGTTGAAACGTTAACACAAACCCACACATTGGGGGCGTTCAAACGCCAATAATAGACAATATCTAGATGTAAACCAACGAGATGCGGCAGTGGCATCATTATTATCAGAAACTTTATATAAAAATAGGTGAAACGATTAAAAAATCACTATGTCACAACGGAAAATTCCTTAAAAACTCAAACTTTATTAAAGTGTAAGGATTATAGTGTAAACAAATAGAAAACTTTAAATGAAGTTTAGGGTCTATATGGATAAGAATTGTATGTAAAATTTTGCATTTAAAGACAAAATAGGGTCCGGGGGTTATATAATAACTTGAGTAAAGTGTAGGGTTAATAAGGTAAGTTAGTTAAAGATAAGAAAAAATAGGTTGTTTAAAGTCTAGAGATGTAAATGAGTATGTGATCAATCTATAAGAAAAAACTTTTTGTGGCCAAATACAACTTGAGAAAAGTATACTATTTTGTAAGTTGCTTTTTAAATAATAGGTTACTATAATTACAAAAAAAATTATTTCACTTAAAAATAATTATTTACTTTATAACGTGTCATCTTAAAAAATTAAACACAAAAGTTGTAAAGTAAACATAAAATTATACTTTAAAAATTCAGGTATTCTATTGGGTGTTAGAAAAATCGATATCAGATATAGGGTATAATCAGGTTTAGGTACAGGCTCTAACCAGATTCGGGAATTCTGTCAAATATAAATAAACATGTCTCGGTTCCGGGTATGGTGCTCAAATTGTGCACCCTATCCATACTCTTGTGGGAATTGGGACATCAAAGATGAAGAAGATGTGTGGGGGCAGAGGTTGGGGTTTTTAAATTGTTTAATTAAAACATAATTAATTATTGAATTATTTCTAGAGTACATCACCAAAATGGTCCTTGTACTTGGGTCTAATTTATGGCTTTGGCCCTTAAAAATTCTCTCGCTGTCTTTTTTTTGCAAAATTCTCTCTCTTTCTCTCTCTCTCTTTTGCAATTGTAGTCCCAGTAGTTTGTAGTTTGTGTCAGATTACACCCCTAGTCCAAATCACTAAAGAGGTCAACTTTTTCGGTTAAGAATGTGTAGAATCACCATATTATCCTTGATATGTGATTGAAAACCCGTTGCTTTACCGTATTAAGTTTATTTTTACATGAATTTTTGTTTCAAGTGACTTACTTTGATAGAAATTATGATTCGCAAGTCTAACGAAGTTTAAGGACCTACTCGAGAGCTTTATGGGGCATCGGGAAGCGATCAGAAGCAATTGGGTGCAAGAAACGAATAAAACGAGAAGGTGGCATTGAAATCGTGTCGCCGACGCATTCCGTCGCCCCGAAAACACCCTAAACAGTAGGATAGTGGGTCCGCAGCAAACCCACTACAGGCATGGCGTCGTTGACGCTCTCTATTTTTCTTCGACGCTGATTTTCACCTTTTGAGTTGTTTGACCGGATTTTTGACCAATTTTGGGGATAATACTTGGAGTTTTGAACTTTTGAACGATTAACTTGTTCTTGGAGCTACTACACACCTCTCTCTCAATCCAAAACCATCTTGAATCATTTAGATCATTGTTCTCCATCTTAATCATCATCATCAATCTCTCAAACCTATTTCATCATCATCACCAATCCATAATCACCATCAAACCCTAATCACCGTTATCATCATCATCATCATCATCCTTTCCAAGCATCAAGGTCATGGATCATTGCTTGTGTTCATCATCCGCTGATCGTGTTCCTTCAACCATGAGCGGCTAGTCTCCTCGGGTTTCACCCCGGTATAGATTTTTTCTAGGGTTTATACATTTGTGTTTAGTTTAATGTGACAAGTTATCTTTAAACATTTAAAACCTTTGATACTTGTCTTGAATTTGATTCGAATTTGTAGATTGTCGAGTGATGATAAAATTTGACTTTGCGAAATGGTGATGTGCAATTATGCCTTATCTTAGATTAGAATCACAAACGAGGAGGCTAGAAACGAGGCTAATATAACTTAGGTCCTTGACATCTAACCGCAATCCGATTTCAAGAATTCGATTTATATATTATATAGGATAAGTTATGATTTAGTCCATCATGTATTGTCATGTAACCTAGGTCACGTGACCAAAGTTTTGACATCTAAACTGATGCTGTAACATAATCAAACATATTTTGGCATGTAAGACTCATCATATGGCATATTTGACCATCCGAACTTATAATTACCCTAAGGACCCGTTAAAGTAGCGTAAACTACCTTGACGAGTCATAACATGTCAAAAGCACTTAGGATCAACTCCAAATCAGAATGTTAAGTTTATTAAAACATATCATACGAGTCCCAACACTCTTTTGGTTTATAAGACTTCATTCTATGCAATCCTCCGATTAAAGTCCAGATGCAATAACATAGTTATCCGATATTAGGACACACTTGAATCCTTGATCTCTTGGGCTTTGTTTAATCCTTAGAACAAGACTTATACGCAATCCCAAGTGAGTACATAGTCCCCTCTGTTAGGATCGCTCCTCCACTGCTTAGGAACCTAATTTGTTATCTAAAGTCATCGTAAGCGGAAATTACGTGATTGTTAATCAAATACACAAGATTTACTGATTAAATGTCTATTTATTAGTCCAAAATCATATTACATTCAAGTCTCCAGACCAACAGAGCTTTGCCTCTTGAAATGCAAAGTTACAAATGACAAAGACCCAAGGCACATATATACAGACAACCGACTTCGCTTGAAATGTGGCATGGCCAGGACACGTTCGGCCGAACTTGTCCTGCCCTGACCAACTTCGGGCGAACTTGATGTCAATACATCATAAATACATCAAAAACTGACATTTTCAAACCATATCTAAACAGACTCAATCCAAGACCTAGACAATAGACATCATGTATCAACTGACTCCCCCTTGGAAATTGGCATAGTCTTGATTAGTCTTCAAAAGCCTTTGTCTTCAAAATTTGACGTTAACGACCAAAGAAGTGCTTGTACGGCTTCTTTATTCGCTCTTGTCTTGGAATCGGTGTTCGGTCAGTAGGAGGTGCCCACTTCATGAACTGAAATCTTCTAAGCCTTGCCTCTCTACCCTCTTCATGTATCTTCTCTAATCACGTTCCTCTTTCAGAAACTCTTCTCGTTCTAACTCTCTCCATATGGACTCCAACATTCGTCCTGCGTTAACACCGTGAGCCTAACAAACATTCATAACTCCCTAATATTGTTTAGCTTGAACTTCCTCTTTTCTTTCAAAGCAAATTTTGTTGAAAAACAAACATCTGATATCTCTTTAGAGCAGTTTACTAGCCACATCGGATCTAGTATTTGGATAGTTCGCCATAACCCCCATATCCTCCGTCTCTCTATCAATTCTGGGTTATTTCTTTCGTAATATCCCAGTTCTCGTCAGCTCGCAGAACAATCACTGCTTCACATGTTTCTGGGTCCATCTGCGACCACTTGAATAGAGGATAGAAATCTTGTTCAATCGACATCAGCGACATATTCTTCATCGCTCTAGGTCTTTTCATCACAAGCGTAATATCCTTTTCACCCGTCTTTTTATCAATCTTGATTTGCCGCTTCGGGATAAACGGTTTCCAGTAATTAAAACCGTGCATTGCTTTGAAATTGATAACCTTCCAGAGACGTTGGTCGTGAAACTTCATATGGTAACTAATATTTCTTGTTTGCACCAACTCCTCTATATCCCAATATGGTAACGTTTTAATATCCACCAAATATCGAAAGTATTGCACTCCGAATTCATGTTTAATAGCATAAACATTCAATTCTTTCAACCATCCCCAGCTCAGAATATCTCCCAATGATTTATCTTTGTCTCTAGTAAAGAATGCAAGTGGTCTTTGAAACTTTCGTTGCTTTGGCATCTCTTTGAACCAGGACTTCTTTCCTTCAGCGATTTCCTCTTTTGTCATTTGCTTTGGGACTTTTCCTTCTCGAATCGACTCTTCAATCTTTTCTTTCAACAAGTCAGCATTCAATTCTTCATACATCTCGTTGAAAGTTGGAAAACTGTCAGTGTTAGTACCAGAATACTTTTCAGCACACTCTTTTTCATCATCAGACCTATCTTCAACAATCACTTTGTTATAATCATCTGCTTCAGGTCTATGCTTGCAGAAATACTTATTCGGCTCAAAAGTATCTATATTCACCAATTCTTCCTCGAAATCAAAATCAAACGATTCATGATCCACTTCTAGCATCTTTGCAAGTTCTTCTTTGGAATAATTGTGAATGTATTATCCCTTTTCGACGTTATGTTTTAGCATAAGAATCAGGGGTTTATCATGAACAGTAGCAACAAGCATAGCAACTATAGAATCAGAAACATCATCATCTTGAGGCCCGGTTTGCTCCCCCTTACTTTGATCATCATCACATTTGCTTCATCATTCATTACTGACTCAATATCGAACTCTGTGTGAATCTCTGCAGACTCAATTCTTAGACCAATGCCACCGTGACCATCATCATCATCATTCCCGTGATCTGAATCATCTTTATCGTCACCAGTAGGGTCGTCGTCTTTATCATCGTTTTATCATCTTTTTCCTCAGATTCTTTCCCTGTTTCCGCAGCTTTAACAGTTTCATCTACTTGTTCAACATTTTGAACTGCTTCAATAGAAACAACTTCAGGAATAGACTCATCAACGGACTTTATTACTTCAACATGTTTTGATTCAGGAGCTTTAGTCGATTCTACAGTTTCAGCGACAATCTTTTCTATCACAGGTTCTTCAGTAGGTTTAGGGGCTCCCTCAGCAATCCTTTTACCTTTGTCTTGTGTTGCTTGTTCCTTCTCAGCTTTGTCTTTCGCTTCTTGAGCATCTAGTGTTGGGTTTGAACCCTACAAAAGAACAGATGATAGAAAGCCAAAACAGGTCTGTACAAAATTGTAACGCCTCGCATTTTGATACTTTCTACTTATGGCAAGCTAGTGTTCAAATTCCATTTTGGGAAATCTTTGTATTCGTATTCGTCTTTTCATTTTAAACGTTGTAAGCGAGACTTGATTCATAATGGAATAAACATGTTTATCATTGAACATATTACACACATTCATACATATTATACTTGTTCCTACAATACATACACATGATACACATTCACGAATACATGAAATACTTGATTATACGCAACACTCATACGTTATGCATACTGCATACGCGACATTTATACGTTGTACATACATTATACCAAGTGCTTATACTCGATCTCAATCATATTATACTTACATATACAATTATGATATGTTTTATAACCCTATAAAACATTAACATGTCATAAAAAGGCCTTAGAAAAGCATTAAACCCGTTACTAAACCTTAAACAACAAAAATCAACATTTTTACCCGGACCAAACCCCCATGCGGACCGCATCCATGTCTGGGCGGGCAGAAAGTTTCAAACTCGCATTTTTGCATGAATCCCACACTTCTAACACCCTCCAATCACCTCCAAAGCTCATTAAACACCCCTCTAACCAACCCTAATCATCCCTCTATAAAACCCAAGTATTCTTCACCCATTTTCCACTTTCACAACTCATTCATCTCTTCTAAATCCTCTCAAGAACACACATAACTTCCAGAATCGGGCAGATTGTGTAAGCTTCACAAAAGTGAGCATAACTTGCTCAAAACTTGACCTTTTCACTTGATTCTTCTTCCTACTTACTTGGATAATCTTTGGGTTGAATTCCTAGAGTTCTCCATTCCAGACCTGGAAATGCCCCGAAATTGTCCATAAACTTTCTGTTTGAATCAAAACTTTTCAAAACTTGTTTATGTTCATCCAACTTTAGTTAATCTCATCTCAAACCTATGTCCTAATGCTTACAACACTTCTTGTGGTTGCTTAGGCTTAAAAACAAGGTTGAGACATTCCAACAAGAGGAGTTATCCTCACAATAATTCTGTTTTCATAGAGCTTGAAGCTCACAAGTGGTGCAAGTTCATAACTTGTTCATGTGGGTCCACCTTGGTTAGCCTTGGCCATCCTAAACTTTGAGACCACACATCACTTGATGATTTTCATCATTATCTCAAGTAGTTTACTAGTTTTAAAGTGTCATAACCCCGACAAGCCGTTGACATGTATCCTTGTGTGCTCTCCAGGTTGTATTCATTTGGCTATTTGATATCATGGTGACACACTTTACTATTCTTGTCACTCACGTTCTTGTTTATGTTATTCATTCATGACCCTCCTTGTTGTCCATGACAACTTGTGTAGTGGTGAATCGTATAATGAGGTTAAATGGATGTTCATCATCCTACCTCCATGCTTGACTTACTTGAATATTTAGAGGTACCAAAGTGGATGGTTCATCCTCCCACCTCCTACATGATATTATATGAATATGTATATACTATGGACTATAATACTATCCTAAAACCGAAACCTTGATAATGACTAAATAATCACCTATCAAGTTATTAAGCTTATCACTAAAGTACATAGTTACTTATCACAATTATAATAGGTCTTGAACCTATGAAACCATATTAACCCCTTATCGGGTTATCATAGTGTCAAGAACAAGTGCTATATCTTAGTGAATATTTTTATACATAATACTTTAATCCTTATTTCTGTAATCGTGCTCGAATAATCCAAATCTACCACTACACCTCTAACTAATGCCTATGTGCTTCTTGTAAAAGGACAAGGTGCTGAACTCTAAATATCACAACAAAGCTCTCGGGATTTCTTAAGTGGAACGCTTAGCAAAACCGTGAGTACACTCGACCCACTTACCGTTTTAGATCACTTTTGGGTTGTAACATGTTCACCTATCAAAATACACATATCATAAACACATGCTTTACATGCTCAATCCTTATACATGAATACTTGTTATGCCTAGATGCATGCTTGATTATACGTGCTTGATCATTAACTTAGCTAGCCCAACTTATCATATATAGCACTATAGGAGTAGCATTCCGCCCGTCGGGGTTATGTTAAGATATTCATTCTCATTTTAGTCTTGTCGCTTTTGTGGCAAGGGAAGCTCGATCTCGTTAAAACTTTTGTGGAAGCTTGGGGTTTGATCTAGTATTGCATGATTAGTATGAACTTTGCTTACAATTACCATGTGAATTAGAGTTACACTTTTATACTTATGCTATGTATCACCAAACTTGTGTACTCGCCTTTGCTTTTGCATTGAATTCATATTTTTAACATGTTACAGGTTGACGAAGATTTTTCCATGAAATTGGAGTAGTGATGATGCTTAGATACGCATATAGACGTTAGGTTTATAAAATGTTGTATCAAATTTTGCCTTTGTTATTGTTGTATTTGAAATTTCTTGTATTGTATTACAATGTTATCATGAATGAAATATGCGTTTTATTTAAATATTGTCACCAATTAGTATTTATGAGCAATGAGCAATCTCGTTTCGTTCTCCGATGTTTCCGCCATCGGTTGGGGTGTAACAAAAATGTTTCCGCGTATTTGATTTTTCACGAAGTTATACCATCAAGTTAGGAGTGATATCCACATCTTGATGGAAACTTACCTTTTATGCTCTAGTGGATCTTACGAATGAGTCGGAATATGCTCCTCGTTAGTAAGAAACAACCACACTTAGGGTACGAGATCGTCAAGTTAGGGGTGAAACCCGCACCTTGTCGATTAAGTCCCATTCCTCAATTTTCGCTCTCGCCAAAGTTTGGATTTTCAAATCCATTAGAGTCGTGTAGTAACTGGAAGGGTAAAATACCATTAGTCGCTTCTCGATGAGAGTATTTTACCTATAAGCCAAAGCACTTTTCTCTAATTAGAAAGGATCTTCGATTCACTTTGGAATTGACGACGTTTCGCTACCCGAAACAATCTCATGATTTATTGAGCCAATATTTTATGTTATCTCAGTTTTTATGTGATTTTACACTTGTTACCTTTTTCGTTTGAACCGTTACACAGCTCGCACGTTTATCGCAATCAAAAACAATATTAAATCCTCGTGAACAAACTAAATTTATACTCCTTATTCGCATTTATACGAGATTGTACATGCTATACTTAGTGAATTCATGCAAACTTTATGAACTATACTTGATGAACCCATGCAAACTTATGTGAACCATGCTTGAACCTCATACATGCTTATTCATGCAAAATTTGTTTTCCCCCATATTACGATCAAGTCTCATTCCCTTTTTCTATGTTGAACCTCTAGATGAATTCTCCTAACTCATCCAAGAAGTCCAAGAGGTCCAACAAGGAGTCCAACAACAACAACAACAATGAAGACTCCATCTCTAAGCAAGAACTCGTCGGCTTTGTCGCCGAGCAAATGGCCGATCAAGTGTCCGTGTCATATCCGATATCGTTAGCCAGCTTCAAACCATCTATACCAAAGGCACACCCAAATCCTCTGCCGACTCTAAAACCGACAACCCCAAAATGTCCTTCCAATTCAAGCATTTCATGGCTTGTAAACCAATAGAATTCACTGGCATGGACGGTGTTACCGCCATGATCAATTGGTTTGACACGATGGAGCTTACATTTCTTCAGGGCGGGTGCCCTGATGACCTTCGAACCCTTAACGCTACCGGGGTGTTTCGCTAGAGAGCCCTTGAGTGATGGACTACTAAATGCAACAAGCGTGGCAACGAAGCAGCCCACGCTCTCACTTGGGACGAGCTCAAACAGCTCATGAGGGATCAGTTCTGTCCCCCCACGAGACCCAGAAGCTCAAAAACGAATTCTGGAATCTCACGCAACAAGGGAGTGACGCTGAAGGGCTGATCGCTCGCTTCAAACAATTGAGTATCGTCTGTCCTGGACAGGTGGATACAGTTCCCAAGGCGATAGCTAAGCTTATTCGTTCGCTTTCGCCTGTGATCATGAATCACGTAGCCGCCGCAAACCCGAGAACCCTCGAAGAAGCCTATAGCATAACCATTCAGCTTATCCACAACTGCATCCTTCGGGGAGCCTACGACAAGGTTCCTACGAAGCATGCGCACCAAGCCACTGCCAATACCACCACCACTACTGAGTCACCTCCCCCTCAAACCAACAAAACAACCTCAAGAACAAGAAGCAGAAAGCTTCAGTTAAAAACAACGCGCTTGTCACTCCGCCTACCCCTACACCTTTAAATGCCATCTCCTCCATCCAAAACAACGATCCACCCAAACAAAATTACACCGACACTTGGCCTAAGTGTGATCATTGCACCTACCACCATCTCCCTAATACCCCATGTCGAAAGTGCGCCAACTGTAACAGGATGGGGCATTTCTCTAGCCATTGTCGTCAACCCTAAGGCAGCCAAGCCATTGTCCCTAACCCAAACCCAAACCAAGCTCAACCTCAGCGCCAAAATGCTCCTGTGTGAGCATGTTACAAGTGTGGCGATCTCAATCATCTCGCCAATGTTTGTCCTCTTCTCAACCAGCAACATCAGCACCAGCAACAACAGCAGCCGGAGCCTGCTAAAGGACGAGCTTTCATGCTTACCTCCGCTCAAGCCCAGAGCTCTAACGACGTCATTACTGGTACGTTCCTTGTGAACTATATTTATGTTACATGTCTATTTGATACTGGCGCCGATAGGAGTTTTGTCTCGCTAGAATTTGAACCCTTTCTTAAGTGCGAACGATCTAAAATGCCTAATCCTTTCGCTGTCGAAGTCGCTAATGGTAAAACCATCTCCATTGATTTCGTTCTTTCCGGTTGCTCTTTGATTCTTAACGATCCTTTGTTCTCCATTGACCTCATTCCCATGCAAATGGGTAGTTTCGACATCATAGTAGGCATGGATTGGCTTATGCAAGTTTGTGCCGAAGTTGTTTGTTCCGAAAAATTTATTCGCCTCCCTCTTCCTCAAGGCGATTCTCTACACGTCGATGGTGAGAAACCTTCTAAAGGTCTCAAGCTTATGTCATGCATCAAAGCGAACAAGTACTTGCGTAAGGAGTACTTTGCCTTTCTCGCCCATGTTGTGGAAGAGAAAGACAAAGGTCTGAGCATAAGTGATGTTCCAGTCGTTTGTAAATTTCCTTCGGTTTTCCCTAAGGATCTTCCTGGTCCTCTGCCACCTTGAGCTGTCAATTTTTGTATTGATCTTATCCCTGGCGCAACTCCGGTTGCGAAGGCTCCCTATTGTCTAGCACCCTCAGAGATGCAAGAGCTATCAAGCCAACTTCAAGAGCTTCTTGATAAAGGTTTTATACACCCTAGTACTTCCCCGTGTGGCGCTCCCGTTCTTTTCGTCAAAAAGAAAGATGGATCATTCCGCAGGTGTATTGACTATCGTGAGCTTAACTCACTTACAGTCAAGAATCGCTATCCACTTCCTCGTATTGACGATCTCTTTGATCAATTGCAAGGCGTGAAGTGCTTTTCAAAGATTGATCTCCGTTTTGGCTATCATCAACTTCGGGTTTCCGAAGAAGATGTACCCAAAACCGCTTTCCGCACACGTTATGGACACTACGAGTTCGTGGTTATGCCTTTTGGTTTGACCAACGCACCTGCAGTGTTTATGGATCTCATGAACCGCGTATGTAAGCCTTTTCTCGATCATTTTGTCATTGTATTCATTGGCGATATCCTAATCTACTCCAAGACGAAAGAAGAACATGGACGACATTTGCGTCACATTCTTCAGCTTTTGCAAACCGAATGTCTTTATGCCAAATTCTCCAAGGGTGAATTTTGGCTAAAAGAGGTTCAATTCTTAGGTCACACCGTCAATGAACTCGGTATTCATGTTGACCCTACAAAGATAGAAGCTATGAAGAAGTGGATGCACCTAAGTCGCCCTCTGAAATTCGTTCGTTCCTTGGCCTAGCTGGGTATTATCATCGTTTCATCTCGAATTTCTCCAAGATTGCCGTTCCTTTGACTTCGTTGACTCAGAAAGATAAACCTTTTGTTTGGGGTCCCGAACAAGAGGAATCTTTCCAAACGCTCAAGGACATGCTTTGTAATGCTCCTATCCTCACTCTCCCCGATGGGAACGACATTTCGCCGTGTATTGCGATGCCTCTAACCAGGGTCTTGGTTGCGTTCTCATGCAACAGGACAAAGTAATCACTTACGCGTGAGACAACTCAAAATTCATGAGAAAAACTATACTACTCACACCTTGAACTCGGTGGGTTGTTTTTGCATTAAAGATTTGGCGACACTACCTTTATGGTACAAAGTGTACGGTCTTCACCGACCATAAGAGCCTCCAACATATCATTGATCAAAAGGAACTCAACATGCGTCAACGTCGTTGGGTAGAATTGTTAAACGACTACGACTGTGATATTCACTACCACCCTGGCAAAGCGAATGTCGTGGCCGATGCACTTAGTCGTAAGACTCATGTTAAGAGTGTTCGTTGCTACCAAATCGTGGGAAAACTCAACGAGTTGATTCGACAAGCACAATTTACCGTCATTAACGAGGGTAACCTCGATAGTGAATTGAATTGTGGATTCGAAAACCCGCTCGAAGCTAAACCTGATGGTATTATTTACTACCATAGTCGTATTTAGATTCCCGATCGTCTCAATCTTCGGTCTACTTTGATGGATGAAGCCCACAAATCCCGAGACTCCGTTCACCTTGGCGCTGATAAGATGTACCATGATTTGCGTGCATCCTATTGGTGGCCTGGAATGAAACGTGATATCGCTCTTTACATGTCCAAATGTCTTACGTGTTCCAAAGTCAAGGCAGAACATCAACGTCCCTCTGGTTTGGTCGAACAACCAGAAATCCCTGTTCGGAAATGGGAGAGCATAGCCATGGATTTGATCATGAAATTGCCTCGTACTTCATATGGTCATGATAGCATTTGGGTTATCATCGATCGTTTGACCAAATTCGCGCACTTTCTCGCAATTCGTGAAGATTACAAAGTCGAGAAATTGGCTCGTATCTACACGGAAGAAATCATTAGCCGTCATGGTACTCCTCTTGATATTATCTCTGATCGCGATGCTCGTTTCACCTCTCACCTTTGTCAAACTTTTCAATCCGCCCTTGGCACTCCGCTTAATCTTAGCACCGCTTTTCATCCTCAGTCTGATGGTCAAACTGAGCGTACTATCCAAACCTTGGAGGATATGCTTCGGTCATGCATAATCGATTTTGGCGGCAATTGGGATTCGCACTTACCCTTGGTTGAATTCTCGTACAACAATAGTTATCACGCTAGTATTCAAATGGCTCCATTTGAAGCATTGTATGGTCGTAAATATCGTTCGCCTATCTATTGGCACGAGATTGGAGACGCACAAATCACTGGTCCCGAGCTAATACAAGAGACAATAGACAAGATCTTGCAGATACGTGATAATCTCCTCAAAGCATGAAACCGACAAAAGAGCTACGATGACAAAAGACACAAGCCCTTGGAATTTAATACAGGTGATCAGGTACTTCTCAAGGTATCCCATTGGAAAGGCGTTGTCCATTTTGGTAAGAAAGGAAAAGTCGCTCCTCGCTACGTGGATCCTTTCAAAATCTTGGAAAGGATTGGCAAGGTAGCATATCGACTGGACCTACCTCAAACGCTCAACAATGTTCATCCTGTGTTTCATGTTTCAAATCTCAAGAAATGTCTAGCCGAAGAAGGACTTCAAGTTCTGCTCGAAGATCTTCAAATCAATGAGACATTGCATTTTGTGGAAAAACCGGTCGAAATCATGGACCGAGGAGTCAAGCAACTAGGGCGCAGTCGAATCCCTATCGTCAAGGTTCGATAGAAAGGAAAATGTGGCGCCGAGTATACTTGGGAACTCGAAAGTGATATGAAGACTAAGTATCCGCATCTCTTCGTTGCAGCTTCCTAAATTTCGGGATGAAATTTCCTAAAGGAGGGGAGACTGTAACGCCTCGTGTTTTGATACTTTCTACTTATGGTAAGCTAGTGTTGAAATTCCATTTTTGGAAATCTTTGTATTCGTATTCGTCTTTTCAGTTTAAACGTTGTAACCGAGACTTGATTCATAATGGAATAAACATGTTTATCATTGTACTTGTTACACACATTCATACATATTATACTTGTTCCTACAATACATACACATGATACACATTCGCGAATACATGAAATACTTGGTTATACGCAACACTCATACGTTATGCATACTTCATACGCCACATTTATACCTTGTACATACATTATACCAAGTGTTTATACTCGATCTCAATCATATTATACTTACATATACACTTATGATATGTTGCATAACCCTATAAAACATTAACATGTCCTAAAAAGGCCTTAGAAAAGCATTAAACTCGTTACCAAGCCTTAAACAACAAAAATCAACATTTTTACCCGGACCAGACCCCCATGCGGACCGCATGTGGGAGTGGATGCGGTCCGCATCCATGTCTGAGCAGGCAGAAAGTTTCAAACTCGCGTTTTTGCACGAATCCCACACTTCTAACACCCTCCAATCACCTCCAAAGCTCATTAAACACCCCTCTAACCAACCCTAATCATCCCTCTATAAAACCTAAGTATTCTCAACCCATTTTCCACTTTCACAACTCATTCATCTCTTCTAAATCCTCTCAAGAACACACATAACTTCCAGATTCGGGCAGATTGTGTAAGCTTCACAAAAGTGAGTATAACTTGCTCAAAACTTGACCTTTTCACTTGATTCTTCTTCCTACTTACTTGAATAATCTTTGGGTTGAATTCCTAGGGTTCTCCATGGAGAATCCAGACCTGGAAATGCCCCGAAATTGTCCATAAACTTTCTGTTTGCATCAAAACTTTTCAAAACTTGTTCATGTTCATCGAACTTGAGCTAATCTCATCTCAAACCTATTTCCTAATGCTTACAACACTTCTTGTGATTGGTTAGGCTTAAAAAAAAAGGTTGAGACATTCAAACAAGAGGAGTTATCCTCACAATAATTCTGTTTTCATAGAGCTTCAAGCTCACAGGTGGTGCAAGTTCATAACTTGTTCATGTGTGTCCCCCTTGGTTAGCCTTGGCCATCTTAAACTTTGAGACCACACATCACTTGATGATTTTCATCATTATCTCAAGTAGTTTACTAGTTCTAAAGTGTCACAACCCAGACAAGCCGTTGACATGTGTCCTTGTGTGCTCTCCGGGTTGTATTCACTTGGCTACTTGATATCATGGTGACACACTTTACTATTCTTGTCATTCACGTTCTTGTTTATGTTATTCATTCATGACCTTCCTTGTTGTCCATGACAACTTGTGTAGTGGTCAATCGTATAACGAGGTTAAATCGATGTTCATCATCCTACCTCCATGCTTGACTTACTAGAATATTTAGAGGTACCAATGTGGATGGTTCATCCTCCCACCTCCTACATGAAATTATATGAATATGTATATACTATGGACTATAATACTATCCTAAAACCGAAACCTTGATAATAACTAAATAATCACCTATCAAGTTATTAAGCTTATCACTAAAGTACATAGTTCCTTGTCACGATTCTAATAGGTCTTGAACCTATGAAACCTTATTAACCCCTTATTGGGTTATCATAGTGTCAAGAACAATTGCTATGTCTTAGTGAATATTTTCATACATAATACTTTAATCCTTATTTCCGTAATCTTGCTCGAATAGTCCAAATCTACCGTTCCACTTCTAACTAATGCCTATGTGCTTCTTGTAGAAGGACAAGGTGCCAAACTCTAAATATCACAACAAAGCTCTCGGGATTTCTTAAGTGAAACACTTAGCAAAACCGTGAGTACACTCGACCCACTTACCGTTTTAAATCACTTTTGGGTTGTAACATTCTTACCTATCAAAGTACACATATCACAAACTCATGCTTTATATGCTCAATCCTTATACATGAATACTTGTTATGCCTAGATACATGCTTGATTATACGTGCTTTATCATGAACTTAGCTAGCCCAACTTATCATATATAGCGCTATAGGAGTAGCACGCCGCCCATCAGGGTTATGTTAAGGTATTCATTCTCATTTTAGTCTTGTCGCTTTTGTGGCAATGGAAGCTCGATCTCGTTAAAACATTTGTGGAAACTCAGGGTTTGATCTAGTATTGCATGATTAGTATGAACTTTGCTTACAATTACCATGTGGATTCGAGTTACACTTTTATACTTATGCTATGTATCACCAAACTTGTGTACTCGCCTTTGCTTTTGGATTGAATTCGTATTTTTAACATGTTACAGGTTGACGAAGATTTTGCCATGAAATTGGAGTAGTGATGATGCTTAGATACACATATAGACGTTAGGTTTATAAAATGTTGTATTAAATTTTTCCTTTGTTATTTTTGTATTTGAAATTTCTTGTATTGTATGACAATGTTTAAATATTGTCACCAATTAGTATTTATGAGCAATGAGCAATCTCGTTTCGTCTCACTCCGATGTTTCCGCCATCAGTTGGGGTGTGACAAAAATGATCCAAAACAAACAGTACTTTGTTTCACTTCTCCTCACAAAGACAAGATAGCTAACATCTGCCCAAAGCTAAGCTATGATGAAGTTATAAAGACTGTTGAAGACCGAACCACTGATAAAGTCAAAAGTTTGCTGGAAGTCAAAGGTCTGATCACCCCTTGAAGAACATCAGATAAAGCTTCATCAGTGGTTGAGCTCATCAGAGGATAGCATCATCAGTGTTTTGTAATCAGTGTTTCTATCATTATAATATAGGATAGCATTAGCAGTGGTTAGAGTTTGTTAAGGTTGTTAGATGTCACTGTCTTGATGATGTCAGCAAAGATGCCACAGAGGTTAGGGATTTGTAGTATAAATAGACCGTGCATATACTGTTCTATTTAGCTTAGACATACACTCTTATTGTACACTCAAATATGTGTGAGCTCGGCCTGAGGGGGATTTAGTGATTCATAACTGTATTTACTTGTAATTTTTCAATCTTTTGAATAATGAAAAAAGTGTATGATGAAAGCTAATCTTTCCTTGATTGTGTTATAAAGTTTTAAATCTCATTCCGGTGCAAAGTATTGTATGTTTTATCTTCTTCTACTATCTATTTGTTTAAAACAATGCAATCAAGTCAAACTCAGATCCTAACAATTGGTATCAGAGCATAAGTCAGTCAAATTCGATCTAACAATCAATTTGACATAAAAAGATCAGCTCAATTTCATTGATACTGTGTTGTTTGTGTTTGTTGAAAAAACAGAGTAAGGATCTAATCACGATGATTAATCAATTTCTCTGAAAAACAACCAAAATGTTACTAAACACACAAGTTCCGCATGACACTAACAATGTATCGTTTCATATGGTTTCCATGTTTGTGTTGAAATTTGTGATGATTCCATGATTAGTTGTTGCTAAGGACTCATCTAATGTCATTAAAAGACTAAGGTGAAACAAATTATTAGGAACAGGATCTATATATGGAACAACAGTTATAAGGCGCCTTTAAAAGGTGAAAATCAAATTATGTTGATATTTAGAAAACCAGATCAAAAGTAATGTGAAACTTAGCATAAGCATTTGCAAAAATGACCAAGTTTCTCAAAACATTACCGTAAATGATTCTGGATTGATTATTCTTTCTTTAGAAGTCTTTCAGTAACTGATACAACATCTACCTATGGAAAGGTTAAAAAAGAGGATAGAAGAAAAATCACAAAACTCAAAAGTGAGCTTATCTCAAAACTTTTGGTATCAAGAGAAAAGAGTATAAACATAAAACACTTGAGAGTTCACAGGCTAGTACTACAAATGGAAAACCTAGATAAAACTTCATCTCTGCTCAAGCATCTGCTACCAAACAAGCCAAGTGCAACCACTATTTACAGGAAGTTTCAGGTAATTGATGTATCACAAGTTGACAACAGTTCAAAGAAGTCTTTGGTAACCCATCAGGTCTAATTGGTTCATTTATCAAGAAATTTTACTAAATTTTTATTGTAAGGATTTCATGTAAATATCAGGTCATGTATTATTCTTTAAGTTTTTTTTAAGGTAATACCCATTGAGATTTTACTTGTTTTTGATAGTTAAAGCTCAATACCTATCAGGAAGTTACTTCCACTGATAATGAATCAAAAGTATTCTGTAGGATGGTCAAAGTCAAATCATGAAATAAGTCAAATCTAAATACAGTATGAATCAGACATCACCTTGTGAGGGATCACTATGAAAAGGTTTGATTTCTCTGCACCATGTTCTAACTAAAAGATCAACTGGCAGATGTTTAAAATGAAAAGTATTAGAAACATCTACCTTCAAAAGTTTGATCTCTAGGTTTGAAATGCTAAATATGGACTAAAACAAGTTTTCTTGTATTTCGTGTGTAAATAGCATCAAAATGTTTTCAGAAAATCAAAACAAAACCTTAAAAATAGTTAAAATTGAAATTTTCTCAATAAATCTCTAAAGTCTTCAAAACTCTGATTGGCATATATATCCTCTGATAGTGTTAAAACACTGATCACAACCACTGATGACACACATCGGTGGTTTCCCAAAACAACTTTCATCCATTCATAGTCAGAGGATACACGTGGACAAATAACAGCCATCAGATCTTGCCACGTGTCGAATGTTGATCAGCCGACTTTTGAAACTACTGTTATCCAAATAAAAACCTGATAAAACCCTCAAACAAAGCTTTTATCACCAAAATCAAATTCAAAAGTTCTCAAAAGCGATTACACAGTTTCTTCAGAGTCTCTCAAAATTTCCATCATGGTTCTTATTATCAAACATCCACACAATTACCTATGTACTTTCGAGAAGACGAAGAAAAATACAGAGTTTTACTCTATCATCGATATCTTGTCTTCCTCGAAGTATAAAACCTTGCTCACCTGTAACACACCAATTTATCAAGACACCCTACGAGATTTCTGGGCTAATGCTAAACTTGAAATTCATAATAAAAAGCCTTGGGCAATCTCATCAAAAGTAGGAGGTATCATGGTTCCAATAACTCCACAAACCATCTTAGAAGTTTTTTCAGATGGACGATCTAGCGGGTAAAATTTCTTTCTCTAAGGACGAGTATCAAGTTGATTTGATCAATAGAGGGTATACAGGAAAATTAACAAAAGCTACTATGAAAAAAAGAGGATTTCCACCTCCTATGAGATTCCTGTTTCTTACCCTGCTTACCTGTGTTTCAAATAAAACATCTGGTTTTAATGAAATACCTTTGAAAATTCAATACTTGTCATGTCTAAAGCTGATTACAATTACTCCCAAGCATTGTTTAATGATTTGGTAACAAATCTAGAAAATGTGAAAAACAATAAAGCAAATGCTTTCTTGTTATTTCCAAGATTATTAAGCTATTATTTACGAAAGAAAATTCTAAAAGAGAATGCACAAGTCTTTGTTCAAGGTATATCTTTTCAAATAAATAGCTTAACGTCTGAAACATTTACTCGCCTTATTGCTAAAGAGTCAAAAGTTTCCAAAACACAAGCAGGGGAGTCTGAGCAAAATTTGGATGAGTCCACATTTACTCCTCAGACCTCAGCTGTTGAGCCCACTGCTCTTGGTGACCACAGTAGCATAACCACTGCTGTGCAACCCCCACCAAAAATCACCAAAAGAACCATGAAGAAATCCACCAAGCCCACCAAACCTACCAAAAAGGATCTTCTGGAAGATGAGATCCCAGAAGTTTATATTGTGACAACACAAAAGTTGCAAGAAACCACTGTTGCTACTTCCTCACAACAGTTGGAAGGATCTCCACCCAAAACCACGACTCCTCATGATTCCTCCCAAAAGGAACATGTTGTAATCACAGGGACACCACAACTTGAAACATTACCCTCATTTGAGAGTATGTTGAACTGTCTTTCTCCAGGGACAAAACCTTTTTCCACATCACTCCCCACATCTCAAATAACATTAACAAAAGTATCTTTGTTTGAAGTCATTGAAGGTCAGATACCAAAACAACCCCTCTCACCAGCACATTACTGAGAGAAAAACTTCCACAATGGCTGTGTCTGATAAAATTTAATTGGCTATCCCACAAACAGTTGAGGAGGTTACACCACTTGAATCTCATGAAATTCTTGTTGGTAGTTCAAGTGGAGCAGCTACTACAGATGTTGAATCCACTGATCTATATCTGGATAGTAATTTCATAAATAAGACTCCCTTGAGGCAATTTCTACTGAGGCAACTTTGGTAACCACTGCTGGTGTTAAAACCACTGTTAAGTTTGCTAAGGAACTCTTTACTGTAGGAAGAAGTCCCTGGTACCAAGAAAAAGAGGCATCAGCTGATGAAAATTTGGAGACTTCTCCTATCTTTAAGGTTGATACAACCACCTCTGGTGGGAAATCAGATGATCCCATTAAATTGGGTGATGATTTAAAATATAAAGATTTGACAGAGAGAGTTACAAAAATCGAAGCATCTGTGGCAGATATCAAAAATATGCTTCAACAGATGTTAGAATCATTAAAGTCTTAAAACACTGCTCAACCATCTGTTCCTCAAAGCACCGAAGTATTAAAACAGTTATATCCTCTGCTTCAACAACAACGCCAGCATGCTGATCACCAACATGAAATACAAGTGCAAAAGCTCAGAGACATGGTTGAGGAAAAATATAAAAATACTCAGGCAGAGATAAAGAGTATTAAAGAAACCCTCACAAAAATGCCTGACACTAGCCCTGCATTATCTTCAAAAGAGTTGATGATGCCAAAAAGGGGGAGAAAAATGAGATTATGCCCTCAGTAACTTCTGCTGAAACATCTGTCAAAGAAAAGAAAAAGGGAGTTGATGAAACCCTGGAAATTCAAGCAGATGATGAAGGTGCAAAAATGAGGATCATCCAAAATCAGAATAAGACAAAGGAGAGGAGTATGACAAAGGAGCAAAAGGAGTTGAAAGAATTGGAGATAAAAGCACATGATACCACTGCAACATATGTTGAGACTACCAAATGTACAACAGATGTTAGAACAACAGTGGTTGATACAAAAACTTCTCAAAAACTTCACCTTGGGGTGCTCCTATGTTATTTGTGAAAAAGAAGGATGGTTCTTTCCGTATGTGTATCGATTACCGTGAGCTGAACAAGCTCACAATCAAAAATCGATATCCCCTACCTTGCATTGATGATCTTTTTGACCAACTACATGGTGCTACTTGCTTTTCAAAGATTGATCTACGTTCTGGGTATCATTAGCTTCGTGTACTCGAGGAAGATATTACCAAGACAACTTTCCGTACTCGATATGGTCATTATGAGTTCACTGTTATGCCCTTCGGTTTAACGAATGCTCCTACAGTCTTCATGGACTTGATGAATAGGGTTTGTAAGCCTTATTTGGACAAGTTCATCGTTGTTTTCATTGATGACAACTTGATTTATTACAAGATAAGAGCCGATCATGAACAACATCTTCGTCTAACAATGGAACTCCTAAAGAAAGAACAACTTTATGCCAAATTCTCCAAGTGTGAATTTTGGCTTAAGGAAGTTCAGTTCTTGGGACACATTGTCAACGAACAAGGTATTCATGTGGATCCCGCAAAGATTAGTGCAATCAGGGATTGGAATACACCTACAACCCCTATTGAAGTTCGTTCATTCTTGGGTCTTGCGGGTTATTACCGCCATTTCATTGCTAATTTCTCCAAGATTGCGGTTCCCCTCACTGCTTTAACTCAAAAGAATAAACCTTTTGAGTGGGGACCCAAACAGGAAGAAGCTTTCCAGACTTTGAAGCAGATGCTTTGTGATGCTCCTATTTTATCTTTACCCGAGGGTAACGACGACTTCGTTGTATATTGTGATGCGTCTAACTTAGGCCTCGGTTGTGTCCTTATGCAAAGAGACAAAGTTATAGCTTATGCATCGAGACAACTGAAAGTTCATGAAAAGAATTACACCACTCATGATCTTGAGTTGGGTGCTGTTGTTTTCGCTCTTAAGATTTGGAGACATTATCTCTATGGTACAAAATGTGTGGTTTTCACGGACCACAAAAGTTTTCAACACATCTTCAATCAGAAAGAACTAAACACGAGGCAACGATGATGGGTTGAACTTCTGAACGACTACGACTGCGAAATTCGCTACCATCCTGGTAAGGCGAATGTCGTAGCCGATGCGCTAAGTCGTAAAGAACGTGTCAAGCTGCATTGTGTACAGGTTCGATCTGATATCCAGACAAGTATTCTTGAAGCTCAATGTACTTGTGTTGCACAAGACAAAATGGGTATTGAAATACCACATCATCTTGAACTTCAACTTGAAACAAAGGACAATAGGTTATCTTATTATCTGAACCGTTTGTGGGTTCCAAGTCTAGACAATCTCCGCACGTTAATAACGGATGAAGCTCATAAGTCTCGTTACTCAATTCATCCTAGTGCAGACAAAATGTATAAGGATCTTCGTACTCGGTATTGGTGGCCGGGTATGAAGAAAGACATCGCCTTGTACGTATCCAAATGCCTTACTTGTCTGAAGGTAAAAGCAGAACATCAGTGTCCTTTTGGTTTGCTTGAACAACCAGAGATTCTAGTTTGGAAATGGGAAAGCATTGCCGTGGATCTCATTACCAAATTATCGCGTACACCAAGAGGACATGATGCCATTTAGGTAGTCGTTGATCGACACACAAAGTCAGCACATTTTTAGAGCCATTCGTGAGGACTTCTCTGCTGACAAACTTGCTAAGATCTATGTGGATGAAATAGTATCTCGTTATGGTGTCCCTCTGGATATTATATCTGATCGTGATACTCGATTCATATCACATTTCTGGAGAACCATGTAGTCTGCCATGGGATCCAAGATTAATTTGAGCACTACTTATCATCCTCAAACAGATGGACAATCCGAAAGGACGATCCAAACACTGGAGGATATGCTAAGAGCATGTGTGATTGACTTTGGTGGTAGTTGGGATTCGCATCTACCATTGATCGAATTCTCCTACGACAACAGTTATCACTCCAGCATTGACATGGCACCTTTTGAAGCTCTTTATGGTTGAAAATGTCGTTCACCTGTCTGTTGGAATGAGATTGGTGAATCTCGATTCACTGGACCTGAACTTATTCATGATACAACAGACAAAGTCAAGAAGATTCGCGAAAACCTTCTAACAGCTAGAAGCCGTCAAAAGAGTTACGCGGATAAACGACGCAAGCCTTTGGAATTTCAAGTCGGTGATCACGTCCTACTCAAGGTATCCCCTTGGAAGGGAGTGATTAGATTCGGAAAGAAAGGAAAACTTCACGCTATGTTGGACCATTTAAGATCGTTGAGAGAATCGGAAAAGTGGCCTACAAACTTGAACTGCCTCCACAGCTTGGTAACGTTCATCCAACTTTCCACGTGTCCAATTTAAAGAAATGTTTGGCTGATGAAAACCTCCACATTCCTCTTGATGAAATTCATGTTGATAAACGATGCATTTTGTCGAGAAACCAGTGGAAATATCGGAACGTGAAGTCAAAAAGCTAAACCGCAGACGGATATAGATTGTTAAAGTTCGTTGGGAATCCAAACGTGGCCCAGAATTTATTTGGGAACGAGAGGATCAAATGAAGGCAAAGTATCCACATCTTTTCTCACCAGTTTCCTCAAGCTAAATTTCGGGACGAAATTTCCTAAAGTAGGGGAGACTGTGACAACTGTGCTTTCCGACATTTGTATTTTATCCGAAAATGTATATTCAATAAAAAATTTGTGTTACATTTTATGAGTTTTGTATATTTACTTATGACATTTGTGTATTTTTAATCCTTGTTCAAATCTGATCTTTTAAACCTTTTTCTGGAAGTGTAATCGCAAAACGAAATCAGTTAAACACAATGTATAGTCCGGAAGAGTGAAATAAGCTAAACATACCCTAAATATCCTTTATATAACTTAGAAATTAATTTTGAAGGGTTTAGTATGTCAAAAACAAGCTTATTCGGTCACAGGAACTATTTACGACAAACTATGAAAGTCTACCGATTCTCGTAGCGACGCACACTCTGGAACAAGTTCACAAGCTTAACATACCTTAAATAACCTTTATATAACTTAGAAATAAGTTTTGAGGGATTTGGTATGGCAAAAACACACTTTTGTAACTTCAGGGGCTATTTTGCAAATTTTGCGAAACTATGCCTTTTTGCGTATATCGCTATCCGGAACATGTATGAACATCCAAAAAATTTTCTAAACATTAAAATATCATATTTTAGTTATTGGAATGCAAAAATGTCGTTAGTTACGCATTTACGGTCATACATACGTTCGTTATGATTTTCGTCGTAATTAACCAAAAACCGTGACCGTACGACCAAATGAACCAACCTCTGGAACATTTTTGGACACATTTCAAGTTCCCTATACTTTATTGTCCTTATAAAGCTTTGAAATGAGGTTAACGGGTGTTAAAAGTGCCAAAATGCGTAAAAACAAGTTCAGGGGCCTGTTTTGCCAATTTTTGAAAGTTTCTGCCAGCTAAAGGGCTTACGGACCGTAAGCCCAAAGTCCTTACAGTTTGTAAGAGACCCCCAGCTCACCAGAAACGTGGCAGTAGCTGAATAACTCCATTTTTGACTCACCAAACGATTATGCCACCCTTGTTTCTGCTTAAGACACATATTTGGACACTAATCCAGCCCTAAACACCTGGCATAACACTTGTCAAGTTGTGATGAGTTCATGAACATTATAAATTCCAAGTTTATGGCAAAACATGAACTCTTTCATCACTTTCTTGCAACACCCTGCCATTAATCCGAATTACAAGCATCCTTGGAGCTTTCTCTGGTGTTCTTGATCATTCCCTTGTGTTTGTAAGTGTTCCACTCTTGTCTTGTTCAATTATTATAACTTAAATGGACTAAAAATCAAACAGTTTGACTTTCAGTTTGATTTTTAGTTTTGATCATGAATTGATCAAGATAAAGCTCAATTGAATCTTGCAATTTGATGGTAATCATGGTGGTTATGATCCCTAAAAATCATGCCTACTGATTCCCACATTTCTAGTCATTTTGACAAGTCAAAGTTTCGATCAAAATGCGATTTTTGCACATTTTGCAACGGATATGTTTTCAGGTGTCAAAACAGGTTATTTTGATACCAAAATACTTTTATAAACTTATTAAGACATGTCAAGAGATGTCAATTTCATCGCTCTTGTTATAGTGCTTGTTTAGAATCAAAAGTCTAGCGGTTTGACCACCGCTTTGACTTTCGAATCTGACCCGTTTGGTTAATCTTTAGATCCAACCAAATACATAATTATGACCATAAATATATAGGGAATAACCCCCTGAGGTTATAACCTTATGGTCATGTCATTCGGATAGTGTTATGTTAATCAATGGTAATGTTCCTAAAAATTGACCAAAATGCCCTTTTCGCAAGAAAATCCCCCGAATTTTGACATATAATCTGATCAAATAACATTTTAAACATGTTTAAGCATTTAAAACTTATTATGACACGTATTTAACCATCCAAATGCGTAGTTACGCAAATGACGCGTTAGAGTGGCTTAAACTACCTTATCGAGTCAAAACTGGTCAAAAGCACTTGAAAATCTTTCAAACTCAGAATGTTAACCTATTAAACCATATCATATGAGTTCCAACACTCATTTGGTTTATAAAGTCTCATTCTATCCAAATCTTCCGATTTCAAGTTCTGATATTTACATAGTTAACCGTTTATAGGACACGCTTAATTTCACGGACTCTTGATCTTGGTTTATCTTCTTGAAGAAGGATACTTTTGCAATCACAAGTGAGTACTTAGTTCCCTCTTTTACGTTTTCAAATGTTTTGGGGTGAAACATATTATGCCTATTGTTACTTTCATGTTTTTCATGACATTATACATGCTTTGATTACATAGTATATATAGTACATGATTTTCATTGCAGGGAGAGGATCATGAGAAAACTATATATAAATGAGAAAACTAGAAAGCTAACTCAAAAAGCCACAAAAAGCATAAAAAATACAAATTTTTTTTTACATTTTTTTATAAAAAATCGCTGGATTTTATGTATAAAAAACTTAAAAAAAAAAAAAACTTCTACTTCACATGTGCACTATATGTGTACTACACATGCGCATTATATGTTTATGTTGCAAATGTGCATTATATGCTTTTTTTATTTTTTCTAAAAAGTTTTTTTATATAATATATATAGCGAATTTTAATAAAAAAAAACCCAAAAAATTTTTTTTGATATGTTTTTTTGGCTTTTTTAGTTAGTTTTTTAGTTTTCTCATTTAAACTACTTTTCTCATGATCCATCCCCTTTCATTGCATTGTGTTTCATATGTTGACCTAGCATATTTAGCACATTGGTTTTTAAAAGACATTTTTCCTATGCATGTTGACCTAGCATACTAGTACATGGTTTTCAAAGACATTTTTGGACATTTTCAAAGACATTTTCAAGACATGCTTACATTGTTATTGACATTTTGGTGCGTTGAACTCGACAATGATACATTCATTAACATTGATCACGCCGACCGGTAGTATGTAATGGTACCATAGGATTGACAATCCCGTTCCCACCTCCTAGGTATGTTTGAAACCGACCTTAGGGAATGACAGAATCCGATGAACATTGATAAACCCTTGACTGGATAGGGGTTTATCAGACAGTCAACAAGGCTTGAATGTGTTCGCCAACAATCCATAATATATGTTTTAACAATAAAGGCAATGGGTTATAAAACATGACATTGTTTACTCGACATTTATTTACATGACATTTGTTTACTCGACATTGATTTACTCGACATTGGAGTACATGACATTTGTTTACTCGACATTGGTTTACTCGACATGTACATGACATTGTTTACTCGACATTGGTTTACTCGACATTGGTCTACATGACATTGTTTACTTGACATTGGTTTACTCGACATTGGTTTACATGACATGTTTACTCGACATTGGTTTACTCAACATTGGTTTACATGACATTTGTTACTCGACATTGGTTTATGGTGAATGACTTAAATATTGTGACGTGTGTAATATGATAAAAGCATGGTGGATACGCCGATGGTACTTCCTATATATAAGTGCTTTTATTATCTAACATATCCTGGCGTTATCTAAATCATTTTAAACAAAATACAAGACATGACATTTTACACAAGACAAAACTTACTTTTGATTATCTATTTAACCATGCATCATTTCTTTTATATCATATTGATTTTCATATGGTTCTTATAAAAGAAACTTTTTATGGTTCATGGCGACTTTCGTACTACTCTAAACAGTCTTTACAATAAACAAAGCCATGAAGCATCATAACAAAACCTATGTACTCGCCGGCATTTCTTTGCTGACTTTATTTTCACATATGTTTCAGGTGCAAATGTTTGATGTCAAGCTAGCTACACTTAGGGCGGACTGGGCCTTAGTGACTATAAAATCCAGAATAACAGTTTAACTTTTGTTGTATTTCTGTTTTTACCCAAAACAATGTAAACAATATTCACTAATGAAACATAACTTATTATGCCATGGTTGTGAAACAATAATTCTGTTACAACACTCCCCGACGTTTCTGCCATGGTTGTTGTTTTACGTGGTCGGGGTGTGACACACGAAGGCCAACAACATCCGGTATACTATGTAAGTAAAAGTCTACTTGATGCTGAGGCAAGGTATTCTCATTTAGAGAAACTCATTCTTGCTTTAATCATGGCTTCTACAAAACTAAGACATTATTTTGAGACTCATACTATTGTGGTTAAGACTAACTTTCCTATTAAGAATGTTCTCAGGAAACCGGAGATGCCGGGAAGAATGGCAAAATGGGCTGTGAACTTAGTGCGTATGAAATTAAGTATGAGCCCAGAACTGCTATTAAGTCCCAAACTTTGGCTGACTTTGTGGCTAATTTCAGTAGTGATCTACAAAGGGAAGCTGAACTAGAAGTGCAACAACTTGAGGAGACCAAGGATCCTTGGACACTCTTCACAGATGGAGCCTCGGATGTGAAAGGAACCGGACTAGGTTTACTACTAAAATCGCCACATGGGGACATTATACCCCAATCTATAGCTTATGAATTTCAGACCACTAATAATGAGGCTGAATATGAAGCCTTGATAGCAGGTTTGCAACTAGCTAAACATATGAGGATCAGTATCTTCAAGTATTTGTAGATTCGTTGTTAATTACTAATCACTATAATGGTTCCGATGCTGTTAAATGTGAGAAACTAATCAAATATTTGGAGAGTGTCAAGAAATTGGCAGATTCTTTTACTTTTTTCAGCCTTACACAGGTACCTAGGGAAGAAAATGTAGAAGCGGATGCCCTAGCCAATCTAGGATCCTCACTGAAGATGCCAAAGGATGTGAAGATACCCATCATCCATATTCTAACTCCTGCAATAGAGGAAAATGAAGCAATGGAGATAGTGGAAGATGCTGCAATTGTACCTAGTGATGATGCACAATCCACTCCAGGATCATGGATCCTTCCAATCCTGAATTATATCCAAAATGGGAAAGTTCCCATTGGGAAAAATCCTAGAGCCTTCAAAATAAAGGTATCTCAATTCACTATAATTAACAACTTTCTCTATAAAAGATCTCTTGCAGGACCCTATCTAAGGTGCATCGAGGATCCTGAGATACAAGAAGTCCTAAAGGATTTCCACGATGGAGACTGTGGAAACCACACTGGGGGCAGAGCATTATTTTCAAGGATCCTCAGAACAGGATATTATTGGCCTACTATGAAGAAAGATGCTGTAGAATACGCGAAGAAATGTGATGCTTGCCAGAGACACAGTAATATCCTTCATCAACCGGCAGAACCTCTGCATCCTATATCCTCCTCTTGGCCATTTAGGAGATGGGGAATGGATATAGTAGGCAAGCTTCCCAAGGCACCAGGAGGAAAGGTGTTCATGCTAGCTATGACAGACTACTTCTCCAAATGGATAGAAGCTGAAGCCTTTGCCCAAGTTAGAGAAAAGGAAGTCATATCCTTCATTAAAAGAAATATTATAACTAGATTTGGAATTCCTTCTGAAATTGTTTGTGATAACGGATCCCAATTTATTGGGAGCCGTACTACTAAATTTTGTGACATCTGGGGATTAGGATGATAACATCAACACCAGTCCACCCACAAGCTAATGGCCAGGCAGAATCATCCAACAAGATCATTATCAACAACTTGACGAAGAAGCTTAGTTCCAGAAAGGGCAAATGGGCTGAGGAATTACCTTATGTCTTATGGGCAGATAGGACAATTCCTAAGAATTCTACGGGTCAGACTCCTTTCTCTTTAGTCTTTGGAGGTGAAGTAGTGATCCCTACATAAATGGTAGTACCGACGACCAGAATAAGCATCCGTGATCCTAAAGCAAATGTTGAGACTCTAACTCAAGACTTGGAAACTGTGGAAGAATTGCAAGATATGGCAAGAATGAGGATGGCTTGCTATCAGCAGAAGATGGCTGGCACGTATAACAAGAATGTCAGAATGAGATGGTTTCAAGTTGGTGATATGGTATTGAAGAAAGCATTCCAGAATACTATGAATCCTGCTGATGGTAAGTTGGCACCAAAGTGGGAAGGCCCCTATCTTATTGAAGCTAAAGCTGGAAAGGGGGCATATCGTTTACTAACCATGGATGGTGATCTCCTGCCAAGAGCTTGGAATGCTATTCACTTGAAAATGTACTTTATGTGGCAAGGATTAAGGATCCTTAGAGATTCTGATATCTAGTCCGGATCGAAGAATCCTCAAAGGATATATGATCATTCCTTCGATACATTTTACTAGCTCTTTCATATCATACTTATTATTCATCATGAGAAAAGGGTGTTAGATTCTTAACATCCAATTTTATCAAGTTTTAAGTTTTTGCAGAATTTTTACAAAGAATCAAGAGGTTGGCCACCTCTCCAAGACTTTGGGCATCTCCCCAGCTTAAGGTATCCAATACCTTCTAAGGTTTAAAGTTTTTCACCTTTCACACGAGTTGGGTTTCAACACCCCGCCAGTAGCGCATGTTATCCAAGTATAGTTCGAGGCAATGGGACCAGTACCCGCTTTAGGGGCTGACAATTTCATTGTTGTTGGCTATATATAGGATCCTAAGTATAATGGTAGACATACCATACATCCGTTCCTAAGGTTTCTAACGTGTTCACATTAGCTAAGGTTTTGGCATTTTCATGTCACTTACGATTGGTTAGACGCCAGTATGGGCCATACACCAGAATCCTAAGGTTTCTAACGTCTTCACGTTAGCTCATGTATAATCCTTATTGATGGGCTTGTCCCCAGTTTGTTGGGCTTTTCCCCAGTTATTAGGGCTTGTCCCCAGTTTCTAATGAGTTATTTGTTTGATGTTTGGCTTAGTCCCAAGTTGCATGTTATTACAGGTTCCTGAAGCTTAACAAATAAGGATCTTGGATCCTAGAGTTCTACTAATTTTTATACTTTGTTGCTAAGAGTGTAAGTTATAAGGATATAGAATCCTAACTTGGATTTACTGGTGTGATTCTTTGCTCAGTCTTCTTTTTGTCTTCGGATAGTGCCTCAATCTTTGACGTGAGCCTATATGATCTTTGATAATATATTGTTTAACCTTATAAAATAAGACTTGTTTTGACAAAGTAATAATTATTCTTTTTAAGAATTTATGAATTCCTAAATCTGAATTTCCTAACAAGTAAAGGTATAATGATATTCAAATCAGAAAAGGAATAACATCAAACATGGTCAAAAGCTTAAGTTTAATTTATTTATAAGAACCCCTTTTAAAAGGTTGTCAAAATTGTCAACCCAAACTTCTATAAAAAAAAACGGCCCATCCGTTTGGGTTGACAAAGGGTGTCCATGATAACGGGTCATACGTTGCAGAATTTAAAAGTGCAGGAAAATAAAGACGAGAGGCATCAAAGGCTTCATCCTCCACAAACGGAAGGACCCATCCACCTTTGCTACCCCCTATTGTTCAAAGGATCAGTGATCCTTAACCCTAAAACTATTACTCAAATTACAAACCAAATTGTTGAAAATAAACCGCCATCACAAAACCAACAATCCTAAAAAATGGGCTCCGGCCACGTCTAGAAATTTCCATCATCGCCCATTGGTGCAGCCTACTCCTTTGCTGCTTCATCACCCTTAGCTTCGCCACCTTCACCATCGCCACCAGCTGCTGCCTCTTCAGGATCCTTCTCACCACTAGGAGCGGCCTCAAGCATGGATGTCCCTTCTGGCTCATCTTCATCACCCAGCTCCCGCAGCCTCTTCTTCGAAGCCTCTACCTCCCATCCAGCTTTATCGAAGGAAGGGTCCATTGCTTCCTGAGCTAAGGATAGCCTTGACAACAGAGATCTTGACCTCATCAGCAGCCTCCAACCGATCCTTATTCGCCTGAACCGCATTCACTATGACTTGCTTTTCCAAGCGATTGATCTCCCTCTCTAGCTGCGCAATCTTCTTGTCTTTAGCAGTGCAGAAGGCTCGGAGGTCAGCGATGCTATCTTCTGCTTCAGCTAACTTTTTCTCTTGCAGGGCTTGGATTTGCGTAACTTTCTGCAAACGACAATGTGTAAAAATAAGGATCTTTCATCCTAATTTTTTTACATAAACCGAAGAGTCAGTGATCATTACCTCAGTAGCGCAGCTGTGGATGTCTTGCTCAAGTAAGAGGGCGCTGCTTAGTGGTGCAGGCTCCGATGGCTTCTTCCTCTTGGATCCAGGCTTGGCACGAAGGGTCATGCTCTTAGCTTCCGGCTGGCTTTGGCCTCCGGCCAGCTCTTTCTTGAAGGATCGAGGTGAGATGATCCCCTCGAGTTCCCCAAGGCCAAACATGGAAGGAGACTTTGATGAGGACTTGGCAGCGCCTGCAATATTAAGATACAAATAAGTGCAAGTTCTTGATAAATTTATTTTTAAATACATATAAACACATGCATGGATACTTACTTGACATGGTGTAGGAGGATGATGTAGCTTCTTCTATATCTTTAACCTTGGGAGAAAATGTCCTAACAGTTGAATCCAACGCCCAAAATGCAGCGATTCCTTCGGTTGTGGCAGGAGTCTCCGTCAAAGTATTGGTGTTGGTCACTGAAAAAAGAAAAGCTAAGAATCAGTTATCCTAAAGCAAAAGCAAGAAATTTTCTACAGAGCGATATTATGGATCCCATATCCTACCCACTATGTTCCACTTTTTTGGGAAGATGATTCCCGTTGGGAATAGAGTCTCTCCTGACGAAGAAGAACTGATTTCTCCAGTTGGAGTCATTCTTGGTGGTTTTGAGGATGGGATGGGGTTATTGTGGCTTGGCTTTAAACAGGAATCATTGGGATCCATGGCTAACAAGGTTGTACAGGTGACTGAGTTCAGTAAGACTAAGGATTATGCCCTCATTAGCAACGATTTGCTCCAAGGTATAGAGTACCCTCCATAACATGGACATACCCTGGCTGTAGCTTAAACCAATGAAGGTAAAAAAGCTTTGGATAAAGGTGGGAAAAGGTTAAGAAAACCCTATTTGGAAAGGGGTAGCAGGAAAACACACCCACTTGGTGGATATGAAATCACTCTTCATTGAAGAGTCAAAAGGTCTGAATAATGTACCCTCCAGGAAATAGGGATGCATTTGATCGTTCTCCGGGTTGGTGAACCGGCACAACTCCGATGAAGGATTTGTAAGGAGATCCTGACTCTGGGGTGGGCTGTCGTTCTCAGGATCCTTGATTGGTGAGGACCGGGTGACCATTTTTGCATGGATTTTGAGAGAAGAAGGAAAAGAAAAGATAACTTTAGAGAATAGAGAAGAGAGAGAATACCTTGAAGCTTCCAGATGGTGATTTTGAATTGCCAAGATCAGGTTTTAAATGGGAAGTTCATCTCTATCTACACCTATATATAATGATGTTTGTTGCAAGCTATCACATCGCTGACGTCAAGATTGCAACGGCAAGTCCACTTGCAACGGATAGTTCGAATTTAACGAAAATATGACTTATCTATTTGCATTTAATTCATCATATTTTGGGGGCAATTGTTAGGGCATGGATTTTATGCTAAGGATCATCCATTCTGAGACTGAGCCTGGATCACGGATCCTTAACGGATAGTGCAGGGAGTCTGAGGATCAAGGATCCTTACTAATAATTATGTTTTTAACATTTGTTCCTTGTGTACTCAGTTTATGTTTGCAGTTAATCGTGGACGAAGTAATCGAGGGAACGTCGGAGGAATATGCCATTTCTAGCACGTGCTTGCAGCTCATAACCGTTGAAGAAGGTCGTGGGGAGCTTGCACATTTAGCGGAAAGTTAGTTATTAGGATTTTTGTTATCTTTTAATGGGTTAACAAGCTCATTTTTTAGAAACACACTATCTCTTTTACACAGAGCAGCATATACTCGAACTCTCTAGTCAACATTGGCAAACACACACACACTTTCACCTTAGAGAATCATTGTATCGAGCTTGTTACCATCCGAAGTTGTAATCTTTTTGTGCTATATAGTTGGTGATCGGTAGTTTCCATCACCCGAGGTTTTTTATGCCAGAGATCAACTCTTGATCAAGGGCTTTTCCTCATACAAATCATTGTGGTCATTGTCATTTACTCTTGATATTGGTTCATACACTTGTTCATTTAACCAAACACTCAACCTCACGTACAAAGTTTGGTTACATTATTCTTGTGTGATTTTTGACCAAAACAGTTTGGCGCCCACCGTGGGGCAATCGGTGCTCCAATTCTAAAAATTCCATTCATTTAATTCATTTTCATCCATTCGTTTCAACTACATGGCTTCTCATGGAAAATCTGCTTCAAGTGCCATGCCGGCGGTTACCTCATCTGCGTGAGCTCGGTCTGAGGGGAGTTAGTGATTCATAACTGTATTTACTTGTAATTTTTGAATCTTTTGAGTAATGAAAACAGTGTATAATGAAAGCTAATCTTTCCTTGATTGTGTTATAAAGTTTTATGTAACACCCCGACCGTGTAAAAACAACAAACCGTAGCGGACACGTCGGGGAGACACGTTAACAGATTATTTCAACAACACGTGGTAATTAAAGTTATGTTTTATTCAATATTGAAAATTCATAGTTACATTGTCTTGGAAAATAAAACAAACTAAATAAACTATTGTCTTTCATATTTTAAGGCACTAAGTCCGCGTCCAATCCTAAGTGAGCATGCATCAACATCAAGCATTGTTCCCTGAAACATATGTGAAAACGAGTCAGCAAAAATATGCCGGCGAGTACATAGGTTTTGTGAGTGTGTCAAATTCATGGCCTTGAATATGTATTTGCAATACCTTGTCAGACTACTAGAGTCGTTAATTGAAAACCGTGTTATCAAAAAGGTATTTGGTATTGCAATGATAACTAACCAACTAAAACAGGTTAGTTATAGTTTATAAAAGACTTGTAGCCATGAATCTTGACCAAAACATTTGTTTTGTAAATTCGAGTTGTAAATCGCCTTGAAGAAACTTTGTATGGTTTATATCTTTAATTGAAAATCGTTGTGTGTCATTGTTTGAAAACCTTTGTTTCAAGTGATGCAAATAACGCCACGAACGTAATACGATAAAAGCACTTATATTTAGGAAGTACCAGCGACGTATCCACCATGCTTTTATCACATTACACACGTACCGTTATCTAAATCACTTACCATAAACCAATCTTCCATTGTTTGTGTCATAAACCATTTGTCCATTGTTCGTGTCATAAATCAATTGTTCATCGTCTGTGTAAACAAATTGTCCTTGTTTTAATTGTGAAAACTTTTGGTCGTTTTGGTGAATACATTCAAACCTTTGTTGACTCGTCTATACCACCAAAGGGTATCTTTAAATTGCAATAACAAACCACCAAAGGGTTTGTTAAAGTAAACAGTTTCGGTCGTTCCCATACTTCCCCACAGACACTGGGAAACTTGGTAATGGGATTGTCAGTCCTATGGTACCATAACTTACTACTGGTCGGCTTGGCCATAGCTAATGAATTTCATTCGTGTCATGTGTATAACGCACCAACAAGTTCGTTCACATTATTGATATCGTCGTGTTTATATAAACCATAGCTTTTGTAATTTGAAAACTTGAAAACAATTTAGCACATATGAATCACCCCAAAATAATTGCAAAACATAAAAGAGGGGAGCTATGTACTCACATAGTCACCGCAAAACATGTAAAAAGAGGGGTCTATGTACTCACTTAGGGTTGCAAAATAACCTTAAATAAAAGATCAAACAAGCTCAAAAGTCCGAGAATTCAAACGTGTCCTAAAACCAGATAACTATGTAAATATCGGGACATTGATCGGCGGATCGGATAGAATGAGGCCTTGTAAACCAAATGAGTGTTGGGACTCATATGAAATGGTCTAACAAAGTCTACATTCAGATTTGAAAATATTCCTAAGTGCTTTTGACCCGTTATGACTCGTTAAGGTAGTTTACGCTACTTTAACGGATCATTTACGTAGAAACGTGTTCGGATGGTTAGATATGTGTTATGATAAGTCTAATATGCCAAAATAAGTTTGATATAGTTGCAACATCAGTTTACATGTCAAAACATTGGTCACATATGCTTAAAGTTGATTTATGCGCAAAAAGGGCATTTTGGTCATTTATAGGGTATAATAGACGACTTAACATAACACTAACCAAACGACGTGACCATAAGGTATAACCTCAGAGGGTTATTGTCTATACAACTATGGTCACATATATGTGTTTTGTCGGATCCTAAGAACGACCAAACGGGTCGGATTTGAAAGTCAAAGTAGTGGTCAAGACCGCTCGACTTACGACCCTAAATAAGCACTAAAGTAAAAGTGACGAGTTAAACATGTTAAACATGTCTAACAAGGTTTATAAAACTGATTTGGTATCAAAACAAAGGGTTTTGATACCGAAAATAGTTCCGTCGTATAATGCGCATTTTGCGCATTATTGACCGAAACTTTGACTCGTCACTTCGACTAGTAAACGTGGTAATCAGTAGGCATGATCGCTGAGGATCATAACCATCGTGATTACGATCACGTTGCAAAGTCCAATTTGACTTTGCTTTGACCAATTAATGGTCAAAGCTGAAAGTCAAACACTATTTGACTTTTAGCTTTAAATAGCTAAAAGGAATGAACAAGGCTAAGTTAGAACACTTACTTGTGCTCAAGGCAGCCAAGGATAAAGAAAAAAGACTTAGAAAACTCAGTTGGGAGACCTCCAACAAAGTGGGAGTTCTCCACTTAGAGTTATACAGAGAAATGGAAGGAATGAGCAAAGAATTTGGTTAAAGATCAAGAGGATTTATAGTTTTTTTGAAGCAACAAGATCATTCCAAGTGTTAGGAGATGTTGTAGGATCATTACAAGTGTTTAGTGAGGTGTCATAACCAGGAGAAGTGTGGCAAAAACGAGTTATAAGTGTCAAGTCAAATGAACAAGAAGCTGCCAAGTAATTGCTGAAAATTGGTGTCCCCCCGCCACGTGATAGGTGCATAGGTGTCCCTCGCGCCACGTGGGGGAGCTCAAAATCAACAAAGTTTCAAAAATGGCAGAAATGGTCCCTACAACATTTTTGAAGTGTTTTTGACGCGTTTAACACCCGTTAACCTCATTTTTAATCTCTATAAGGATGATAAAGCTTAGGTAACTTGGAATAAGCCCAGAAATGTCACGGATGTCTGTTTGTTTGGTTGTACGGTTGCGGTTTTCAGTTAATTACGACGGAAATCATAACGAACGTGCAAATGACCGTAAACACGTAATGAATGATATTTTTGCATTCCAATCATTAAAATACCAAATTTTAATGATTACAAAAATTTTTGGATGTGCGTACAGTTCCAGATAACGATATACGCAAACCGACATAGTTTCACAGAGTTTGCAAAATAGCCCCTTATCTTGAATAAACTTGTTTTTGCCATACCGAAGCCCTCAAAACTTATTTCTAAGTTATGTAAAGGGTATTTAGGGAATGTTTAGCTTATGTCGATGTTCCAGAGTGTACGTCATGTTAAACTGATTACATTTGCATAATAGTTTGCGATTTCACTTCCAGAAGTCGTTTAAGAGTTTTGAATCGTGCAAGAACCGAATACGTGCAATTGTCATGATAAAAATACAAATCTCGTAAATAAAACACAAAAATTTTCATTGATTGATAATTCGTTCAGAATCATTATACGATCGGATCGCCACAAATGTCACATTTAAATCTCATTCCGCTACAAAGTATTGTATGTTTTATCTTCTTGTACTATCTATTTGTTTAAACAATTCAATCAAGTCAAACTCAGATCCTAACATCTAGCCTGTCATACTCTGCCATAAAATCAATGCCCAGACTATTTGTCAACACTTTCTTCAATCTGAGAAATCTTCGATTCGTTTGATCTCTTTCAGCTTTAAGTTCTTCAATGACTTTGAGAAGATTTACATTAGCTACACCTAAACTTTCAACCATCGCTTTTAAATACCCTCGATCATCTTCTAAGAACTTGATTTTATCATTCAGAATCTCTTTCTCCACTTCCTTCTGCTTCAACTTATCTTCAAGAGTTTTTATTCTTCTTTCCAACTCTTGCATTTTCGATTCATTAAACATATCAAACAGTTCGTCAGAATAAATCTCCGTGTTAACATTACGTGGAGGCGTTGGAAAACTTCCAAATTCACTAAAAAATAACGTTCTTGACGCTGAGCAGATGTTTGACTCTGAGGAGTACAATGCTTTGGAGTAGATTTTGGTGTTGTCTGCTTCGCGTTGTTTGTACAGTAGCAGTTGATTCTTGTGGAGGTTGTTGTGGTGGTTCACCTACAGTAGGAGGATCTTGTACTTGTGATGCTTGCTGAGGAGGTGTAGCTTTCTTACATTGAATTTTGTATCTCCTTTTAGGTAAGACTCTACCTTTTGTGCTAGGAGATCCTGTAGTTTTCTTTGCATCACTGGCCTTTGATTTAGCACGCTTTGTTTTCTTTTTAGGCCTTTCTTCATTAGACCCTTCTTCAGCAGATGGCACATACAAGTCTTCACCGCGCTTTTTCAACCGTTCTTCCTCCTTTTCCTTTTCAGCTTCTCATTGACGAACATCAGCAGAATCTTCAGATGATTCGTCTTTATCAGAAGTAGCAGAATAACATCATCTCGATCACCACCACCAGTACCTATTTCAACCTCTTGAGTCTCAACATTCACTTGTGCACTAGATCCTTCAACATTCTCAGGATTCTCTTGATCATCATCAGGCTCGCCTATTAACATAGTTTCCACTTTCTTTGGCGCCCTTTTTCGCTTTGGTTTTTCAACAACGTTCTTTATATACTAGTCTCCTCTTTTTTCTTTGAATGATATCAATAGATCAACCTCATCCTTATCATCTCCATTACCATCATTTCTCCACTTATCGTCAGGTGGTTACACATAATCATGTTTATCTATAGCACCAAACACTAGTTTCGCAATCGTTGCAGAATCTTGTCTCTGAAACCATAAGCTTCTTCAGAGTGGTTTCGTCCATGTGGCTTAAGTACAAAATATCATTTGGATCGTTTGCGATGTTTTGAAATTTTTCATCTATCAGCATTTGGACGAATCTTGGATACATCACCAATCTATCTCTGCCCATATTCTTTGACATAAACTTGAAACAACTTTAAAATAATTAAACTTCTTATTAAGCACCAATGACATCACCATACAAGCCATATAATCTTGAATATCATCCAAACCAGCTTTCCTGTGGCTAAATGCATGAATAATGGCGTGTATAAGAAATTTGTATGGAAGAGGAACACCACCTTTCTTCATTGTAGGTTCATTTGCATGCCCTTTATATCCCATCCGGGAGAAACAACCCTTGACCATACTTTCTTCAAAACTTATAGGATCGTCTGTATTGTCGTTAAATTCCAAAACTCTCCGGATATCTGCTTCAGAAATCTTTATCTCTTTATATTCGTCGCCAACATGAACAACAGAAGTAATTACATTTGTCGCTTCATCAAATGATGCTGAATTCAGAAAAAATATACGTGTGAGCGATAAACTACATGCTTGTCTGTAATCGCCTTTGTGATTGGAATCCTTCCCATGAATTCAAGAATATCTGAAAATCCTGCTTAAGATGGATATATCTTCTTATATGCAAGTGTTATGGAACTTTGAAAACGACAGCTGAATATTCTGCGAACTAGAAAAATCAAACACTTAGCATTTTTTCAAATTTTTGACAAACACAAACATTAAGTTCGGGCGAACTTGACATAACACACAAACAACAATTTATAACAACTTCTCTCAAACTTGCATTACATATACTTCATTTCAGTTTTTGATAACTTCGGGCGAACTTGCATTGTTTCATTATTATTTCAATTTTTAACAACTTCGCTCGAAGTTGTGTTAAACACATTTATTCAATTTAATGACAACTTCACCCAAAGTTGGTTCAAGCCAACCTCAACAAGTTCGGGCGAACTTGTCATCATTTTCAATCTCAAACCTGCAACATGCATACATGGTCTGATGATCAAATTTTCTGTTCATTTATGTTTTATACATGCCAATTAACATTATTGACCATTCAATTTTATTCCAAAGACCCTACATATATGATTATTAACAATCTTAGGTCCGACATGTCCAGATATCAACAAATTCATGGATTCTAATGATGATTTATACCTCTGCCATTAATAGTGCCAATCACTTATATTAACTCTCAATTTGGACAGCACAACGTTACTTTGATTGCAAATCTCTCAAATCTCTCTCAAGTTCGCTCAAAGATAAGTTCTGGTGAAATGAGCTTAGCCAAAAGTTGTTGTCTTTATACAGACAAGACAACTTCGGGCGAACTTGACACATCAAAGAACAAATTTCACTACATAACTTCAACCGAAGTTGTCAAGTTTAATTTCAAAAACATGAACAACCCACTTCGGCCGAACTTGATCAAAGATAATTCAAACTTTTTCAAATTTTACACTTTAAACCCTAAACTTTGACAAGTGTAATCGTTATGAAAATCCACTCAGTTGACCAAGTCTAAGTTAATGACCTTGGTTAACCAATTTGTCTGCCGAATCCAAATTAATGACCCCGGTTTGACCCGTTATGAACAAACTGATGTTTTATTAAAATTAAAGTTTCAAATTAATGAACTTTTCAACGTTTTTTCGCGTGTTTTGATTTTACAGATTAGCTCCCAACCTGTTGTCATCAAGATTTCCAACAGCTTGCACCATTCCGAACTCCGAAGATCCGCTTTCCATCATTGGCTGTTGAAAACAATGTAGAAACAAAATCTTTTTGAATTTTCAAAAGTTTATGCTAAAACATATTTACAGACATATTTTGTGAATTCGTGTCTAAGGATCATATCAGTTGATTGAGACGTATCACCAATACCGTTGACCGTTTGATGACTTTTAAGTTTTAAACTTGTTTACCTACATTGTCGTTATATTTGTCCACGTAAACTTCGACACATTTCTCAATTGTTCCAAGATATCTTAGTTAGAATTATAAAACTTGACTCAACTATGGTTCCCATCTCAGAATATACCCTCGTATCAAGATTCCCTAGATTTCATCTTACAGGTGAGTATAGCGTAACTGATATCTGTATCTGGGTTATGCGAAGCCTTGAGAGCTCAGGTTACCGTATCGACAAAGAGATGAAGGCTCGACTTTAAGGTGTTGTTCTAATTATGGAATCTTTTGACTGCAATTGATTAGATCTTTTGATTCTTTCAATTTTGCTGCAGTTTTAGGGGATGTTAGCAAAAACATTATAGAAGTTCTAGGCCATTGCTTACGCAAAATCAGAAGAAACTTGTATAATACCCCATATATCAATCATCTATAAAGACCTCGTATCTCAGAATCAGGCAATCTCTCAAACGAAATTTCGGAGTACTAAGTCCATACATCCAAGAGATGTTAATCCACAAGTTTAAGCAGTTGTAAAATTTAGTTTATATCCCGGAAACAATCTACTGAACGTGTAAAGCCTATCCACACATCCATAGTAAGACTTGTTTAAAACTTTTTAAACTCTACAAATCCTTAGCATACTGTGATAGTCCACTGATGTACTATCATTTCCTTTTTGACACAAAATTCTTTTTGTCTTTTTCATGTTTTTGTACTTTTTAGTTTTTCATATGTTTTTGTATTTTCTCGTTTAATTTCTCCCCCTAAAATCAAAAACATAGTTTTTTTGCATTTTAGTTTTTAAGAAATTCTAATCCTAAAAGATAACCAACCAATGAGGATCATGAGAACTCGTCGTCTGATCCATATTCAACATCTGCTTCCGCACCTGTCAAAAGATTTTTCATACCGTTAAGCCTCATTAAGTATTTAAACCTTGTTAAAGTAAAAGCTTTGGTATAAAAATCAGCTTTTTGTTCATCGGTGTGGATTTTCTCAATTCATACCAATCTTTTTTCGTAGAAATCATAAATAAAGTGGTAACGAATCTCGATATGTTTAGTTCGAGAGTGATGAACTGGATTTTTTGTTATGTCGATGGCTGCCTTATTATCTAGATACAGCGAGGTGTCAAGAAATTGCATACCATAGTCTCTCATCTGCTGTTGGATCCACAGAATCTGTGGACAACAGCTGGAGGCCGAGATATACTCAGCTTCACAGGTAGAGAGAGCGACCGTAGTCTGTTTCTTACACTGCCAAGTTACCATGCGTGTTCTGAAGAACTGGCAACCCGCTGTAGTTGATTTTGCATTTAGTTATCTACACCAAAATCAGAGTTTGCATATCCCGTCAGATCGAAGTTATCATTCTTCGGGTACCACAAGCCTGTGCTTGGACAACCCTTGAGATATCTGAAAATGCGTTTCAAGATCGGCAGGTAGGATACATTATATCCGGACGAGATGCTGTCAGATACATGAGTGATCCTATCATCGACCTATAAAGAGTATCATCAACTTTGGTTCCGGTTTCGTTAATGCAAATTCCATGATTGAGTGCTAGAGGAGTAGATAACGGCTTCATGCTATCCATCTCAAACTTCTTCAATGTATCATGAACATACTTGGTTTGGTGGATGAAAATACCGTCTAGCAACTAATCAACTTGGAATCCGAGGAAGAATTTCATTTCACCCATAGAGCTCATCTTGAATTTCTTCTTCATGATAGTTTCAAACTCTTTGCAAAGATCGTCATTAGTCGAACCAAAGATGATGTCATCCACTTAAATTTGTACGATAATCAGCTGGCTTCCAACTTCTCTGGTAAATAACGTACTATCCACTGTTCCTCTAATAAAGTCGTTTCCAACAAGATGTTGAGATAACGTCTCGTACCAGGCTCTCGGGACATGATGCAAACCATACAATTCTTTATCCAGAAGATAGGCTTTCTTTTTGTTCAGTGGGTCGAAAAACTCCGGTGGTTGGCCGACGTACACTTGATATCGTAGCTTACCGTACAGAAAAGCGGATTTCATATCTAATTGATACACTTTAAAACCTTTCCAAGTAGCAAATGCAAGGAAAATGCGGATTAACTCCAATCGTGCAACTGGTGCATATACTTTGGTGTAATCAATTCCTTCTTGTTGATGAAAACCTTTGACAACAAGTCGAGCTTTGTTTCGCACAAACACCCCACGATCATCACGCTTACACTTGAAGACCCATTTAGTATCTATCACCTTTTGATTCTCTGAAAGATCAACAAGTTTCCATACCCCCAGCTTTTTGAACTGTATAATTTCTTGCATCGCAAGCACCCAATTCTCATCTCCTAAAGCTTCAGAAACATTCTTCAGCTCAATCTGGGATATGAAACACTGATAACTATAATAATCTTGAACTGGAGCTATTTTAGTGTAAAAACAACTCAATGCTTTGTTGATCTGGCCTCTCGTTCTTACGCCAGCATGTAATTCACCAATTATAGTGTTTGATGGATGGTATGGATAAGATCTCAGCATCACTTCACCAGAAACATCAACCGTACTCTCCTGATTAGTAATATTCAAATCGACCACCAATTCAATAGCAGGAGCACTAGAAGACGCTTTATTTCTTGTACTCGGGCCAGCAGATTGATTTAACATGTTTGTTATCTGCTCAGATTCTTCGTCAGAAGAAGATTCTCCATCATCATCAAAAGTCAGAGCCTTGTCAAAATCGGAATTATGTGCTTTAGAAAGACTGGGTTCTACTGTAGCATTTCCTGGTTCTGTAGCTGGTGTTTCTTGTGCTTCAGGTACTTGTTCGGCTGGAACACCGCTACTACTAGGACCTACACCAGAGGAAGATGATCCAACAGTTGGTTGATTAACCACTATTAGTCTAATAATCTGCTCTTGATTAGCCGACAGATGTAGATAATATAGAATAGCAACGTCTTCTTCAGAAGGCTCTTCTGGCAAGTGAAATGATTTCCACAATTCATTGTAGTTGAACAACCATGCATCGCCTGCTCTTTGAATTGGAGTTGTATACCGAAGGCAATCTACATGCTGTGCTTCTACCACTCTTCTCAAACTTGGAAGATAAACTCACTTGAGCGGACTTGCGTAGCCGACAAAGAAACCATCTATTGTTTTGGCACCAAACTTTCCATCTGTGTCAATGACTATGCACGGTGCGCCAAACGGTTCTAGATACTTCAAATTTGGTTTCCTTTGGTTTAGCAATTCGAAGCAAGTCTTCTATGTCGGTTGGACAGTTAAGACTCTGTTCAACGTATAGCATCTTGCTGCGACTGCTTCACTCTAGAAACTGACAGGAAGTTTAGAATCTGCAAGCATAGTTCTTGCTGTTTCTATTAACATTCTTTTTGTGCCAGCTTGTAATTCACCAATTATAGTGTTTGATGGATGGTATGAATAAGATCCCGGCATCACTTCACCAGAAACATCAACTGTACTCTCCTGATTAGTAATATTCAAATCGACCGCCAATTCAACAGTAGGAGCACTAGAAGACGCTTCATTTCTTGTACTCGGGCCAGCAGATTGATTTAACATGTTTGTTATCTGCTCAGATTCTTCGTCAGAAGAAGGTTCTCCATCATCATCAAAAGTCGGAGCCTCGTCAAAATCGGAACTATGTGCTTGAGAAAGACTGGGTTCTACTGTAGCATTTCCTGGTTCTGTAGCTGGTGTTTCTTGTGCTTCAGGTACTTATTCGGATGGAACACCGCTACTGCTAGGACCTTCACCAGAGGAAGATGATCCAACAGTTGGTTGATTAACCACTATTGGTCTAATAATCTGCTCTTGATTAGCCGACTGATGTAGATAATATAGAATTGCAACGTCTTCTTCAGAAGGCTCTTGTAGTAAGTGAAATGATGTCCACAATTCATTGTAGTTGAACAACCATGCATCGCCTGCACTTTGAATTGGAGTTGTATACCGAAAGCAATCTACATGCTGTGCTTCTACCACTCTTCTTAAACTTGAAAGATAAACTCTCTTGAGCGGACTTGCGTAGCCGACGAAGAAACCATCTATTGTTTTGGCACCAAACTTTCCATCTGTGTCAATGACTATGCACGGTGCGCCAAACGGTTCTAGATACTTCAAATTTGGTTTCCTTCGGTTTAGCAATTCGAAGCAAGTCTTCTATGTCGGTTGGACAGTTAAGACTCTGTTAAACGTATAGCATGCTGCTGCGACTGCTTCACTCCAGAAACTGACAGGAAGTTTAGAATCTGCAAGCATAGTTCTTGCAGTTTCTATTAACATTCTTTTTGTGCCAGCTTGTAATTCACCAATTATAGTGTTTGATGGATGGTATGAATAAGATCTCGGCATCACTTCACCAGAAACATCAACCGTACTCTCCTGATTAGTAATATTCAAATCGACCGCCAATTCAACAGCAGGAGCACTAGAAGACTCTTCATTTCTTGTACTCGGGCCAGCAGATTGATTTAACATGTTTGTTATCTGCTCAGATTCTTCGTCAGAAGAAGATTCTCCATCATCATCAAAAGTCGGAGCCTCGTCAAAATCGGAACTATGTGCTTGAGAAAGACTGGGTTCTACTATAGCATTTCCTGGTTCTGTAGCTGGTGTTTCTTGTGCTTCAGGTACTTATTCTGCTGTAACACCGCTACTGCTAGGCCTTCACCAGAGGAAGATGATCCAATAGTTGGTTAATTAACCACTATTGGTCTAATAATCTGCTCTTGATTAGCCGACTGATGTAGATAATATAGAATAGCAACGTCTTCTTCAGAAGGCTCTTCTGGCAAGTGAAATGATGTCCACAATTCATTGTAGTTGAACAACCATGCATCGCCTGCACTTTGAATTGGAGTTGTATACCGAAAGCAATCTACATGCTGTGCTTCTACCGCTCTTCTCAAACTTGGAAATAAACTCTCTTGAGCGGACTTGCGTAGCCGACGAAGAAACCATCTATTGTTTTGGCACCAAACTTTCCATCTGTGTCAATGACTGTGCACGGTGCGCCCAAACGGTTCTAGATACTTCAAATTTGGTTTCCTTCGGTTTTGCAATTGAAGCAAGTCTTCTATGTCGGTTGGACAGTTAAGACTCTGTTAACGTATAGCATGCTTCTGCGAATGCTTCACTCCAGAAAATGACAGAAGTTTAGAATCTGCAAGCATAGTTCATGCTGTTTCTATTAACATTCTTTTTGTGCCAGCTTGTAATTCACCAATTATAGTGTTTGATGGATGGTATGAATAAGATCTCGGCATCACTTCACCAGAAACATCAACCGTACTCTCCTGATTAGTAATATTCAAATCGACCACCAATTCAACAGCAGGAGCACTAGAAGATGCTTCATTTCTTGTACTCGGGCACAAAATTGATTTAACATGTTTGTTATTGCTCAGATTCTTCGTCCAGAAGAAGATTCTCCAACATCATCAAAAGTCGGAGCCTCGTCAAAATCGGAATTATAGTGCTTGAGAAAGACTGGGTTCTACTGTAGCATTTCCTGTTTCTGTAGCTGGTGTTTCTTGTGCTTCAGGTACTTTTCTGCTGTAACACCGCCACTGCTAGGACCTTCACCAGAGGAAGATGATATCCAACAGTTGGTTATTAACCACTATCGGTCTAATAATCTGCTCTTGATTAGCCGACTGATGTAGATAATATAGAATAGCAACGTCTTCTTCAGAAGGCTCTTCTGGAAGTGAAATGATGTCCAAATTCATTGTAGTTGAACAACCATGCATCGTCTACTCTTTGAATTGGAGTTGTAACCGAAAGCAATCTACATTTGTGCTTCTACCCTCTTCTCAAACTTGGAAGATAAACTCTCTTGAGCGGATTCGTAGCCGACGAAGAAACCAATCTATTGTTTTGGCACCAAACTTTCCATCTGTGTCAATGACTATGCACGGTGTGCCTAAACGGTTCTAGATACCTCAAATTTGGTTTCCTTCGGTTTTGCAATTAGAAGCAAGTCTTCTTGGTCGGTTGGACTGTTAAGACTCTGTTCAACGTATAGCATGCTCTGCGAATGCTTCACTCCAGAACTGACAAGAAGTTTAAATCTTTCAAGCATAGTTCATGCTGTTTCTATTAACGTTCTTTCTGTGCCAGCTTGTAATTCACAAATTATAGTGTTCGATGGATGGTATGAATAAGATCTCGGCACATCCCAAACATCACCACTCCCAAGTTTGAAAATTCAACACAACAACGTTACTTTCTTGTACTCGAGAATTGATTAACATTATCTCTCGACTCACAAAAATTTCCAACATCATCAAAAGTCGAGCCTCTAAAATCATTATTGCTTGGAGACTGGGTCTACAAGACATTATCTGTTTGATGTGTTTATGCTCAGATTTTCGCTAAACAGTATCTCCAACTCACCCAAAATGAAGCATGTCAAAAGTTGGAATTACATATGCTAAAAGACCTATTGGGTTATGTATCATAATTGCTAGTTTTTGAAGCTCTTCTTCTAGTGTGTTTCAAATTCATGTGTTGACACCTGAACACCGCCACTTATGGCTGGAACCTTCACCAATGTGAGATGATCAACACTTTTATAACCTGAAGATAAAACTGCTCTTGAGCGACTTGGTAGAGAAAGAAATGCATACGTCTTCTTCAGAAACTCATCTGAAGTGATGTGACTTTCCCATAATTCAGATACTTACAAATTCGTTTCCTTCGGTTGTAAACTCGAAAGCAAGTCTACATGTCTGTGACATTACGACTCTTCTCAAACGTAAGATAAACTCTCTGACGTAGTTCACTACCGAAATGACAAAAGTTTTGAATTTGGCACACAAATTTCCTTGTTGTCTATTAACGTTCTTGTCTGTGCCAAAGATTGATATCCTTAATTGTGCCCTTCGGAAACAATGACAGCTCAAGTTTTTGCCACTCATGTCTGGCACATAAAGACTCTTTCAACGTTAACCATCTTCTGGAATTAGCCTTAATAATCAGCACCTATCGGAAGGTTTAAACATCTTAAACATAGTTCTTTAGTCTGAAGATTGTTCTATTACGTTATTTGTACCTTGTAACCACCAACATTAAAAGTTTCCCTATGTAACAATACGACTCCTTAATTCCCACTTCACCATAAACATCACCATGACTTGCTTTTAATATCGAAAGACACACCATCCAGCAGCGGAGCACCGCTACAAACCGCTTTCAATTTCTTGACCCCGTGCCATGCAAAAGAACTATTTAAAGAGGATACCCAACCTTCCGACTGAAGAGATTCCCATACATCATAAAGTAGAGCTTCAAATCGAATTTTAATCTGAAAAGACTTGTTTCATTAACATTTCCGTTTCTGTACTGATGAGGTTTGCATTTTCAGTATGATGTTCTCTTAGCAACCTCAAGCTAGGACTTTTACTCGTGAGAATAACAGAACTTTGTTTATTACCACTATTGGTCTAATAATCTGCTCTTGATTAGCCGACTGATGTGGATAATATAGAATAGCAACGTCTTCTTTAGAAGGCTCTTCTGGCAAGTGAAATGATTTCCACAATTCATTGTAGTTGAACAACCATGCATCGCCTGCTCTTTGAATTGGTGTTGTATACCGAAGCAATCTACATGCTGTGCTTCTACCACTCTTCTCAAACCTGGAAGATAAACTCTCTTGAGCGACTTGCGTAGCAGACGAAGAAACCATCTATTGTTTTGGCACCAAACTTTCCATCTGTTTCAATGACTGTGCACGGTGCGCCAAACGGTTCTAGATACTTCAAATTTGGTTTCCTTCGGTTTAGCAATTCGAAGCAAGTCTTCTTGGTCGGTTGGACAGTTAAGACTCTGTTCAACGTATAGCATGCTGCTGCGACTGCTTCACTCCAGAAACTGACAGAAAGTTTAGAATCTGCAAGCATAGTTTCTTGTTGTTTCTATTAACGTTCTTTCTGTGCCAAAGAATTGATTCCTTATCTGTGCCCTTCGTAACGAAACAATGAGCCGACTTCGAAGTAGTGGTTGCAACACTCATGTCTGGCACATAAAGATCATTTTCGTGAGGAGCGCGCATGTGAATCCATTCTTCTGGAATCTTAAAGCCCAGTTTAATAATCATGCACTCCTTATCGTTGAAATGGGTGGTAAACTGCTTATCATAGATCTGAGAAATACTGAGAAGATTGTTCTCCAGCTCAGCGATATAGTTGACCTTGTCAAACGACACCACACCATTAAAAGCTTTCCCTTTGCAACAATTCGACCTCCTTAATTACCCGCGAATCTCACATACCCTCCATTGATTGCTTTAATATCGAAGAGTAAGGCACGCATCCCAGTCATGTGACGTGAAGCTCCGCTATCCATAATCCACTTTGACAAATTGGATCTTGGGAGCCCCTGCACATGCAAAAGAAACTATTTAAAGAGGGAAACCCAAGCCTTTCCGGTCTTGGGTGGATTCAGGATATCATAAGTAGGAACTTTCAAATCAACATTTTCAATCTGATCAGTCTTAGTTTCATTAACATTTTCAGTTTTGACTGATGCAGGCTTTGCATTTTCAGATTATGATGAGGTTTTCTTTGCAACCCAAGCTTGAGATTTCATTCGTGTCTTTTTGATATAGAATTTTGAATCTTTGTTTTTATTCGATTTCGAAGTTTCACCCTTTTCAAAAGTAGATTTCTCCATTTTAGATTCAGTTTTAGATGTTACTTCAATGTTAGATTCATTATTTCGTTTTAAGATCTTTATTGGCACAATCTCTAGGTGCTTAGGTTTCTCACCATCTGAAGTTTTCTTTCTTTGTTTATAGATAGGCTTTGATTTCGGACATTTTCGTGTAATGTGTCCAACCTCATTGCGTTTAAAGCAAGTCCGAGTATCAACAGTTTGTCAACTAGTGGTTTTTTACTCCACTTGTTGATTTAGCCTTATCACGAAGCTCTTTTTCTTTCTTAAATTCATCGTTCGATTGTTTCCAATCGAATCCTTCTCCTAAACCGTATTTGTCCCAAACACGAATTTCATGTTTTTCGTTTTACATTCGTGAAATGTTGATTGTTTCTTTTTCGGTTCATCTTCTACCTCTAAACCCAAACCCGCTCTCCTATCCTCAGGAAAATCACCACCATTTCTTCGGTAGTTGTTATAAACTTTCTTGGATTTTGAGTAAAGTTTCTTTTCATTCTTTTCTAGATCATCAGATGACACTTCAACAAGTTTGAATAGTTTGTCGATTTGATCTTCTTTCACATTCCGAATCCGAAAACTATCGTCGAAATATAGCCTATCAGAGTCCTTAACTTTGTACATTACAATGTTAGGATCATCACTTAGGCTATTTTCCGATGAAGTATCTTCATTTTCAGATTGTGATTCCGAACTATCTAAACTCGAGTCGCCAAAGCTGCCATCATCAGAATCATTTCCCAAAACATTTTCAACCACATTGTTCACGACTGCTTCACTGTCATTGTTAGGATTTGTGTAAATTACATCAATGTTCTCAGGCAACTCGTTTTTCGTTTCAGATAAAAGTGTTATATTGAGTGCCTTCTCCATTCCCTCAACTTTCTTGCGGCAGTAACTTGTGCACAATGGAGGTGGAACATTGCTATAATCTCCACGCTTCTTACCTTTTAGCTTCTCATCATTTTCTTCCGACGGAATCGTTGGAAGAATATGATCGATGACATAAGCATTAGTCGTATAGCTGAGCAAAAGTTGTCTTACTCGTTCAGTTTCAATTTTCATTTCTTGAAGCTCATGTTTTGTTTCAACAATGGTGTTAATATACATGTTAATTGCTTCTTGTTTTTCTATTACCGTTTCTTTTAACATTCTTATTGTGGCACCTTGTTCTAAGTTAGCTTTTTCAACATTGCAATAAGTGCCTTTCAACTTATCATAAGCTTCCTTCATTGTGCGATAATCGTATTTAAAATTTTCATCATGCACATTCAATTCGCTTATGATTAGAGATTTCTCAGCACATTGTTCACAAGCTTTCGTGCACTTTGTGCAAGGTTTTTCAACCTCCACAATTTTCACTTTAACAACTTCTTTCTCAATCACCTTTACTTCTTGACCTACCTCTTTCAGATTGGCCATCATTGCTTTGTCAGCAATCTTTCTGAGGTTTTCTTCATTCATTTCCTTTGTCACATCAATGATTTCCTCGATCTCCGGTTTCTTTTCTTCAATAACCTGTTCCTGAGTCGCAGCATCAAAGCAACTTGCAAAACTAGATTGAAGGTTAGGAGGAATAATACTCTTCATCCTTGTCTCATGATAGATCATCTCATCTTCCTCTGATCTTTGCAAATACTCTTCTAAGATTGCATTCTCAAGAGCTGCATCATCAACTGTTGACTCCAGTTCTTCCACAATTTCGGCCATCAATTCGACACTAGTTTTCTTGGAAATATATTTATTCCAATCAAAACCTTCATCCTCATGTGCAACAAGTAGAGCCTTTTTTCATTTGTCTTTGACGAATCGTCTTGTACTTCAACTTGAACTTTTCTCGGAAACGGCTTGTACTGTAAGGCTTTCTTGTAATAGTCATTATTGTTTCCAAAAGGGTTTTGATTGCTGCTTGCTTCTTGATTTGTGCACTCGTGTTTGAAATGCCCCTTTTGTCTACATTTGAATCACGTTACCTTTGATTTATCAAATCCAAGCTTATTGCTCGAATTTCCAATGTCTCTTCTAGTAAGAGCGACAAACTTTATGACTCTTCTGATAATCGATGCTAAGCTCCACTTGAAATCCATTAATTCTAACTCCTCTTCATCAACCTGGTCGTAATCCTCAGCCGTCATCTCTGGATTGCCGATCTTTCCCGCAACTAAACTTTCATATGATTCAAGAACGGTTGCAAGGAGCGCCATATGTTGTTTGGCCACTTGTTCAGAGAAAACATTCTTCAGATTGACCGCAATGTTGCAATGAAATACATTCTAATTAGAACTAGATTGATTTGTCTGATTAGTTTGATTCTGGAATGTAGAATTTGAGCTAGCACTCGAATATGATGTGTTCGGAGGACTCTGATCATAACTTGGATATGATTGATTATTTGGTTGATTCTGAAATGAATGATTCGAAGAATTAGCATTTCCCCTGAACGCTGTCTGAATCTTTGGACTTGAAATATCTTGAACACCTCTTTTATAGTAAATTCCCATATCTTGTACAACATTCACATTCTTTGATTTGGGTATCTTTATCATCTCCATTTCATGACTCTCTAATTTGTCAATGAAATCTGATAGCTTGTAATGAGACCAACTCGGACCGTCTGTCAGCACCATTAAGTATGTCGTTCATTCACCTTCAGGAAGTGCATCTGCCAACTTATCAATCATCTCTTCTTCTGTTCTACCAAGATCATGTCTTCTCATTTGAACCATCAAATAACAATAGCGATCGATCATCTACTTCATGGTTTCACCTTTTAGCATCGTGAAAATATCAAATTCCTTCTTGATTAAAGCCTACTTGCTTTTAATCATTTCAGCACTTCCCAGGTATTTTGCTCGTAAAGCATTCCACAACATCTGTGCAGTTTTACACTCAAGTAGCAAAATCCACAACATGTGTGCAGTTTTACACTCAGGTAGCAAAATCAGGATATCTTCTTTCACTGATAGCTGTATCAAGCTTATCATCTTTTTCTCAGCAACATATGCATCTTTGAGTTCAGGTGTGAACTTTGATAATGAAAGATCATTGTTACGTTCATCTTTTGGCCACATATATCCGATTTGTACTGCAACCCAACTGTAGAAGAAATTTGCTTGTACCCAGTTTTCGAACTTTTCTTTCCAGCCTTCGTATTCATCCATGCTCATCAACATGGGCGGCTTCATGGAAGTCCTCATCTCATTGTCGAGATTCATTTGATTTACTGCGTTTGCGTTCGAAGTCGAAGCCTGGGCCACTGCCGTAGCAAAAGCATTGTAATCTTGATTCATTACGTCAGACAGAAGATTTTAACTGAAACACGTTCAAAAACACTTGAAAGTTGATTAGCAAACAGACAAGTTCAGGCGAACTTGTGCAGAAAACAATGTTCAGATTTACTTTCAACAAGTTCGGGCGAACTTGTATCAAGTTTTCAGAAAATTTCACTTTAAAGCAAGTTCGAGCAAACTTGTGACAATGTTTCAGCAAAATTTTGACAAGTTCGGGCGAACTTGTTCAAAAATCCTTGAAAACCTTGACAACTTCGCGCGAGTTTGTTGAAAATCAACAAAATGTGTGATTTTATACAACTTTGGGCGAACTTGATGTACAACTTCGGCCAAAATGAGTTTATGAAACATGGTTTTTTGTGATTTTTGACATGAAATCGATTGAATTTGGTTCTGAAAGTTTCAAGGGTTTGTTATTAGGTGATTATGTATGACATATTCAAAATTTAGCCATTTTGAACCGTAGATTCATCAATTTTGTGAATAAGTGTAGAAAAATGAAAGAAATGGGTAAAAATAGAGAATGTCTTGTGTAGATCTCAGTAAACTAGGTATCCATGGCTCTGATACCACTTGTTAGGAACGCTCCTCCACTACTTAGGAACCTAATATGTTATCTAAATTCATCGTAAGTGAAAATTACGTGATTGTTAATCAAATACACAAGATTTACTAATTAAATGTCTGTTTATTAGTCCAAAATCATATTACATTCAAGTCTCCAGACCGACAGAGCTTCGTCTCTCGAAATGCAAAGTTACAAATGACAAAGACCCAAGGCACATATATGTAGACAACCAACTTCGCTTGAAATGTGGCATGGCTAGGAGAAGTTCGGCCGAACTTGTCCTGCCCTGACCAACTTTGGGCGAACTTGATGTCAATACATCATAAATGCATCAAAAACTAACATTTTCAAGCCCTTTCTAAACAGACTCAATCCAAGACCTAGACAATAGACATCATGTATCAACACCCTCTTTTACATTTTTCAAATGTTTTGGGGTGATTCATGTGTGTCAATCACTACTTTCTTGTTTTTATGACATTATACATGGTTTGCTTATCTAATACATATTGCACATGGTTTCAAAGACATTTTATATGGTATATTGACTTAATATACCCAACCATTGGTTTAAAAAACATTTTACTTGGTAAATTGACTTAGTATACCTAGCATATGGTTTCAAAACATGTTCACGACATGCTTACATTGTTTAAGACATTTTGGTGCGTTGAACTCGACAATGATACATTCATTAACATTAGTCCCGCCGACCCATAGTATGTTATGGTACCATAGGTTTGACACCCCATTCCCGCTTCCTAGTTCGTTGGAAATATCCATGGGGAATGACAGAATCGAATGAACATTTGATAAACCTTTGTCCTTATAAAGGTTTATCCTACAGTCAACAAGGCTTGAATGTATTCGCCAACAATCCATATATATGTTTACACAATAAAAGCATTGATTTATAAAACAAAACCTTTGATTAAACAAGACTGTTGTTTATTCAAAAACATCGATTTATACATGACATTGGTTTACACAAGACATTGTTTTACACATGACAATTTGGTTTACACAAAGACATTGGTTTATACATGGCATTGGTTTACACAAGACATTGGTTTACACATGAAAATTTGGTTTACACAAAGACATTGGTTTATACATGACATTGATTTACACAAGACATTGGTTTACACATGAAAATTTGGTTTACATAAAGACATTGGTTTATACATGACATTGGTTTACACATGATAATTGGGTTTACACAAAGACATTATTTTACACATGACATGTGGTTTACACAAGACATTTTTTTACACATGACAATTTGGTTTACACAAAGATATTGTTTTACATCTGACATTTAGTTTACGCAAGACATTGTTTTAGATATGACATATTTTATACCATATATGACATATTTTGGTTATTAAGTTAACCACGCATCATTCTTTTAAATCATTTGATTTTCATATGATTTCATAAAAGAAACACTTTTATAAGAATTCATGGCTACTTTTGAAATAGTCAAACATTGCTTTAAAAATCAAATTCATGAATCATCATCACAAAACCTATGTTACTCATAGGCATTTTTTTTATTTTCACATATGTTTCAGGAGCTTATATTTGACCTTGAGCATACTTCACATAGGGCAGAGTTGGGCCTTAGTGACTCTAAAAAAATTGCAAGACAATTATTGTGTGACATCCCGGTTTTTAGGATAACTTAAACGCAATACTTGTCAAATAAAGTATATGCTAAGTATTAAACGTGTACGAGTTAATGAATACGTGATGTGTGTTTGTGTGATTGTGTTAGTTACAAAATATACATATATATAATAAATATGTACACGAACCGAACCGCGACACGAACCAACCGTAAACTCCTTGTGGCTCTAGGAGTGAACCGAGTTCTAACCCAAACCATAAGCTCAAACTAATCGGCCGCAAGATCAAACACAAACCGAACTCCTTGTGACTCTAGGAAACCTTAAACTCAAACTAATCGGCCACAAAGATCAAACCCAAACCGACCCACCCAAGTTCCTCGGCCACGAGCTCAAGCCAAACCGTAACCCTTATCCCTTTTTGCGCCTATATATACAAACCCCCATGCATGTTTCGTTCACAAACACAAACCCTATTAGCAAACAGCCGTCGGCAGCCCTTATTACATCCCATTCGGTCGCGAGATCAGCCTAGTTCACCTTCTCGGTCGCGCAACAGCATTCCCTTTTCTTTCCTCTCGGTCGCAGCAGCAGCAGCCCTCGCCATCTTCATCTCCCGGTCGCGACAGCAGATTCTTCATCTCATTCGGTCGTGATCTTGCTTGAACAGCCGGATCCTTCTTGTCCAAGTCTCGGCTTATTTACCTAGTTATTAAAGGTTAGAATTCAGCATATGTTACAAGATCATATTCGGTTACATGTGTTTCGATTTTGTTGTTCTTTTTCGGATTGAATGATTGAATGAAACGATTGTGTTGTTTTCGGATTATATATGTTTGAATCGGCTGATGTATCATTGTTACAAGTATGATTGTTTTCGGAACTTATAAGTTTGCCAAGTATGTTTGAATGAAAAGTTAGGCTAGCCGATTTGTTAATAATGTTTGCATGTGATGTTGTTCGAAATCTGAAAGTTTTAGGCTGTGTTTGCTTATAAAAAACTAAAGATGTTGATTAGGGTTTGCATGGATATGTTATATGTATTGATCTATGATTAGGAAACCGGTTCTTGATCGCCTAGGTTAATCATATGAACGGCTTATGCGAGTTTATGATAATGATATGCTGAAACAGTTTGCTGAGTAATAGTTACAGCCGACTTCATCTGGCTGTAACTCGGTCATTAATTGTCGAAAAACGGATTTTCTAATGTCTAGAACGTAGAGATTTGAATAACGAATCTAATGGCGCTGGATTCATATTTTTCTGAAGTCGTTTGATATTTTTAAATGGCCAAATAAGTTTAGTAACTAAAGCTGTGAAAATCCTGAAATTTTGTTAGTTGTTTATCGAGTTGGATTTTATAATCAGTAGGGAGTTGAGTCATGAATTTTGTACAGCAACTAGGTATGGAAATTTCCGGGCAACTCCAACTGGAATTTTGTAAATTGGACGATCGGTGATTTTTAAATAAATTCTTCCGTGAACTGCAGTCAGAAAGTGATAAATCTTACTGTAGCCTAGTACATTAATATTTATGGTTAAATGGTAAAGATTGAGGACTTGGAAAATTTATATAAATTTCTACAGTATAAATGGCACCTGCTGTAAAAATATTGGAATTTTTGGAACGTTGGAACTATTTTATAAAAATCCTAGAAAACAGCTGAATTATGACTGTTAAACTGAAATTTGATAACTTGTGATTGTGTGCACCAAATTATGGCATGAATTGGTTTATGTTTATGATAAGTTGTTTTGATCACTAGGTTCACATGAGGATACTTGCATGCATGTTTGAGTGTTAGATATGTTGTTAGTGTGTATCACTTTGTGCGTAAATTAAGTGTAGAATTTGTATTGGTGTGTTCACACAATGACGTGAAATCAATTGGTTTGTTAGGGCGCAATTAGCGGTCCCATCCTTTACAACTTCTTTGCTACACTAACCGAGCAACAAAAGGTGAGTTCACGGCCCCTAACTTTATCCGGTTTTTAAACAACAGGGGGAGAAACATGTATACACTCTTCAAACTCAATCTCTTTACGTTATATACGAAATTAACGTCACATAACTATTCGGTAACTAAGTTGATGTTAATGTAATGTTATGGTCACTAAGCAGCTTTATCACTTAAGTCCTCGTCAATCTCTCGGATCGTTAGTATTGGGTTTAATAGCGGGGGGAATTAAAAGTAGTACTACTGGGCCCGACAAGCCCCATCCGAGCTAGTCGCGCTAGCCGACCGGGTATGGTCAACGGGTGAATAATTTGGCCTAACTTCGCCATGGTCAGTGATAGGCCTGGCAACACGGAGGCACAACAGTCAGCTTCGATCGCGAACTCTTACGTGACATAACTTTAGGCTAGCTACCTATATATGTTAACATTGAACTTAATTACGAAACAACTATATTATCCCGGGTTGAGGATAATGGAAACAACAACTTATTATTCCGGGTTGGAATAATGGAAACAACAACTATATTATCCCGGGTTGAGGATAATGGAAGCAACAACTTATTATTCCGGGATTGGAATAATGGAACCAGCACGTTATCCCGGGTTAGGGATAACGGGGAAAACAAACTATAACCGAACAAACAAATTTATGAAAACCTGTGAACTCACTCATCTTTAATGTTGACACTTGTTTCTTTACATGTTTCTCAGGATGCTAGGAGCTCTAGGTGCACGCACATGCATTGAACAAGACATCTTTATTCGAGTCTTATTTACAAATATTGTTTTGGGTTTTTCATTTGTTTTGGCGTTTGTGTTGGCGCCCGCTTCACTACTTATTTATGCTTCCGCTCAACTTTAAAAACTAATGCTTCCGCTAAATATTGGTAACTAATCAAGACAATATAAAATCTACGACAAATGATTTTTGAAAACGTATTATCAAATCATATAGAGTCGTTCGACGTACTAGTGTTTCAGATTCTGGTTTGTTCACACGCCTCGCGGTAAAACTCCGCAAGTGGAAATTGAGGGTGTGACAGATTGGTATCAGAGCCACTAGCTATAGAGAACCAGGTTTGCATTAGAAGTAGACCTAAACTATAGCTGAATACACGACACTAGACGTAGCTTGGCACCGAACTGTTATATCTTGTTATGCAATATACCACAACTGTGTTATGTAGATTATGCCTTCATAATAAGAAATGAAAACAACTCGTAACTAACTACACGACCTAACAGGCAATGTCATCATCCGACAAACTTACGCCACCAAGAGCGCCAGGAAAGGCACCTATGGTGGAACCCTTACCATCTTATGGCGTGGAGACACGCTCAGCTGCGAGGAAAAGGCTCGCTCTGGGGGAGGAGTCGTCATCACGCCCAACCATTGCTGTGCCGGTTGAACCGGTTAACCCTATAGAAGTAGGAATTGACCTACTTAGAATCATATTACATAAACAACAAGCACAGTTAGAAAGAATGCAGGAAACCATCCTAGCACAAGGATGGATGATCCGACAAGTGACAGGTAAAACCGACTCGCTCGAGGAAGAGCATCATACGAGTAAGATAGCTCGTAACACCTTAGCCAGAGATCGGCGTGCTGAGCAGATAAGAGCCGACTGGCTCGAGGACAGAGTCCTGGAAAATAGTTGGAACATTCAGGAGCTACAGCAAAATCAAGCACCTGCACCAGCACCGGCCCCTCCAGTGCCGGTGGAGGAGGATCCGGAAGAGGATCCAGAGGAGGACCCTGAAGAGGATCCAGAGGAGGATCCAGAGGAGGATCCGGAGGAGGACCCAGCTGTAGAAGCTGGAAATGCCGCGCAGGATGACGGCAACGACAGTGACTTGGGGGATGGAGACGTAGACGACTGACACATCTCGCTTATTTTATTTACTTCCCTTCAGTTTATTTATTTTCCCACTTGTGTTTAAACTTGAGACTTTATAGTGAATTCATATGTTTGATTTGCACTTTTGTAAGACGTTGAAATTTCAGTTAATCAAGTATTTCTTTTGACTATTTAACATATTAAGTTGACATAACTTGATAATTATGAAAGTACGAAGTAGGATAACTATATTGGATATATAAACTTATCGGGGTGTGTTTGTGTTGTGTTTCGAAGATCTAAATGGCAACTGGACGACGTGGAAACCTTAACTTGATGCCCGAAGAGCTAGCTGCCATGATTCAAGAGTACGTGAACGCAGCTTTAGCGGGTGTTCAGAACCAACCGGCAGGTAACCATTATTAAATTTTCGTGTGAAAATCTAATAGTGAGGCTAGTAAAATTCCTTGCTGACTTCCTGTTCTCTGTCAGCAGGAGGGGGCTTTAACCCCTACAAGATGTTCCTTGACGCGAAACCAAGCAAATTCTCGGGGGCGGAAGGACCCATTGGACTGGTCCGCTGGATCGAAAAATCTAAATCCGTTTTTGAAATGTGCAACTGTCTAGAGGCCAACAAGGTCAAGTACGCAGCCTTAACACTGGAAGATGGGGCATTGACATGGTGGAATGCACAGGTCCAAACGCGTGGACTTATTACTGCCAATGCAATGGCCTGGGCCGAGTTCAAGGCCCTAATCAAAGAGGAGTACTGTCCACAAGACAGAGTGCAACAGTTGGAGCAAGCCTTATGGAACCACAAGATGGTGGGATCTGAAATTGAAGCTTACACCACAAAACATCATGACTTGGCATTTCTGTGTCCCGATTTGGCCAACACTGTGGAGAAAAGACTCGAGTTCTATCTTGGGGGTCTGGTTCCGGAGATTCAGGGTATGGTAATGGCTAGTAACCCTGCAACTGAACATCAAGCAATCCGACTGGCTCACAAACTCACCGATAAGGCGGTGGATCAAAAGAAGGTGCCAGCACGGGGTACAACTGAAGTTGCCCCGGATAACAAAAGAAAGTTTGAAGACTCGTCTGCTCGACAGTCTTCGTCATCTCAGCCACAACAGGGGAGCCAGAAACGGTTCAATCATTACAACAGCCACAGGGGTCACCAAAATCAACCCGTCAACAACAACAACAGCCAGAATGCAGGCGGCTATGCAGGTCGAAAGTCGCAGTGCAACCGCTGTAATCTTCATCATAACGGCCCTTGTGCCGGAAATCGC